>VWZG01010256.1:351836-397141 GCA_013396735.1 Grallaria varia
GATTGGGGGTCCTTGGGATTGCAGACAGCTGGATATCATTTGTGTGGCTGTATAAATGTTTGCAGGAAAAAATGGGGTTGATGACAACAGAGGAACTGTGGGATTTCTGTTGTGAGCAGTCAGTCAGTCAGTCAGTCAGTCAGTCAGTCAGTCAGTCAGTCAGTCAGTCAGTCAGTCAGTCAGTCAGTCAGTCAGTCAGTCAGTCAGTCAGTCAGTCAGTCATTGGGCAGGCTCAGGTGGTGAAGGCAGTGCTCTGCTGCAGAGGGGAAAATAACATTGGCTGGGGGAGGGAGGTGTCTGGGGTCGATGTCTCCATGAGCTGCGCAGTGGCAGTGAGATGGTCATGTTTCAGAGTAAAATGTCCAGCCTTAGGATCACTGGTTCAGCCTGAAAATATCAGGGAATTTTACAAGGAAGATGGGATATTGCTGCTTTTCAGGAAGCTTCTAATTTGATTGTTATTCTGTTTTTTGTTATTACAGGGATCCTTTCAACTCTGGGAAATGGGTATGTTATTTTTATGTCCTCGAAGCGAAAAAAGAAGTTGAGACCTGCTGAGATAATGACTGTTAATTTAGCAGTGTGTGATCTGGGCATTTCAGGTAATTTCATGTCTTTGTTTTCACTCTTTTTTACTATCCCACCATTCCTTGTGGCAGCAGCAAGAGACATTCCTCTGCAAGTCATGGGAGCCCTAAATGCCTTTTGCTACTGAAATTTCTGATCTCTTATTTGCATATAAATAACAGGGAAAGATGGAAAATAACATTCCTGAACAACTTGATGGGAAGAAATGAACAGTGCAGAGGGAAAAATAAGGTTGATTTCATCAGTCAGGTGAAATGCCTGGTACCAGCACTGGGCAGGTCTCCAGAGACAGTTTCCATGTGCACCCTGGCACAGCAACCACAAAATAGCATGGGATTATGGGTGGAGAAAATTATATTTTCTTGCTCTAGGATGCAATACAAGGGAACCAAGTGCCTTAAGAATATATTTGGCCAAATAATTGGAAAATGCCGGTGGTCATCAGCCTACCAAAGCTAATCCTTTATCCCTGGATCAGAAAAATAAACATTTGTGTCAATCTGTAGAGTAAGAGCAACAGCAGCCAACGGGGTGGATTTTTATTTCAATGCCACAGTCTGGATGTCCTGGCGTGGGAGGAGGGAGCTTTGGAAAGGTTTATACAGAGCTGCAGAGTCAAGAGCCTTTGGAGTTTGTTTTGGGCGGTTGACACGAGTCTCTCACTCATCTGCTCGTGGCTACATGCAAATACAGGGGAAGGGCTGGATGTCCTTTAGAAAAGGATATTTTGGATGGCAGACAATCCAATGGGTGGAAAGACCCAGCTGACCATGGGACCTCCCCAGTGCAATATAAATGGCAATGTATTCCCATTCTCCCAAAGCCGTCTGTCCCCTGTGTCCTGTACACGCTGGGAGCCCTGCCCTCAGCTCCAGTGCACCCTTTGCCAGCCCTTGTCTCTGCCAAATGCTTTTGCCCTCATCCAAATGCACAGAGTAGCACTGAACAGTATTAAATGATGGCTCCTGGTCTCCCCAAACTGATGCTTGTTGTGCTCTCACGGTACAAGGCCAAGGAGCNCAAAGATGATAAACATAAAATACTTAAGGAAAACACCAAACACCTTTCCTCCCCCTTTCCCAGGCTGAAGTTCTGTCCAAAATCTCCCTCATTGCCATTTTTTCTACTTGTTGCTCTTCACTCTTTTCTTCTGCGTCTCCCTCCTCTTCACCTGTCTCCTCTGCTCCAGTGTGAGGCTTTATGGGCAAGGGTCCCTTTGGCTTTTCCACCTTTGGGTGTGACTCTTGCTTAGCAAGGGGGATGTTGTGTGTAGAGTTCTGTGTGTGCAGTTCTGTGTGTCCACAGCAAAACTCTCACTCTGAGCTTAAACCCTTTCAAACATGAGTTAGTGGAGAACTATTTTTCTTTAAGGAAACTGGAAACCTTACAATTTTTTGGTACCAGCTGGATTTATTCCATGGCTGATTAGCTACTTGATGGTGGTTCCCTGTGGGTCCTTGGGTGGTGGTACAGAAAAAAATATGTCAGCCAAGAAGAAAAGGATCCCTGATTATGCACTGAATTTCAACTGGAAGTTAAAATCAGATTAATCAAATTTATTATTTTTTTGCTCTTATGATAGAAATAATTTTTATTGTAAAATCTAATATTTTATATTATTAATATCTTAATTTACATTATATGAGACATTCATCCCTCAACTTCTGATTACAGTATTTAATAAAATTAAGGTGGGTCGATTGGGGGTCCTTGGGATTGCNAACAGAGGAACTGTGGGATTTCTGTTGTGAGCAGTCAGTCAGTCAGTCAGTCAGTCAGTCAGTCAGTCAGTCAGTCAGTCAGTCAGTCAGTCAGTCAGTCAGTCAGTCAGTCAGTCAGTCAGTCAGTCAGTCAGTCGTTGGGCAGGCTCAGGTGGTGAAGGCAGTGCTCTGCTGCAGAGGGGAAAATAACATTGGCTGGGGGAGGGAGGTGTCTGGGGTCGATGTCTCCATAAGCTGCACAGTGGCAGTGAGATGGTCATGTTTCAGAGTAAAATGTCCAGCCTTAGGATCACTGGTTCAGCCTGAAAATATCAGGGAATTTTACAAGGAAGATGGGATATTGCTGCTTTTCAGGAAGCTTCTAATTTGATTGTTATTCTGTTTTTTGTTATTACAGGGATCCTTTCAACTCTGGGAAATGGGTATGTTATTTTTATGTCCTCGAAGCGAAAAAAGAAGTTGAGACCTGCTGAGATAATGACTGTTAATTTAGCAGTGTGTGATCTGGGCATTTCAGGTAATTTCATGTCTTTGTTTTCACTCTTTTTTACTATCCCACCATTCCTTGTGGCAGCAGCAAGAGACATTCCTCTGCAAGTCATGGGAGCCCTAAATGCCTTTTGCTACTGAAATTTCTGATCTCTTATTTGCATATAAATAACAGGGAAAGATGGAAAATAACATTCCTGAACAACTTGATGGGAAGAAATGAACAGTGCAGAGGGAAAAATAAGGTTGATTTCATCAGTCAGGTGAAATGCCTGGTACCAGCACTGGGCAGGTCTCCAGAGACAGTTTCCATGTGCACCCTGGCACAGCAACCACAAAATAGCATGGGATTATGGGTGGAGAAAATTATATTTTCTTGCTCTAGGATGCAATACAAGGGAACCAAGTGCCTTAAGAATATATTTGGCCAAATAATTGGAAAATGCCGGTGGTCATCAGCCTACCAAAGCTAATCCTTTATCCCTGGATCAGAAAAATAAACATTTGTGTCAATCTGTAGAGTAAGAGCAACAGCAGCCAACGGGGTGGATTTTTATTTCAATGCCACAGTCTGGATGTCCTGGCGTGGGAGGAGGGAGCTTTGGAAAGGTTTATACAGAGCTGCAGAGTCAAGAGCCTTTGGAGTTTGTTTTGGGCGGTTGACACGAGTCTCTCACTCATCTGCTCGTGGCTACATGCAAATACAGGGGAAGGGCTGGATGTCCTTTAGAAAAGGATATTTTGGATGGCAGACAATCCAATGGGTGGAAAGACCCAGCTGACCATGGGACCTCCCCAGTGCAATATAAATGGCAATGTATTCCCATTCTCCCAAAGCCGTCTGTCCCCTGTGTCCTGTACATGCTGGGAGCCCTGCCCTCAGCTCCAGTGCACCCTTTGCCAGCCCTTGTCTCTGCCAAATGCTTTTGCCCTCATCCAAATGCACAGAGTAGCACTGAACAGTATTAAATGATGGCTCCTGGTCTCCCCAAACTGATGCTTGTTGTGCTCTCACGGTACAAGGCCAAGGAGCTGCTCACCCCTGCAAATTCCAGGGAGTTTGATTGGTAAACATGGATTTCGGAAGGAAATACGAGTTCAGTAGAAGAAAGGCATTAGTATCAATATTGCTGCTACCACACAGAGAAATCCCAATGATTTCTTCAGCATTTCTGCCATGGAGATGCTGTTTCCATCTTGCAACACTCTGAAGTTAAGGACAGAAAAACAGACTGTATTTTTCCTCTTCTGTGATACTCCCATTTTCTCTGTGCCTTAAGAGCTTATCTTGTGTTATAAAGCTCATGTTTGACTGTTTCAAGAGTCACTCCAATGAGAGGAGGGGCTTCAGGGGAATTTCATTAACTGTATATTTGAATGTTGCCCAGAGAAGCTGTGGCTGCCCCATCCCTGGAAGTGTCCAAGGCCAGGTTGGACAGGGCTTGGAACAACCTGGTTTAGTGGGAGGTGTCCCTGTCCATGACAGGGGAGTTGGAACTAGAGGTGCTTTAAGGTCTCTTCCAACCCAAACCATTCGATGATTCTATGAATTTAACCATATAAAATGTATGTCCCAACCATGCCAAATAGAGCTTATTTGGGAGCCTTCTTGAAGTGAGGGCTGAGAGGTTCTATGTTTAAGGTCTGTCACCAGCCTACCACTTGGTCACCTTGCCTTCTGCCATGTGTTTAAGGTTTGGAATCAAAAATAGCTGTGATTTGCACAGCCATGCCTGGTTTTTCTCCCTTCGCTAATGGCAGCTGTTCATTTGAGAAATGTGATGTGTTCAGACTGCTGGATTGATTGGAGTGAAAATGGGATTTTTTTTTCCCCCCCTAGAATATTCATATTTCACACACTTGGCACCTTGTTCAAGAAACGAGCTCTGCCATGGCCCTGCTTCCTGCAGATTTCCACAGGGTGGCACCAGCCCCTTGTTCAAAGCTGCATCAGGCTCATTTTGCACTGACACCACACTGAGCTGCTCCAAGTTCTACTGTTGAAGAGAAATTTCATTTTTGTGCAAAAAAACTCTGTTGGCCTTTAAAGCTGGCAATCACTGACACGAGTAATGTTGGTGACTGTTAGCGTATGTCCTAGACCTTGCCATATTTAATGTTTTTCTTGCAACCTTAATCACTGAGATCAGCTTTTGCTTGAAAAACTAAAAGTGCATTTATTCTGCTGGGAGAAAAGCACACCCTACATTGACCTGAGCACAACCTTCAGGCTCAGGCAGAACTTTCCTTACGGGCTTAGGCTAAAGGAAAATAATCCCAAAATACTTTGTTTAAAAATAAATCTGTTTTTGATGGGTTTTCAATCATGATGCTTCTGGCATAGAAGATGGAGCAAAGACCATTTTATGTAAGATTTGGTTTTGATAGAAATGTTTTAATTTTATGCTAATAGTGAAAACAGAATGCTTAGTTTTGAGTCAGTTTGATGTGAAATGGAATATTTTTTGGAACAATCCAAAATATTTTCCTACTGATCACTTCAACAAAATAGAGACTTTATCTTGACTCCTGTGATTAGGTTACCTTGTGGGAATTGCAATTTGCAAGACCATTTTTGCCCTCTTTATAACCAATCCACTGAGCTGCTATGACATTGCAGACACTGGGGTTCAGCCAGGGGAACTAGCCCAGGGCAGCTGAGATGTTTGCAGTTCCCTGAGGTGCTCTGGCCACTCCCATGCAGGAAGGAATACAGTCACAGAAACATGGAGTTCAGTATTTAATGTTGTTTGAATGTTGCAGTTGAACTGTCCAGGCCTGGAATCATTTCAGGTCAGGCTGGTAAGTAGAAATGAAGGATTTGGAAAACATGCTGATGTTCCTAGGTTATAACTTTTTTCTTTGTCCAGTTTGTGACAAAAAAAAAAAAAAAATTAAAAATACTAATAGTCAGAAAGTAGTGGTGATTTCCAGCTAGAAAATGGCAATTTTCAAACCTTCTTCTTTTTACAGTAGTTACAAAGAGTATGACTAATGTAAATCTGATTTACGGTGAGAGTGGAACAACATTTGACCAACTGCACTTCTTCCAAAATACACTGCTCACTTCTACAAATGGAGGAATAGGCTAAGGTGCTGGTATGCCAGAACCTCAAAAATATTAAATATTATTTATTTCCTAGCTTTTGGGGAAAGCTTAGAAGGTTTTGACATCTGTGGCCAGGTGGCTCGTTGAAAGGCACAAAGGAGGTGTGTGGCATGGACAGGAGCTGAAACTACTTCTGCAGTTCAACCATAGCAGCACCTTTCCTTCTCATGTAACACTTCACTGTGTATCCCAGTGTTGGGCCTTGACAGGTTTGAAAAAGTCCTTTTGAAGGCAAGTTTCTTTATCATGTGCTTCAAGACACTCAACTGACAATCAGTAGGGATGCAGACTAGAGCCGTGCCTGTTTCAGGCACTGACTTGCCCATCACCTGTGCTGTTTAAATCCTGCCATGTGTTTGCATGTAGACTTAACACTTACTCTGAAGTTTTTGTAATGGGAAGAGCTTGCCCACATTCAGGACCAGAATACTGGTTAAATTCTAGCTCCTGTGGTCTAGTAAAGCACCCATTTCCAACCATTCTGCAGGGTTGGCTCATCCTACCACAGCTTTGATGCCATGGGATGTAGCTGCAGCTGTCTTAGGCTTAGCCCTGTGGATGGAGGGCACACAAGTCATAGAATCAGAGAATGCTTTGGGTTCAAAGGGATCTGGAGGATAATCTGGTTCTGAACCCTCCAACAAGGACAGTAACACCTTCACTATCCCAGGTTGCTCCAAGCCTCATCCAACCTGGCCTTCGAACACTTCCAGGGACAGGACAGTCACAGCTTCTCTGGGTAACCCATGCCAATGCCTCATCACCCTCACATTAAAGATTTTCTTCCTAATATTTCATCTAAATTTACCCTCCTTCAGCTCAAAGTCATCACATCTGCTGTGCCTGAAGCCCTCTGTCCGTGATAGTATTAATTCTGTGCAAAGGAGTTTTGCCTTTCTGAAAAAGGGTGCTTTTGTCAATGATGGATTTCATCAATCCACTGACATTCTCTTCTCCTTTTTGAAGTTGTAGGCAAACCCTTCAGTATCATTTCCTTCTTTTCTCACCGCTGGATTTTTGGATGGATAGGCTGCCGCTGGTATGGATGGGCTGGTTTCTTCTTTGGCTGTGGGAGCCTCATTACCATGACAGCTGTCAGCCTGGACAGGTACCTAAAAATCTGCCACTTGTCCTATGGTAAGACAATTATTTATCTATGTATAGAGATAGCTATATTATCTGTGACTATAGAGAAACCATATTAAGTACTATAGTTCACTCTACTGAAATCACATGTAAGCTCTTCCAAATGCTTTTGTTAAATATAGAGGGGAATACATAGATAAAAGGAAAACATTGTCATGATCCAAATAATCCCGGCTAAATTTGTGTTGCTGGACATAACATCTTCACCATCGTCCCTTTGTTGTCTGCTTAAGCCATGAGTCCTTGTAATCCCTCATAGATAAATCACTTGGTGTCTATGGAGGCCTATTAACATTAACAGATGCAAATCTTTTGGACCAACACATAGAAATATTTCCTATTAGATGCTTAAATTCCTCTAAGATATGTGGCAAGTAATTGAAAGCATCTGAGAGATTTGGATGGGCAATAAGTCTTAACGTGATACCGTCTCTCTAATACGGAGATGGAACCTGAGAGGATGAAATGAATTTAGCAATAAAAGCTGTTACCAGCATATCCATCAATATCTTTTATCTCTCAAACATGATGTATTATGTGCTTCATTCTTTCCACTTAAAAGATATTGTCACAGTTTAGAAAAGATGTTCTTCTTGCTTTGGAAGGGACTAAATTCCCATCCAAATACAGGGAATACTCAAGGGGGCCTTACATATAAGAAACACCTTGCCCATGTGACTTGGGGGACGCACAACAGACTTCTTTATACTGAGATATAATATCAAACATGTAATGTTAAGGTAAAAGGAATGTTTACAGATAGAAAGTGTATGTAACCCAGTCTGTGTAAGCAATTAAAAGCTGTATGTGCTCTCATAGATCCTGGCATGCCCATAGATATTGCCAGGTCCATACTTCTTCCTTAAATGGGAGTGTACCATTCACACTAAGTAGAATTTCAGGTCTTTCTATAGAAGTCTTATGAAAATCATTCAGTGCCAACTGAAATCATGGGCAATTTTTCACAGACGTGTTGAGCTGAAGTGAACGTTTCATGCCTGGCTGCACTCATGCCACCACCTCTGGTATTTAGCACAACATCTTAGTTCACGAGGGACAGAACGTTTCAAAACCTTTATTCTCAAGGGCTCATGGTTGTCCATACCAAACAACAGAGGGTAATAAGTATATTTATAATGCTCAGTCTAGGTGGTTAAATTAGACATTATCTGTATAATGCCTAAATCAGTCATCAGGAACCTGGGGCAACTGATTTTATACCTTCACCTTTTTTTGGTACTAGGTTGTTATCATTTGTCAATAGCTGTGGAAGTAATAGTGCTTTTTAAATAGTCACACTATTGTAGCTTTTTTTCCCCAACCCTGAACACAAGAAACCACCTTTCTGTTTCTCAGCCATCATACGTGAATAGATGATTTGTCAGGAATCGTTCATTTTCATTCCAGTGATCTGCAAACATAAAATCACCTGAAAGGGACACTGGTCAAATTCAAATTACAGGTGCTTCTTTGCTTTAATTTTGGTTTAAGTCATTCTGAAACCCTGAAGAAAGCTCATCAGTGTTGGTGTGAAGTAAATGAAAACTCCCCTGAGTCAGGGACTGCAAACAAGTTGGAGCTTCCAGACTGGAAGGCGATGTTATATCACCATATTCCAAGTTTCTGCAGAAATTACAGATATTAACTTAGTCCTAACCGAATCGAACACGTTAATCATAGATGATGATGGAAAACTTGTAAACTGAAGCTTCTTCTAGATGGATTAGACCTGTATGCAAGATGAGCAGAAAGACAATGTTCTACTCCAGACCTTCAGGCATGCATTTAATAAAATTAGCATTAATTTAAAAAATGGGCAAGGATACACAAAAGCACCTCTAATGGATACTTCTGACAGGAGGCACATAGTGATTTATTGTACTGGAAAAGAATGACAAGGTAGAAATAAATCTTAGATATCTTATTCCCTCTGTGAAGCCTTATTTTTCAGTTACTTTATGTTGAGAAGTGTCCCAAGAATGAACTTTAGCCAGGTAATATATAACAGAAAGAATGTAATTTACACTAGATGCTGTGGGTGAACCCTCATAATGAGTAATGAAAAGTTGAATTAAAGATTTAGGCCTTCATGTGGGTTCATCATCTATCTCACCTGACCACACACTACGAATGCACTGTTAGAGACCACAAAGGAATTCCCAAAATTACTATACAAGATTCCCAAAAACGTTGCTGAGCTGGTTGTTTGGATTGCTTTAGTTTGGACTCTTCTTGGTTATAAATTGTCATAACTTACAGCAAAGATCTGAAATAAAGTCAGGTGGAGCCTACAGGTAGAGTGTGTCTTCATGAGGCACGTCATGAGCTGGAGGGACTTGCTTAGGGTCACTGTGGATACCTGGAAAGGGTCAGGATGAACACTACGGAGATGTTGTCAGACGTTTTGTGCCAGCAAATCTCTCATACATCATAAAATCATAGAACCACAGAATGGTTTGGGTTGGAAGGGACTTTAAAGACACTCCCCAGGGAACCCTTCCACTAGAGCAGATTGCTGAGAGTTACATCCAGCATAACCTTGAACCCTTCCATGTGACGCGACGTGTTGGATGGTGCCAAACACATCCGGACATGAGCCTGTAACTCTTGAATTATCTTGCAGGTACCTGGCTTAAGAGACATCATGCGTTCATCTGCCTGGCAATAATCTGGGCCTATGCCACGTTCTGGGCTACGGTGCCTTTTGCTGGGGTGGGGAGCTATGCCCCCGAGCCCTTTGGAACCTCCTGCACGCTGGACTGGTGGCTGGCACAGGCTTCGGTGGCTGGCCAGGCTTTTGTTCTGAGTATTCTTTTCTTCTGCCTCCTGTTCCCAACTGCGGTGATTGTGTTTTCCTACGTCAAAATAATTCTGAAAGTCAAGTCGTCCACCAAAGAAGTCGCTCACTACGATACCAGGATTCAGAACAGCCACATACTTGAAATGAAGCTGACCAAGGTGGGTAGGAGCATTTACCTCAGTTTGCTTTGTTGGGTCTTAGAAGTGGGTTTGGAGACAATAATATGATGCTCTGAGTGTGTTCTTGTAGCTTTCTCCTTTGTTGCTGGGGAAAAACAGGAGTGGGAAGATAATTCTGTGATGAGGGCACTCAGGTCCCCAAGGTCGTGATTCACATTGAAGCTCTGCCACAGCTTTCCCGTGCGACCTTACAAGTCGTATCATCTCCCTGTGGCCCCGGTTCCCACCATAAAACATCCTTTTATTTTTAGAAACAGTTGTAAAAACTAATTGAAGGAGTTCGAGGTGCACAGAAATTATAACCGAAAACAGATAAAGAGCAGATTTTGTAGCAGGAAAATGAAACTTTCAGGCAGTTTGTTAATGAAGATATAAACCAAAATCAGTCCCGTGACATTGCAATTGTTTTCATGCAAATGATTTATCATTTAGGTTCATCCTTGAGCTGCTGATAAAAAAAGCACTGAAGTGCTAAGATTAATTCTGCATCTCAGACTATACCCTGTTTTTCCTTCTTGATTAAATCTGTTTTCTCTTTGGCAGTGGTGACAGCCATGATGCCTTTTACTGGTTATTGTGCCAGCAAATCTCTCAAAATAAAGACTTGTATTGAACAAAACCAGATTCCCTAGCTGGAAAGGATTTGCCAGCCTCTGTAAGCCATGCCAGGAGAGAGACAAGCAGCAACTTTTGCTTGGCTGATCAAGTTTTATTACATCCTTTTGTGAGTTGAACTGGAAGTTATATAACATGGAGCAATAAGGGACATTATGTCTAAACATATCAGAGGATCTCAGCTGGTACCTGGGCGGTCAGTGCAGCCAATACAGCTGGTACAACAATACTTGCCTTTCAAATGGGTCTTTCAATATAATACTTTTTCTTGTGGTTATTCAGCAACTTTCCTTTGAAGAACAATGGAAACTTTTGATTTCAGGCTGCAGATTTACTTTTGCCTTATTGGAGGGATCATGTCAAACTTCAGTGTGATCTGAGTTGAAACTGCCAATTGTCCCTCCTTGTCTTGGATTTACAGTGGGGAACATAATGTTGGGATAAATATAAGTATGGAAAATGAGTTTCCCTTATAACCCACTTGACTCCACAGCACAATTTATAACAAACAGGCTGTGTTTGAGATCCTTGGCTCACATCCACTCTTCCTTCCGTGACAGACAACAACAAGAAAAAGGCTACAGAAAAGGTTATGTAATATACCCAAATCCTTGTGCTTTCTGGTGATTTTTTTTTTTTTTCCCTAATCTTGCTAATTGCCTTATTCCAAATGAGTGCACGTGTGCTGCTCCCAGTCTGGATGCAGTCATAGCCTGTCAATGGCAGCAGTATAATGGCAGGTGTTCTTCAGGTTATATTATTGCGTGATGTCATCTTAAGCAATACCAAGTGTGACTGAATGCAGACAGGCTGGTTCAGGTAAATATATAAATTGAAAATTTTAGCCCCAAACACTTTTTATTTAATATACTAAACTTTATTATGGTTACATTTCTGTGCATTATAAGGAAATCCTTTACTAATTTACCAGGAACATGTTTATCAGAACCGAAATATTTGCTAGATATTTGCTTTTTAAACTTTCTACATATTCTAATGGAGTACAAATCCATGATATGGGTTAGGAGAAAGCAAACTAGACATTGTACTGATGTTCTCACCCTCAGTTAAATTCCCAATTTTCAAAAGATCTTTTTCCCCAGATTTTCGAAAATATTTGCAGTTCTGCTATTACTTGTATATTATACTAAAAAAAATTAAATTCTGTATTTTGCAAGTACTATCCTCTTAAATTAAAATCCAGTGTGAAATTATTATTATTATTTGAGATCCTGTTTAGTTTTCTCTTATTTAGCCAAACTTTATAGCATTTTTAAGGGTCTGTGATGACAGACTCATTAACTGCTCTGTATCAGGTGAAAGAAAAACAGGCACTAGATAAAGAGAAAAGAAACGTATGACAGATTTTCTTCATATTGTAAATCTATCTGATGAAGTTGGCATTTTTCTTTCCCATTGGGTGGCACGTTCCCTGCTTTCTGCCCAGCTCTGTGCTGTGCTGCCAGAGTGGGACCGTGCTGGACAAACCCCCTCCTCTCTTTTCTCCTCTCACAAGGTGGCAATGTTGATCTGCGCAGGGTTCCTCATTGCCTGGATCCCCTACGCTGTGGTCTCGGTCTGGTCAGCCTTCGGACAGCCGGATTCGGTGCCCATTCAGTTTTCGGTGGTACCGACACTGCTGGCAAAGTCAGCAGCCATGTACAACCCCATTATTTACCAGGTCATCGACTGTAAGTTTGCGTGTTGCCGGTCAGGAGGACTGAAGGCCAAGAACTCTTTGAAGAAATCAAGGTAATTTCTTCTTTGAGAAGTAGGATTCCTTTTTAATACAGAATGTTCCAAAAAGTACCAAGCTGAGATCTCCCAAGAATCACAGCTCTGTGAATCTTATTTCTTGTTTTTAACCATGACCTATTTGGGGTCGTCCTTACCATGGGAATTTGTAAAGTGCCTCTGGGTGTATAAAGACTAGCAAGGAGGCAGTCCTTACTTTTAGATCCACTACAACTTCATGGATATAGTCTGGAAAAAAGTCCCATTGGTTTTACTGGGTTTTGGATCAATCCTGTCTTCCTGTTCCTTTTCTTTTATGTTGTCATAGGAGTTTCCTCCAGAAGGTGTTGATGACCTCTATTGCCAGTGAAGTAAATGGAGAATTGTGTTAATTCCTTACCTAATTAACCTGTTAACACTAGGCCTTTCAGCCACAGAATGAGCAGGGAGAGATAAGAGTTCCTTAACCACTCTGTAGGTACAAATAACTTCAAAGAAAACTCCACCCCAAACAAGACAAATCAAAGTGTTGTAACATCTCATAAGAAAGTTCCTTTTCTATATAAACTTTCAGGCAAAATTTATGCTGAACAGCAGTGGAGTTGCTGAAAACACTGATTATGCATTTGGAGGAAAAGTGCTCATAGTTCTGTGTTATGCGAGACAAGTACCTTACTTCAGTGATTGAACAATGGGATAATGATGGAGGTTAATCAGTGTGAGCTGATGCAAAGACCATGAATACCACACCACATATAAGTGATGGTGAAACAATAGAATTCCAGTAATTTTCTGCAAAGACCTAAAATAAATGTGCCTCAGTATGTACTTATCAGAAGCACGGAGGACCATTTTATCATTCATATTATTCCCTTACCAATTCCAGCATTTTTTGGTGTGTTGCTCAGGATGAGTCAAGATCTGAAGTTTCCACAGCTTGTCTGAGCAGATTGTCCCATAACCTTGCGCTCAGATTTATCTCATCTGTAGAACGTGCAGAGTTTATATATGCTGTAAATGTCTGAGGTGATGAATTTATAGTTTACCAAAAACCCTTCTGCAGTTTTAGTCAAATGGGAGTCAAACCCAAAGTATCCTCCAGTGAATCTTTGGTGGCTGGGTTTGTGTTTGACCTCCAAGTTATCCCTCTGAAGGAGGTTTCACTTAATCCCTCATGCCAAATGCAAGCTGACCTTCCTAGGCCTGTGCAGTGAACAAAATGATCTGGAGAAACCACTTCCCAGAATTAGGAACTTAATTTCCAGCTTGGTCTGAGCAAGACTCTCATTGTGCCTTCTCCTTCCCATAGGACATACACCATATCTGCACACGGGGACTCGGTGGCGATGAACGAAACCCAGCTGGAAGCATGAAGGCTCATTTCACATACAGCAAATGAAAACCCACTGACAAACAACCCTCCTGGCTCAAGTTCCTCTTTCTGTAAACGAATTAAAACACGGTGACAGTTTTAGTTTACTCCCCAGTCCTGTGTACAATGCAGTTCTTTCCATCCTGACCAAAACAGTGTGATTGAAGTTGGACAAATATTTGAGTAGTCAGAGGAAGAAGAAATTTTGTTTGTATGAAAAAATTTGTATTCACTCCAGATGCTTTAAAATGCCTTTTTTTTCTTTCTTTTTTTTTTTTTTTTCTTTTTTTCTTTTCTTTTTAGCACTAACAGAACAGATAGTTTGGATGATACTTTATTTTTCCTCATGGGAAGGAAAGTGTTCATAAAGGCCAATTTTAGTTTGCCAAAGCTAATCTCCCTAAATTCCCACTGCAGTCACTGGAGAACTGGAGCATGAGAGAAAGGATTCCTTAGAGGACAAATCTGAATTGGAGCTTCACTTCTCAGGGCTCTGAATTACAGTGGGGGCACATTAGTCCTGGTTATCCCTGGTGAGCATCTCTCCAAATCACGTGGCTACCAGCTGTCTTCAACCCGCTTTGACTTCAGGCTCTCCATATTCAGAATTATTTTGGTTTTAGTCAAGATCACAAGTATTTGTGAGAAAGGTCACAGTGCTGGTAACAGAGGAGTCTCTCAAGTGCAGCTGCAGAGTAATTTTTAAACACTAAGTGTTGGAAGGATGAGGATTAGTAATGATTTAGGAGAACGACAGTCCCACCAAAACAAAGCTTGTTAAGTCCCTAGTGTTTCCATAGGGGAAAATTGTGCCTTTTAAGGACCTGCAGAGTAAGGAAGCCAAAATAATTGGTTTGGATCTGTTTCTGTTTTGGATTTATTGTAAGGTAGAGGCATCACTACAAACCAAAAATTAGCAGTCTAGTATAAGCACATTTTTAATGCTTAACATAATGATTTTGATGTTTCTATGTCAATCCTTTGGGAAAGATATGATTCTATGAACAATAAGCTACTTACAGATCAGACAGTCTCCCACACAGATTTGTGCCGACTGTTAAGAAAGAAAGTTACAAAGGTGAGGTGTTTTTCTGAGTTGTTCTTTTAAGGAAAGAAAGCATTTGTGAAAGAGTTTCAGTAGTTTTCCTGTTTAATATTTCCTGTTTCAGATTTAATTTGTCCTACTGTTATTTCACAATTGTGTTTGACATTCATTTCCTGCCACACTGAACTGAACTTCTTTTGTAGCTGATCCGTGGTGATGTTAATATTGGTTTATACAATAATATCATAAGGATTTAGTCTGATGTTGGTTGGCATGTCCCAGCACTCTCATTCTGCAGTTGCTATTTTCTCAAATTATATAAGGACCATGTAGCAGAACTAAAATTTTGTTGCATTTCCTAGGCTGGATAAAGGAACATTTTCCTTCCTCCTCTGCAATGTTTTAGCAAAAGAAATTTGACTAAATACTAAAAGAACTTGCAGAAATACGAGGAGTTACCATATTACCAGTGTTTTGTGCCAATTTTCCCCCCAGAAGTTGAGTTCTTTCACTTCTATAGACCTTTCAGCATAAGACAAACTGATTTCTTGGCTATGGTTGCAAGTTGTGCCCATGAATTGATTCAGAGCAGAAGGCATCCTTTGAAATATTTTCAGACTTGGTTATGAAGCCATTAACAACCGTCTCTCCATTTTCCTGCAACTTTTATTATTTTATTCATCCAGGCAAACTTTTGTTTGTATCCATAGGTGTTTATCTGATGTAAATCATATGGTCCATAGCCCTAAATGCAGAGCAACACTGCTGGGAAGACTGTAGGAATTACAGGAATTGCCCCTCAGTCTGGCCAGATATCAGGGTAGATCAACTCACAGATCTTGTGCTTGAAACTTTCCTCTAGTTTAAACTGGGGATTTTTTAATCTGTATTTATCAAAATTATGCACTCTGTTCAGAATTACTGCTGGGTCATCTCAGAAATAGATACACTCTTGTGGTAGGGCTGAATTTTATATTTTTGGAGGCTGTAAAATATTTCAGTTCGACTATAGAGACTGTACTAGACACATGTGCTATCTGAAGAGTTCAGAGGTTTAGTAAACTCTAAATATGAGCTTCCAGAATAATGATAAACATGTTTTATTTAACTTGAAGAGATTTATTTTCCTATGATTTAAATATATTTATTTTTTATTCAATTCCATTATTATTTTTTGTCTGAAAACTCAGTTTTACCACTACCAAACAGTATCTTGCTTTGTAGGAAACTTCAGGACTCCAATTTGAGCAGGAGTTAGAGACATTTACCCTGGGCATGTGTTCAGGTGCAAGATGTTTCCCCGAATCAAGCAAGACATACACATTCCAGCACGCAGTATTGTCATTGAAATGCAGAATCTGAACCAAAGAGCAAATGGATCTCATTTGATTCAATGATAAAAGAGAATTGGAGTGCTTTCTTTGTTCACCTCTAAATAAAGCAGCCCATAAAATTAGTTTGTGCTCTGTTTGGGATCACACTGGTAGAGGAATAAGGGTCTTATTATGGATTCAAATGTTCAAGGACAACTTTTAATTGATTTGAAAGTTGTAGGCTGATAGTTTTAGAGATGATAATTTGACATTGATGCTCAGAACAGAGTTTTCCTCTCTCCATGTGTTGAGGCTGATAATTGATTATTATATAAAACTGAGATATGTAACCTTGGTCTGAGGTCATCAAAAGACAGTGAATGTCTCAATTTGCTTATCCAGAAATCTTCTAAACGTTTTGCAAGTTTTGAATTATGCTGTTTTGTGATCTGAGCTCTGTCAAAGTACCAACTATATAAAAGCTACTCAGTGTGATGGATGAGTAGGGAATACCACTCTGAAGGAAGATTTCTTTATTGCATTTTCAATATTTCAGCTTCCTTGCTATATTAAGAAATTTCTTCTTTTTATGTATTAACATTAAACTAAATATTTTTCAATGAAAATGGTGCCATCAAGAATAACAGCTATAAATGAGAATCTTTTATTATGTAACCTATGTGCTCATTCAGACTCAGCTGGCAAGAAGAAAAATTGCATCTGAATTCACTGTCCGTGACTTAAAGGAAATAATTGACAGAGGTTAAGGCTCCACTTCGATAATGAGCTGACCTGGACAGTAAGTTTGCCCCAGTGAGAGTATGAGAGTAATATCAAGTTTTAAAATACTTGAAGAGACTCTTGAAATAGGGGGATTAAGTAAACTTTTATGACACAAAAAAAGGTGAAATAAATAAAGGGCGAAAAATGTAAGTTGTGGTTGTGAGCTTTTGGAAGAGGGTAGGGAGTATTTGTCCATGCAGGTGAATGCAGCTGTAGTAAAATTTATTTCAACACCTGTAATAAAAATGAAAAAAACCCAACCCAACAAGTGGTTTGTTAAAAATATCTGTGGCCCACAGTACAAGACTGCTGATAGTAGATGATTTTTGGCTTTGTGGCATTGGAAGCAAAAGAGAAAACTGATGTACCTTCATACAAAAAGGGTGTAATTAATGAGTTGACAGGCACAATGCTAGTGAATCGGGTCCTTTGGTGGAACTTTTCTCTTGGCTGACATTGTCTTTTGGAGGCTGTTCTACCTCCGGTGTGCAGGGTGATCTTGGTCATAGAATAAATCTGAATTGCTCTGACCAGGCACTTAGTTCTCCTGCAATTCTACATTATTCATTTTATGTTTGTGTTTCTACCTCTTCTTCCCACCCAGAAGGTTTCAGACACATCAATTTGCATCCCTCAGGAAAGCTGCTTTGACATCTTTTTAGCTAACATTTCCCAGCTCAGGATGTTCCCAGATGAACCTTGCCCCGGGTAAGAAGCTCTTAACAAGCGATGTTCACTGTAACACCCGTTTCTCTCCTTCCCACCTCCCAAGACAGGGGGATGTTTGGTTGGTTTCCTCCACATCTGCATCTTCCCAAGCTTCACAAGTCTTTGTAGTTCTTTATCCTCAAGGGAGAACATTTAACCACTTGAAAACAGAACTTCTGGAGTGCTGTTGTTGAGCAACACCATTATCATCACCACGTTTGCATAGGATTCTATGTTCTTGAGCCACTGTGTGTTCCATACTGACCTTTATCTCATTGATGGGCTTTGGTTTTCAGGATGACTTGTATTCCCCTTTACTTTTGTAACTGCCTGGAATGATCTTCACTTCCATGGTTATGCCTGTTCCACTTTGTAGCTGCTGGAGTGGGTCTTGGACCTGTAAGTTGGAACAAAGCCTTTGGAAATAGAAGGCTTAGTTCCAGGTTTCCATGCTTTCTTTACTCCTGAGCCTAAAGAATGCTTCACTAATTATGAATAATGAGCCTTTTTTGGACACTGGCTGTAATTCTGTGTCTCGGTTGGGTAGAAAGAAAACCCACTTAGCTTGTCAGAGGTCTATTCTGAGAGAGATATTCGGTATCAGATCAGGTGACTGCAACATCTGGAGGAAAGTTACTGATAAAGGTTTGGTAGGTTCCCTGAGTCAGTAAGACTGGTCTGTATTTTTGGACCTAGCACCTAAAAGGAGTTTTGGGAGTAGGTCTCCTAAACTTTGTGTAGAATGACAAATAAATTTGCAAAATATCAAGTAAACGTTGCACTGCCCAAAACCTGGCTTTGCACAGAACGTATTTCAGTCATAGATGGTGGACACATTGTGTGGTATAGAATATATTTAATGTGATAAATGTTTACATAGCATCAAACATAATCTCATATTAGTGAAAACATTAAATATTTAGGAAATAAGTGTGTGTAGGAAATAGGTATGTGTAGAAAATAGGTATGAAAACAGAGATGTGAAGATCCTTTTGATTTCTAAAAGGGGCTACACAGAGTCTTAGCATCCGAAAATCAGAGACTGGTGTGAAAGTCGTGCTCTCTCTGCACCAATCTTGCATAGCAAGGATTGAATCTTACCACAGGGTTTTGCCATCCCAGAGTCAATCTGCAACGCCTCAAAGTGTTCCTCTGGAGCACCTGAAGATCCTCAATCCTCAATTACAAGCCATTATCTCAGATTGATCAGCGTGTAGAGAACCTGCCTCTCTGCCTGCAGTTTGGGTCCCCAAAGCTGAGGGAAGCTTTAGAGAATGTGTAACAGGGCAGGAAAAAAAGATCATCTAAGCAATGGAAACTAAGAGGAGAAGAGGGCAGGGTTAAACCAAGTAGCCTCAAAGAGGAAAGGTCTGACAGTAAATTATATCAGTCTATAAATAATTTAAGACAATAGTAATGTAAATGACAGCAGGGAATTATTCACAGTCTCCGAAGGTGACAGAATGAGAAATCAAATCTGGACCTTAGAGCAGGGAAAGCTGGAACGGGACTTTCTGAACTACGGGAACATTCAGGCTTTGGAAGACTTCTCAGGGGGAGAAGATAGGGCATGATTCAAGAATAGATTATCTAATCCACTAGCAGAAGTTATTTTCAACCGGAAACACTTCTAAACAGCCATTTTTAGTCCTGATACCTGGTTTTCTGAGCATTTTCCTAATTTAAACGCTGGTAGTATCTCACCTTAGGACCTGCCTGTACTGCTGGAGCCATGAGTGCTGCCCTCACTGTACTGACAGCGAGATTGTTTACACTGAAACCAGCTTAAAAGACCTGTCATGGAGGGAAACCTCACTTCTGATGAGGTGGTTTCAAAATCCAGAGTTGGTGCAATGCAGTGGCATGTGTTGATGCCAAGTTAAACTTTATTATGAAAGAAGTGGCTTTGCTTTTGCAGTTATTAGATGAGTTTTTCAGAAAGGTATCATTCTGCAACACTTGCAGTTCAAGCTGAAATAAAGTCCTGTAATTACTGCCATAGACAATTTGTTGGAATAAAATATTTTCAGCTATGCTATCGAGCTTTTGAGAATGTGATAATAAATCTGGAATCTCAGAGTGATTAAATGAAAATATACCAAATAACCACAGGGAAATTACATGAGAAAATTACCTTCAGAAAAACACTTATTAGTGGTTTGTGATCTACATTTTCATTCTTAGGAATTATATTTCTAATAGAGCTAAATTTGCAAATATACCAATAGACTTTTAGTGATCCTGACCCAAAGTAACTGAAATATTGTCATCTCAAAGCTTAGGTGTACTAATTGTATAGAAACATATTCCTGTTACTGAAGGTGTGTTCTATTAGGAAATAATTTCAAGTGTAATTTTTCGTGTCTGTGTGCTGTATTTATTGTTTCAGTTTGTTGGCAGTAGAATTGTATTCACATTTAATGCCATGATACTGGTCTATGCTTGGTATCATAGAGCAAGAAATCACAGACATGTATAAGCTACATTTCTCCTCTCTTTGGGGGATCAGATTCCTTCTGGCTGAACATAGGCACACACCTTCCTGGAAGTCCATGGTCTACATCTCTTTACAGTTTCTTACATAGAACAAAGATCTCGTGTTTCCTTTCTCTTGCGTGTCTCCCACCACAGTGGCCTCACCAGCCTTGCTGGAGCTGCACCTGGTTTGCAACACCTACAACAAAGGGTCTGGGTCCATAGGGAAGAGGAAAAGCAGGCAGGGACTGGGCTTCTTTTTCAGTTAAGGATGAGATAAGCCAGGAGCAACCCCACTGAAATCAGGGTACTGCACTGAAACTGTGATAGGAATGAAATGAGAAAGTGTATTTTCAGTTTTATAAGACCCAAGAAATCCCAGACGTATTGACCACTGTCTGGGAGCTGGTTCTTCAGCTCCGATGGAGATAACTCGCTTGAGCTAAGAGGGTCTCTCTTCACTGACTAGAGTGAAAATTGAACTTGGCTGGTAGCATAAAGGTGAGGAAGGCTGAAGGCCACTTTGTTCCTGTTGTTGAGTGATTTCAGCTTCCTCCGTGTTCTGCTTCATTATATTTAAAAGATGCACTTGACCTTCCCAATGGGCTGGACTACTCAGCTGAAGCATCAGTAATAGTTTGTTGGTGTCAGCAACACTCAAAGCTGTAAGAAACTAATGCAGAACTTTCTAGAATACTTATTACTGCATTTTTTCTGTATGTTGGATCTCAAAGTATAATGGAGGATCTGAGTATGGTGATTAATGAACCTCAGAGGTCAGAGCGGTGGGAGAGTCCATAAACTATTACAGTCTTGTAAATCACAGTATAAAATTCAATTGTTTGTGTCCATAAGTGTTTCCAACACGTTGTGTTTCAGTGCAATGTCCTGGAACTGCAATCACCAATGTAAGAGAAAATTTATGGAGCGAACCTGTAAATAACAGTGTAAGTTCTCAAGCTTACTTAATGTTGCTGAGTTAATATGTTGTTAATCTATGACACTGTGTTATGAAGCAGTAAAGAACCTCACTTGCTGGCTGCACTTAACATCAAGGGACACTTTGCTGTCACTGTATTTGAACAACGGTGGTGATTTGCATTTTTCTCTGCCCTTTTTATTCCTCTAAACACACAACCAGATGGATGACATGACAGGCAGACATTCTTTTCTGCACTTTGTTATCTGAATGTGCTTTCAAATAAAGCAAGAGACTGGATCAATGCTGTTACCTGTAGTTTTGTCTCTGGGTTTTGATCACAAAGTTGTGTTTTCACACCATGGCTGGTTTTGGTAACATTTCAGTACAGGCCATAACCTGCATGTGTCTGTAATAAAATGCTTTGCCATCACTGAGGGTAAGATTCAATTAGATTAGGAAAAAAATCTTCACTATGGTGAGACACCAGAACATGTTTCCCACATAAGCTGTGAATTCCCCAATCCTGGAAGTGTTCAAGACCAAGCTGGATGGGACTTTGAGCAACCTGGTCTACTAAAAGATGTCTCCGCCCACGGTAAAGGGTTTGGAACTAGGTGATCCCTTAAGAGCCCTTCCAACCCAAGCCTTTCTATGATTCCATGACTTGAGTAGCTGCAAAAAAAAATAAATGCGTGAGAACAATTTCAGTGTAATGAGAGGCACTTGAGCCTCCACTTAAGGATTTATTTGTGACCACTTTTATTAAAATTATTCTCTAAATAAAAAAATACTTTTTCTGCCTCTTTTCGCTGCTGCCCCCCTGACCACAAAAGACAGCTGGCAGCTCTGGCCAAGGGTTCCTACAAGTCAGGGTTGGGGATCTGCCATGTTTTGGGCAGCCTGGCCCAGTGGAGTGCTGCATGGACAGGTTTTTAACATGCTCTTTCGTGACAGTGCATGAAAGTGAGATAGTCTCCTGCTTACTAATAGCTTTGCCATGTTCTCCTTTGAGACGTCTGAGGAGAGGTGGAAACTGGGGAGAGAGGTTCATCTTCCTTTCTCTGTCTGACAACAGGAGCACAACGGCAAACCTTGCCAAGCAGTGCTGGCAGCAGGTACAGCTGTGTGGGCAGGTGGAGGCTTTTTCTCCCAGACTCATCCTCTCCCCTTCAGCAACAACCTGTCTATAAATCTGTCCAGCCAAGGCTCAGAAACCACAGGTGTGGTGGGTTCACCGTGGCTGAATGCCGGGTGCCCACGCAGCCGCTCTATCACCCCCCTTCCCAGCTGGACAGGGGAGAGAGTAAGGGTGGAAACAAAAAAAACGCAGCACAAATCGTGGGTTGCGATAAGGCAGTTTATATTTACACAAACAGCAAAAGCAAAAGCAGGGGGCACGTGCACAAAGCAGAAGCAACAACTAATCTCTGCTTCCCATGGGCAGCAATGGTCAGCCACGTCTCTGAGAAGCAGGGTCCCTAATCGTGTCGGATGTCAGCAGGCAGCCATCGGAGACAGTGAGTGCCTCCCCTTCCTGCTTCCTGCCCCAGCTTTTATATCTGGGTTGACGTCATACGGTATGGAATATCCCTTTGGTCAGTGTGGGTCAGCTGGCCTATTTGTGTCCCCTCCCAGGATCTTGCCCTTGACTGAACAGTGAGTGAGCCAAAATATGGGTGTGTTATCGACACCAATGCAGAGCACTGTGAGGGCTCCTGCGGGGAAACAAATTCTGGCTCAGTCAGACCCACCACAACAGGGCATTTACACCAGTGCAAAATTGAATGCTGGGTGGAATTGACTGGGTACGGCAGTGTTTCAGTCTCATTTTACTCCGTCCATGCAGTGAGTTCAGCTACAGTGAAAAATGTGGTTGGAGGAACTGTAAGCATAGAGACTGAGCTGGAAAATAGTGCCAGGCTGCTGTCAGAAGTGGTGGCACACTGTGTCTGTGCTGTTCATGCACAGCTCCAGTGCCCTGTCTCAGAGGAAATGGTGGAAGAGGGAGAGATCTGGTGAAGGGCAGCAAAACCCTATGAAAAAAACGTGGAACATCTCCTGTACAATGGCAGGTAGAGGGATAATCTGATGGGATATAGTGTGGACCACAGATAGAATGGAAAGGGTGAAAGGCACAGATTCGCAGTCTTTTTCAGGGGACAGGAGTTGGAAGGCACCAAATAAAACATCCCAGTGTAAAACACAAGGCATGAGGGAAAGGGAAGGACATGCTCTGCTGTGGCAGCACATCATGAAGTGGTGGAGGAGCGCTCATCCTGCAGCACGATTTGTGCCACTGCCTGACTGCACAGAGGAGCTTCATGATCAGCCAAAGGGACAAAGTGACTTTTCTGTAGGAGCCACAGGAGCTCTTCCTGGCAGGGTCTGGTCCCACAGAGGTGACATAAAGCGTGTTACCTGACAAAGCATTCAAGGAGTCCTGAATAGACTTGCTTTAATGGCCCCAGGGAGGGATGCTCCTCCCTACATCCTATGGGTCCAGCAAAACAGAGCACTGAGCTTTGATTTCATTGATGCAGCTTGAGATCCAACGATCTGGTGGACAAGCTGTGAATGAAGGTTTTTTGTCTTTCTTTGAAGGTCATGCTTATAAATGGCTTAAAAATAGTTCTTTTACTGAATCAGGTGTTAGCTTTCTTCAAAGTCAGAATAAAAGAACAGATTTTTTTTTCCTTTCTTTCGTAGCTGTTACTCTGATATCCTGAAAAAGAAACTGGGTTTTTAAAACAAATTATGAGCAAGTATTTATTTTTAGATCAGTAGGAAAACTAGAAGATCAGAGGGAGCACTATAACAGATGCACTCTCCATGGAGATTTGGAGATTAGTGAGGAGCTTTCTGCTTATGGTAAGCTTTTTCTGGAGCTGAAGCTGAAAATAAAAGAAGAATTTAATCGGGATTTAAAAAAAGAAGAGATTCTAATGCATCTTACACCTACATGTGGATGTTAAAACAACCAGGGTTTGCAGTTAGCAATGGAACAGGGGTTTGAACCCCAACATGAAATATTGGTTTCACTTGTATTAAACTAAAACCTGTTCTTTATCTGATTTTGATGTTCAGGAATAAAATACTGTGAACCGTGAGTACTTCTATGTCATGGTGATGGAGCAACCCTAAATCTCACAAAGTCACTGCTTTGGGCCATTCCAGAGTTTTTAAAACCCCAGCTTGGCTGTAACTGCAGTCCCTGATGGTGCAGGGCTGTGGTATGTGGGAATCTGGCTGGGCCAGAAACAGGCTTGTAAAATTGCTGTGTAACAAGAAAACATGTTTGTGTGAACCCACCTTTAGTTTTACTGCCATTTTCCAAGGGTTTCATAATATAGAAAGTATGGTGGTGTGGTGAAGGCAAGTTATCTTCTAGGAACCTGGTGTTTAAAACAGATGGGTACTCACCTTGTGGAAGGCATCTCCCTTTTAGGATATTTCAGGGTGGCCAACAAAGACTGAGTTTTGCATTGGATTTTTTTCCCTGAATTCCTTCTCTTTACCTTTAACTGTCAAATAGAAGAACAATGAAATCAAAAAGGGGGATGACTCAATTGGACAAAGTCTGAAGTGGGTCACTCACTGATCTCGTTCCTCTGGAGCATTGTCTTCTATATTTTGACTTTTCTAATTTTGATTTCGTGCTGATGGATAGGGAGAACTTTTGATTCCAGTTATGCTGCCTAAAAATAACATTTCAGAATTTCTTTGTTCTTAAAATATGACTGTCAGAAGGAAAGCTGTGATAGACTTAAAGGCTGCATACATCCAGCGGGAGTCAAATGTTAGTAAAAGTCTGCTCTTTGCTTAAATACCTCACCTAAATACCAGGTGTAATAACAATGTTTTCCTGATTTTCTATTATGACTTTTGAAAGCTTTACTCAGATCCAGAATTCTGAGTAGCGTAGGGGACACACAGAGCAAGTGGATGATGAAGTTTCAAGTGTCCCTTCCCTCCCACTGGGAAAAGGGATTTTAGTCAGAATCTACTGTATTTCGAAGAATCTTGGTGCAATGCCTGTATAGTTCATTTCTCAATTTTTCTCTGGCCCAGTTGCTATTTAACGATTTGGACAAAACGAGTTGCCCTTCTGAAGAGACTGAGAAGTAGGAATTGAGACTCATATCCATATCTTTTCAATAAATATTTTCATATTCTTCTCATCAGTCTAAAGATGACCTTCATGCAACAAGGGCTCTTGCCTGAGGAATTGGACTGTAACCTTGAAAGCTCTATCCCAAAACCATAGTCAAATTTTTTTCATATGGATGTGAGGCTCAATTTCTACTTCTCTGGATGTTGTCTTCGCTGAATACACTCTCAGTGACCAGTATCTTAAACTATGAAATCGGTCTTTGCTGGAATTGTTTCCTAGGACTATTCTTCATTACCGTGGTGGAAGAAAGGCCTTTTAGCAAGGGATTCATTCATTTTAATAGAGATGAATCTTGTGATACTCAGTATTTCTCCTGGAATAATTGTGTGGGTTTTGAAATCCCTTAGTGGAGTGCCTGGAAAGGTACTTGGGGTTCTGGATGAATCAATAGCCACAGGATGTAGTTTTGTGCCTATCTCAGGAACCCACATGAACTACTCCTATAAGAAGAAGAAAATCAGTAGGAAAAATAAAGAAGAACAAAGAGGAAAAAAAGAGGAAAATACTCTACCTGAAAGCAGTTTGTTGCTCTGTCCATATGTACAGTAGGGTAGAACTGGGGATAAAGAAATAAAAAATAATTTAAAGTCTTATTGATGATTATTGAAAGGAGGTGGAATAATGGCTAAAGGCATCATGAGTGACTCAGAAATAAAACAGCTAGCTTAAATAGGAGAGTTTGAAGTTGAAACTTTGACACTTTCTTTCCGGTTTCATTCTCATCCAATGCATAGTCTTCCGGAGGTGTGAAATAGGCACTACATTTTAGTCTTGTGAAGTTCTGCGTGGAAATTGGTAGGCATTAGTGCTCTAATGAATCATAGTTGTCTTTGAGCAGACAGTAAGCCATGTCACATTTCAAAAGAGAGTGAGAAAATGATGATGTCAACTTCCATGGTGCATTGAACAAGACTCGAGGCTTAAAAGAGTGACATGCAGTTGCTTACGACAGCAAGCTCTCCCTCTTCGTGGCCTGGGTTGAGGTAGTGGTGCCTGTACAGGAGCTGCACACGC
The DNA here is from genome assembly GCA_013396735.1 of Grallaria varia. Taxonomy (NCBI): domain Eukaryota; kingdom Metazoa; phylum Chordata; class Aves; order Passeriformes; family Formicariidae; genus Grallaria; species Grallaria varia. The sequence goes on from VWZG01010256.1 coordinate 378,021, forward strand.
ACCACCGCATCCCTTCTAATGTACCACTGCTGTGGCTCTACACGAACAGAGAAACCTCGGAGTGCAGGACACATGATTACAAGCTTAACACTGGATATGCTTTGACTGAACTCTGCTGAGCAGAAATCGAAGTATACCAAGCTGGCTTTACATCTGTTTTGTTCTTCCCTTGTGCATAGCCAGAAGGGTGGGACAGCTTCATGGCACTGCAGAGCCTTCCAAGGTCACAATGACACTCAAAGGCAGGCAAGCAAAAATATCTGCAGCGCAGTAATATTCTGGCTGTACTTCAACACCCCCTTTTTTTCCCATTGGCTGCCTTTGTCTCCATCTCATCAGACAACTACCTTTATTCCAAAGGTTGCTCTGAATTTCAGTGTCAGTTTGACTTGTTTACGTTGCTAGCTTGGGCCATAGTCCCTTGGCTGTGCTGTTGGGTAACTATGCAGTTTCCTATCACTCGTTTCTCTTCCATCTGTATATGGGGATTGGGTTGACACGAACAACCCTCCAGGGGTGCTTCTGGGATTGATACCAGAAAGGGTTGTATGGCACCAAGGCATGGTAGAGCACAACAAAAGTCATGTTGAGTATCATAAACTTCACACAATTTTGGTGCCAGAGCTTGTTGCTTCCAGGGCTTTTCCTTCAGTATTTGAAGGAACAGGAAAAAGAAATCAGCCCTGCAGTGCTATTTACAGAAAAGCTGTATCTCACCAAAGAATGACAGCAAGAGAAAGGTTTGCACCACAATGGCTGAGTAGAAAGAGTCATCATGGAGTCACAGGTTTGTTTCCATACAGGTAGGCCTATAGGGACTTATATTAAGCACTGTCACAGCCCCGCTGGGAATACGTCCCCAGTCTGCCACATTTATTGCTGCCAGCATCAGTGACAGGGACACTTCCAGGGATGCCTTGAGCTCTGCTATTTGAAACATGGACAAGCCATTCTGTGGAAATACAATGGGCAGGTAACAGGAGTTAAGTCTTCTGAAGAAAAAGGGTTTAGTGGACAGCTGATGAATCATTTAGGTTTGGCGTGGGGAGTGCTTTCACTGAGATAAGAAGAGAAGCCATAAATTCTGGTCATCAAAAGTGGCCTTTTCAAAAGGTTTTGCTCTGTTCTTCTCTAACTTCACTTTCATTTTTCCCATCTCTGGAAAATTCTCCCAGTCCTCATTTGTTGCAATATTTCATTCATTTTCTTATTCCCTGATCAGACACAAGCCAGGATAATGCTTTTATTACATTATAGTCTCATTTTTGAGATGTTGCTGTCAGCCTGGTTTTTCTAAATAGCTTATATGCTTTACTTAAATATTGCAAGCCTGTTTATGTCAGTAAGTAGAATTTTTCTGGCTTGGGTAAATGCTGAAAGATATACCAATGGGGAAAAATGATAGAGACAAATAAAAAGTGACAGTAGATATCTTATGAAGAGTTGTTTATCAGGATTTCAGTCTTGAAGGCTTCCAAAAGAAAAAAAAATAAAAAGAAGGGGCAATTCAACTTTAAAGAGATCAGTTTATTATGTTTGTCTACCTCTGTGTAAAGCTCCTTTGCTTATTAAAGTGTGAAAACTGAATAAAAAGCAAGCTGTGGGGCAGCCAAGAAAGGACAGGGTTTTCTTCTCTTTCCATATACCAAATGAGCCTAGTGCTTCTATGAGGTCAAGTTCAGCAGAAGTTTGGAGTAGTGCGACACCTCTGACAGATTTGTATTCATGAGGCTTTCTTGGCAGAGCAGTGTTTCTGGAAAAGTCTAGACTTAAGCCTATGAAAGTACTAAAGAATGGAAAGTTATTGTCCAGAGAAAATCCCTTTACTAAACACAAAAAGATTTCTTTCCTCCTCTGCTACTGACGGGGACCATGTGTATGCCAGTAGCAAAGGAGGCATAAATAGACTTCAAAGAATAGCACAATAAAGACTGTGTTCATTCAAACATTGACATTAAAGGTAATGTTAACTAAATAGGATCAAAAGCTGAGTTGAAATACTTACATTTAATATGCATCTGTTACCAGCATTAGCCCCTTTAGGACGCTTGTCCTACTTTTGCTAGAAATTTGGGGTAAAATCCAAAGGAAGTGACAGCAGTTCCCAGCAAATGTTTTCAAAGTCTCCCTGAACATGCCATTTCTGCTTTTGGAGGTTTTAGTGCAATACCAGCAAAGCCAGAAAAAGAGTCTCCAATGCTTTTGGGGCTGTGCCTCAGCACTGTCCAGAGCTGGATCCACTTTGAGAGAGGAGACCGTGGGCACATGTCCTGGGCAGAGCCAACCTTCATCAGCCAGTCTGCCCTGCCTCTGCCCTCTGGTGTGGAGATGCACCAAGACACTCCAGCAGGGTGAGCAGTGGCAGCTCTTCCCTTTTAATTAATGCAGGGTGGCAACAGGCAGCTTTTTCCAGGAGCATCTGTTTGTTTTTCCTCCATCCCAGAACAAAGTCACTGTAACTACTGTGTCCAGTTATTGTGTCTGGCAGATGTTTCAGAGGAGTCTGCATTTTCAGTATACAAATAGCGAACATAAATAAAAAATACAAGAAAAGCTAGGATAATGTGTTTTAAGCACTGCTGTTGATCAAGAGTTGAAACAAATTATGGAAGGAAGGGGTGAATTCCCCATTCCTTGATGTCTTTAGTTCGAACCCGAGTGTTTTTAAGGAAAATAGTTTAGTTTTATGTAGTCCTGCAAGGAATTTGACTTTGATAATTCTTATGGTTTTTTCCAACTCAATATTCTATGAAAATTCTGTTTTATGGCTTTATACGTGGAAATCCAGGTCTATTATATAGGAGTAACACGGTGAAGCACAGTGGTGATGATTTGGGGGAGGCCAAAGGCAGGTGGCCTGGCTGTGGTCCTCACCTTAACCTCATGAGCTTCTGCAAANGAAGGGAAGGGAAGGGAAGGGAAGGGGGGCAGCTGACTGCAGTTTGCACAAAGTGAGATAAATTTGTCAGGAGTTTTACCAAAACCAGTTTCTCATTATGAGCTCAGTCTTTCTAAGCCACTCAGTCTTTCCCATTTCATTTTGCTCAATTAGTGGTGTCAGAAGAATTGAAGGACAAATCAAACAGTCCATTTGGTTCATTGAGTTTTCCCTTGCACAGCACTTGGCCAAGAAAAACCCTCTTTTATTTCTGCAAGTGGTATGAGCAAGTGAGAATGCGGCTCTGCTGTGTGGTGGTGATGTGATCTGAGAAGGTGACAGAGCATTGCCTGGGTGCAGACAGGCTGTTCCTCCCCAAAAGTGTCTTGGTGTGGTATTGCACCTGGAGGAACAAGATTCCTTATGATATTGAGCCCTCTGTGCTTCATATTCAGCATTTAAAATTCCAGGGGTAGCCTTCAAATGCCTTGAGTGTGGGAATTTTTATATGGGAAAAACCTGGTTTTGCTATAGGGCATCAAGAAGGGCTTTTCAAGTGCTTTTTGCTGGAAGTGATGAGAAAGCCTAAAGGTTTCTGAAACTGGGGATTATGATCAAGAGTAGAAGAGGTTTGCTGCCTATAACTCAATATCTCAGAAAAGTTTTAGAAAAAGTTCCTGGAAATTAGTTAGGCAGGAAAAGCCTCTTAGAAACAGCGACAATAAAACTAATGATACAAATGGAGCAATGTAATTAGCTGGAAAATACAAATGCATAGGGATCAGGACTGCTGAATGGAATATAACCTGGCATGCAGCAGGAATGAGATAAAGACATTCCTGAGGCCATACACATTATTTTAGAGAGAGAAGGAGGCAGAGAATTTACCACAAAGCTTAAGAGAAGACAAGGGAATAGCATTTTTCAGAGAGTGAGTGTGATGTTGCTTCTGCCTGTAGCAAACACAACAAACTAAAAGGAAAATAACCAAGGGCAAGATCTTGGATCCCATTTTGCCTGATGTGTAATACCTGGTTCCTGTACCAGAAGTGTTGATGGATGGAGACTGTTTAAAATGTGGGCGTTTTTTTCCCCCAATTGTTTTCTGCTACTGAGTTTAATAAATAATCATTGTTCATCACCAATTCTTTCGTGCACAATTCTTGAAATTAACCTGTTGGTGACAATCCAACAGCTAATTCATCCTTACAGCCTTCAGCTCCAGTTTTAATCACGCAGCAATGGCAAATGTGTGCAGTTTGTCTACAACATGAGATTGCTCTATGCTCTTATTTTCAGTAATTTTTGTTCTCACAAAGGATCTAAGCTTTTTGTCTAAAGCTGAATCCTGGAAAGCAACAACTAACCACAGAGCCCAGGCCTGCCTAACCTAAGACCTTCCAAATATCTTGGAGAAAACCTTGGGTGTATAAGACATGAAGAATAGGAATTATTTGTTGACTTCTTGACTTTATATTCAGTAATAGTCAAGATGACTTCTAGCAGACAGCTGGAATATGAACACTTTACCTAATGATAATAATTAAGAATTATAATAAGTGAGCTAATCCTGTACTGTAACTGTGTGATGTTGTAGTTGGTACAGCTGTTGGACTGCCTTGCATGACAGGATAGACAGGCAATTTCAGGGAGAGAAGTTTGTCAGGTCTAAGATAAAAGTAGATAATAACTGGAATATGGCAATCCTGGCTTGCATGAAACAGTAATTCAGCACTGAAAAAAACCCAAACCAACTCTTTAGCTTTGGTGCAGTTTGGAAAGACAAATTGTGAAAACTTCTGAAATCAGCCCAATTTCTAGTGCCAGGCACTCGATGCCTTTTCAGAGGAAGGTGAATGGTTTTCGTCTGTAACCCCGAATTCCAGACAATATGTACTTTTCAACCTACATAGTTAGCATGAGAAAGGAAGGCAGCCTCTGACTGAATTAGGCTTCTAGTCAGAACCCGGTAAGGCCAACTAAAAAGAAAAAGGAAAGAAAATAAAAGAACCAGTTCTTTCAAGTTGCTGAACATTAGTTTGTTTCCTTTTCCTTTGTGTGCGTAGCATTCCCTTTGGAAATTCCCAAGGGGCATGTGACTTGAAGACACAAACTCTGCCTTTTTTTGTTGCAAGTTAATACATGGGATACACCCAGACTGACCAAGCCATGGGATAAGAGGAAATTTTCCGTTCCATTACCCTTTATCTTGGCTCTCTAAAAGACAGCACTGTTGACAATGTGCCAAAGGTAGCACATAATGAGCCTTATGAATCTCCGTCATTGTTCCTTGGCGGTAAAGGCACAGGACAAAGGTTATTGTATGTATTAACTACTTAAGTGATTTGGGTCTTAATTAGGACGGAAAAGACTTGAATGGTCACTTGGATGTGTCTTTTCATATACATATGAAAGAGTTTACTGGTCCTGCAAGCGCTGGAGATGCTGCACAGGTGGTAAATGCAGCTCTCCCCCAGGAAAGCAACAAGAATTGAGCATAAATCTCAACAGGAGCAGAGAGGAAAATATGGGAGAAGAACATGGGAGAAGAAGTTTACCATGGCCACCTCCAAAGCTGATTCAGTTGTAAATGAATAAATAGCTGCATATAGCCTGTGCATGAACCTACACTAATGCTTATTAGACTTCTCTCCTCAGTTGATTGTGCCATGAAGTAGAAGACGTCTCTGGGATAGGCTTTGGAGCTCTGCATTCCTTACCTGCATGCCAATGGATTATCTGCAAGAGATCTCAGAACACTGTAGCCCTGAAAAGCATCAGTTGGAATTAAATTCTATATTTATTATAATTTGTTGAATATATCAGTTTGTTGATACCAAATAGTTGACCTTGCTGCAGTTAAAAGTGGAGCCTCAGAAATTCGGTAGAGCCTTCATGACTTTCGCTAAATGAAGAGTTGTATATTGAACTCTGTTTTGGTTCATTATTCTCCATTTTTTTTCCAAAGTAAAAAGCAACACTTATAAAAGCCTTTGTGCTTTTTTCTTTTTCCTTTAATAGCTATTAAAATCTTCCCATGGGAAATAAAAATAGAAAAAGCCTTGCCTAATAATGCAAAAATCACTTCCTGTTCCGCACAAAGACTTCTTGATGCAGATATACACTTTGTGTGTGTATGCAATGTCATATTATAGGCATTGTGATTAATCACAGAAGACATGGAACCAAAATGAGAGTTTTCTGGCACAAAATGCCCAATTTTTTTGAGCAGAAAACTCCATCTGTACTAAAATTAAACAGTGTCAGTGGCCATTTTCTGCTGCAGAAATTAACTGGCACAATCTGAACAGCTCTACAGCATTAAAACAAAGCATTAAAACAGAAAATCTACATAGATTATGGACTAATTTGCTTGGAAGTGGAAGATGACCTCTGGAAAACAAGTAATCGAAACCCCTCCTCACATAGGGTTCAAGGTCAGTTGGGTTTCAGAGGGCAGTTCCATGTCCACATGAGTTGGAGTGCCTCCAACAATGGGAATTCCATGAGTTTTCTGAGCAACCTGTTTGAATATTTGACTACCCTTATGGTGAAACCATTTTTACCTTTTATCTCATCAAGATTTCCTTTGTAGCGTTTTGTGCCCGTGGTCACTTGCCTTCTCATTTTGCTCCTCTGGGAAAACTCTGGCTTTATCTGTATTCCTTAACCCAGATGAGATTGTGGAAGTCCCTTATGAGACCTGCCATGTGACTTTCTTTATAACAGCCTGGATTAACCCCCCTCTCTCAGCCTGTTGGTGTATGTCATACATATCTCCAGCCCTCTGACCATCTCAGTGACCTTGAACTGGGATCTCCCCAGTTTGGCAATGTCCTTATTGTACTGGGTGGGGAGGTTTGTAATTGGACACTACATGACAAAATGTGGATCAAATGGATGCCATTTTTATCCCTCCTTCTATCCGGAGGCCAGAGCCCATCTTGTCCAACACAGTGTGCAGCCATGTAACTGTCATGCTGTAGGTGGGTCAGGCAATGGGCTCTGCTGCTGCAGAGACAAAAACAGGGAAATATATTTCAGTTGGAGTTTGGATCACTGCACAATGTCAGCAAGTTTGATCCCAGCTTATGAAAGGTATGTCCTTCTTTTTTTTTCAAGTGAACACAAAACACATGTAATTTAGCTTGAGGATTATTTATATTAAAACCAATAAGTAAATAAATAAAACACTAGGTGCAAAAATAATAAATATTATTAAAATATCAAGCCAATAAGTAAATAGGTAAAATTTGCCCTGGTTTATCACCTGTGCAGCTCTATACATTGGGACACAAGATAAATATTGTTGTAGTGAATAAAAAACCCCACCAACCTAGAAAGAAGATTAGTCTTTGGAAATAAAATAATATGGAATCAAAGAAAGAATGGACACCTAGATAAACAATAGAAACAAAGGAATGAAGGCCTTAAGACAGATTCCTTCTTCTTCTTCTGGTGGAATCATGGGTAAGGATACTCTCAGGGGACAAATGGTGTTTTTGTCCTAAATTCTTCTTTTTGTAAACACTTAACATAAAATTTTGTTGGCTGATTTACCAGTCACCTTCACACTTCACTACTTGAGAACGTTTTGTTTGTGCTTAACAAAGGCAAAGAACTCTCTGCAGTTTGGGCTGACTGTTTTAAATGTAAATATGAAGACATATGTTTGCTTTTGGTTTTGACCTTTCTTGGTGACTTCTGCAGCTGATGAATCTGAAATGACAAGACGTTTTCTTCCCGGCTGATATTTCTGCTAAAACTTCGTCTAATTGCAAAACATGAAGGAAAACAGAGGAACTGGCTGTAAAATTGCTGTGCTCAATAACCTCAGTATGGGCCATTGACGTCAAACTAGGATGATCAATTCCTGAAACAAAGATTTAAAGACCCACTAGAGAAGAATCTCAATTTTTAAGAGTGCAGAAAGCTATTCCTTACTAACTCAGGGCTGGTCTATATAAACCAGGAGGAGAGTGCATATCTTGATTAGAAATTCATATTTACACAAAATGTACAGCAGGAAAATGAGGATTTTAGGATCCTTTGGAGATCCCAGAGAATTGAGTCGCCACAGAAAGCTGTGCTGAGCAATCACGTTGAACCAGTTTTTCATTTGCAGCTCGTATTACTGAAGAAACTGTGCTTTGGTGTGAAAACAAATGCTCTGCGTCAATTTTCCTCTCCCTTTACAAATACTGACACTGGTAAATGCAGAACGCAGAGGGCACCGTGTGAGGAGAGGATCCCAGTTTCGAAGAGCGTGCCTTTCCAGAAGTGTCTCAGCTGTCGGGGCAGCTTGGGCAGTGCCTCTGTTTCCCTGCTTAGCCCCTTGGCCTCGTGTCTGGTGCAAATAAGAGATGTAGGATTGTGTCCACTGCAAAATCCTTCCTCACCGGCCACGATGCAAAGCGACTGACTTATAAAACCTCAAAGGATTCAAACATGACCCTGTTTGGTTGGTTTCTCCCTACTTGTTAAATAGACAAGATGAGAACCAGTTCGCTTGACTTAGGGACCAGCTTGGGGAATTCACCACACCGAATTTTGCGTGGGGAAATCATCTCCATATTCAGAGTCTGGCCTGGGTGTTTATACATATGGGGCTACACCAGAGATTAACTCCAAATCAGTCATGGCTCAGCTTCCTGAGAAGAGAATTCATCCCACCCTTTGAGAACTTGGGTTCCCCACAGACAGAATTTTTTGGTTACAGTCACTACGGAGTAAAAATTAAAAACAAACAAACAAACAAACCAGTGAAAATTCTCACCTTTATTCACAAACAATCAAAGAAAATGGATGGGCTCTTTGCAAACCAGTCATGTGGTTGAGGTGAAAGTATAGGCAAGACCATGAAACAGGCAAAATAGGAAGTACCAAAGCTTAAGCAGTGTAAAAATGGCCTAAACATTTCAGAGGTGCTGTAATTATCTTGTAGGTACCAATTTGGAAAGGATGTCAGAAAAGTGATTTTCAGCATTGCAGCTGTTGTAAACTGTGGTCCAGACAATATGTTTTGACCACTGCTTAGTGCTGCTTTTACAGAGCTGAGAGATTGTAGGTGTTCCAAAATGGGTTTGGGGAGTATTTGTGTCTGCAAAGAGATGCTTTTTGCAATGAAGCTGATTGTTTCAAAGGTGAAGCAAACAAGAGCAGAGGGGTAGGGAAAGTGGAAAAAAAAAATGGACAATGGGATTAACCTTCCTCTGCAAGGCCAAAAATACCAGTGTGCCCAAGATTTCTAAAATAAACATCTACTTCTGAAATATACATTTCTGTCTCAGGAGCAACAGAAGTGGCATGAAAATGTTCCATGATAGTGAAAGGAAAGAAAGGAATAGGAATTTGAGGGTTTTTTAATTAATGTGATCCCACTGAAAGGCTCTTTTTCTGACATGGGTTGTTAATGCCACAGCATTAAATTTGCTTTCATTGTCTCCTCTTATTTGCTCATAAGAGGAGACATGATGGGAGTATCCAGAGCAATGACTGATTTAGGGGTAGCAAAAAAGAAATCTACAGCCCAAGGCCAATAAGAAATCAAGTAGTGGAAAATTTTATACCCTGCAATAGGATATTTTTTTTGAGATGATTTATGCTCTGTGGAATTCCTGCTCTCAGCGGTACTACATGGAATACAGTGACTTTCAAAGAGGGAGTGAGTGATTGCAATGGTAGCAAGAATGGCAATAGAAATTCTAGTAAATAAGAATATAAACCCCCTTGCATTTGTTAGGGGTTTTGAATCTCATCTTCAGATGTTTAGTTTGTACCTGGTGTGCATTCACTGTGTCTTGAGGGTGTTGAGAAGTCCCTCCCATATGAAAAAGCTTATGTGGCATGGTGTGTTTTTGGCAGGACTTGTCAAGGAATTTAACCTAGCTCATGGAACTCCAGAGCTTGGATTCATCTCATCTTGTGTGGAGCAAAAATTGCAGCACAAACCTTGTGTCTCCCTTGTCTCTAGGTAGTGGATGGGCTAATCTGCCATACATGAATGTAACAGAGATACAACCCCTTGGCACGGCCCTGCTGCTTTCAGAACATCAGGCACATGCATCAAAAAATAGGTAGGCTAAATTTGAAATTAATGCCAGGTTAATCAGTCAAAGAGATGACCCTGTTTTATCCACAACTGCTTTCAGTCCAGAGCAGTGGGATGTGCACAGAGCAAGGAAATGCCCTGTCACGGCCCTCTGCAAATGCAGCTCAACCCTTTTATTTCACATGACTGTCCCCCAAAGGCAGAAAATAAATGCACACTTTTTTACTTTATTTGACAAATCTTTAATTAGAAAATCAGTCTTTTCTTGATTACAAAATTTCACAGGCTGATAAATCTCAGTAGGTTATAGAGAGAATATTTTTTTCATGAACCTAATATAAAAGTTAAAATAAATAACAGCATTCATCAGATTATCTCTCCCCCCTCCCACTATATTACCTATTACAAAAAACCCTATAGTCATCAATTTTTATTTAAAAATCATTGATGTATATTGCAGTCTTTTATGACTTGAAGGGGTGATATTAATATTTGATGATTTATTAATCAGTTTCTGTGACTCTGACTGGCAGGAGTGGAAAATGCAGCAGGCTTGGATCTAAACCCATACATGGAATTCTAATGGTCTAATCTTGGCAAAACAACAACCTGCAGGGGGACACATAGCAAATACAATGGTTGTAACACCGACCTTTAGAAAAGAAAAATCCAAGTATCGATTAGCATGAAAACATTGAGTCGATTACACAGCAAAGCTTGCAGTTTTACATACAGAGTCTGCACTGAGTGCTGCTAATGGTGTGCTGGTGTGTGGTGGTGCCTGTGAGGTGCGGGTGTGCCTATGGATCAGGATGCTCCAGCTGAAGCACTGCAGGGCTCCGTTCACATGGGACCGACACAGAGAGACTTTGCCTGAAGGTGCAACGCTGCAACCTGGACGTTTTTACAGAACTGCATTAAATGGTGTGGTCACTACTGAACTCAACCATGCACTGACATGCGAGGGTACTTAAGAAAGCCCAAAGTCTGTTTGCAAAGCAGTTGGTTCCCTGGAAAGAAGTGTCCAAGCAATGAAATGAAATCTCATATGAAAAATGAATATACAGTATCTACATCGCCTTATGTTCCTCATTTAATTATGACCAGTTTATCATTCACAGCTAGTTAATAGAGACTAAAGTCTTGGATTTTGTATCTATTTTGCATAGTCCATTTAATACCCGGTATTTTCTCGCTTGCATGATTACTCTCTGAGAAAAACAGTTAAATAAATACACAGCCATTTACACAACGTCACAGTTTATTTAAAGCATTTTGAAGCTGAAATGATGAAAAGAGGACTGGGCAAATTACTTGGCAAACTGCACGTAATTTATTACTACACTGAGCCAGTATATCACACTGTCTAAAATAGTCACTGTTAAATTACCTGCTTTTCGATGCTGTCTAGATAGTTTTCCGTGATTTCACCCCCTCCTCACCAAGTTTATAAACATACAGCTTTAAGTTTGGATTTTAATGGAAGCCCTACTGAAAATAATTAATTGCTGTCATCGCAAGGTTGGGCTCAGCAATGAAACAGCAATAATGCAGCCCTTCTTGGGAGACACTTCATTGCTGATTCTCCTGTACATATCCAGACCTCTTCTGAGGTGCGTTTGTCAACACATTCTCAGATTGTTCTCTCAGTAGGATTGTTTTAAAGCCCCCCCCCACGAGCTCATAAAAATATTCTTCTTGTTTCTAGGCTTCAGGCAGCTCTCAGGCTGTGCCTTACCTGATCTTTGTGGTTTTCCTGTTATTCCCTGGGAATAAGTTTGTCAGATATTTGGCTGTACCCATTGCTCTGCCTGTTGGCTGTCATCCTCAGAGGAGATGTACTCTAAAAGAGAACCCTTCAGAATCACACTCACCTCACCTTACCTCACGTCTGCAATGTCATCTGGGCACGAACTAGTGCATCTGATAGTCCATCTGTGCATGACCTAGAGCTCCAAGCTTCCTTCCTCACCAGCAGAATCAAGTAGGTACTTTCAGGGCAAAAAAAAATTTCTCCTGTTTTTTTTTCACCTTTATTATGACACAGTAGATTGTGCCCAGGAAATACCTGCTTCTGTCCTTTGCCCAAAACATGGACTCTAGAAACGTCCTTATTTTTGGTCAGAAAAATCCCAGGCTCTCGTGTTGGAGGCTTGTGTCATACTTATATCCTTGGGTTGAAAGTTTCAAAAGAAGTCATCACTTACTTGCCAAGGTCAGACAAAGTTTAACTGCCGAAGCCACTGAGGTTGTTCGGCTTGAACATACCGAAAAATCCGATTTTAATGCTTTTCAGGAAAACGCCACCCTTGAAATCGCACGGAGGTTCCTAACCACATGATTTGCTGGAGGATGGATTTGTCTTGGCTAAGATAACACAGTTGGATAGGAGATCCTATCAAGAAAATAGAATGAAATTGATTGATCTTTGTGGTGTGTTTTTTTTTTTTTTGGTCAGCTAATCATCATTAAAAGAATCAATATTATGGTGTGCAGGGGTTTGGCTGAACACATGGATGCATGTCAAGCTCTTCCATGTTTCAAAATACTGAATATTTCATAACTAGAAGTACTGTAGACGTATAAAGTGTAAGGCAAAACTTATACATTAAAACATTTATTGTTAATGAGACTGAAGTTTGGACTTCATTGAGCTGGTGCTTAATTTCAAATATGAAATTGAGTTTTGAGTTCAGAAGGTACCTTCATGTAATAAATGCAACACAGTCTCGCTTCCTAATTTACGTCTTGAAAATCAAACACAACAAGGAAGGGTCAAAATAAAATAGCTCAGAAAGCATGGCATTATCTCCTATTTGTCCTGAAAATATCATTAATAACCGAATGGATCTTGGGAAAGATTTGGCCTCAAAATATAAGATTGATTGAGGTGATATTACCCTGGAGATTGTTCTAGCCGTTGTCCTTGTATTACTGTTCAATCTATCTACCTCTGCATAGAAGTCACTTATATTTCAGTCAAGTTATACCAACAATTTTGGAAATAGCCCAGCTGATGCAAAAACCTGCTGCAGTCAAAGGGAGCATTTCCAACAGCTCCAGGAGGCTGTGGAGGAACCCTCAGTGCAAGCAAGTGAAATGCAGGATAAGCAAAATGGGAGCCTCTATCCAAAAGGACTCTAAGGTTGTCACACAACTCATCCTCTCATAAGCTTTTGCAGGATTCAAAATGTTTGATGTTCATCTACTCCAGCAACAGTCATGTGATGAAAGTGCACAAAGAGTCTCACAAACAGCTGTGAAGTCAACACCAGACACACTGCCCCTTTAAGAGTATAATTGAAAGGATTTTACTAAAACACCAGACAATTTAATGCTCAGTGGTAATTAATAACAGGAAATGCTGGAGCACAGAAACAGAAAATGAGGCATTTTCTGTTTGAATGGTGCACAAGACACCAGCCTTTGCAATGCATGTGCTGAGAAAGCAGAACTCTTTGCTGATTCATACTGTAAATTTTCATCCTCAGAGATCATGAACTAAACTCTGGGTCACGAGCTAGTAAAATTTATCATTTGATTACAAACAGCTCTTTAAATATATATATACACACATATAAAATAAATGAATCATTTATTTACATTTGGCAATAAAACATGAGGTTGCTCATCCATTATTTATCCCTGCAGTGGAAAAGAAGAAGAGGGATGCAAAATTTTGGTGCAACTTTTCTTGCTTGTTCTCTACAACATTTTGTTCTGAAGGAAAATCCCTGGTGTCCCTCCTCTCTTAAATTTTGATCCAGAGCAATCAGCGAAACTCCTGCACAGATGGGAAAGCACATGGCATTCCTCACCCAGGCTTTCAAGCAGAGAAGAAATAGCATCTTGCTCCTTTATTTTTGCTATATTTTTGCTGTTGGTGTTGCTGTGGAGCATGGTCTAATTCCACCTGCCACAAGAGAAAACTTAAGACAATTATGAAAGTGAGAGGGAGATGTGAGGGCTGAATCTCTGTGTATTTTTATTTTTTTTTTTTGCACAATAAATCTGTTGCAAATCTGTTAAATTTTAGCGGTAGTGAAGTATCACATAGGTAGGATAGTGGAGGAAATTTGAGAGGCATCTATTACCAGCACTTTTTCATTATTTCTTCTGCCTAAATCTGTGTGTCTTTCTCCACCTTCCCTCCCTAGACCTGTAGCTGCCTTGGTGCAATTTTGGGGTTTTTTTGTTCCAAGAGATCCTGGACAGCAGAGCCCTGCAAGCTCAGCAGCACAGCTAATGGTTTAGCACAAATCCCTTTCTTGTCCTTGGAAAATGCTGTTTTATCAGCACTTGCTTTTCTTACAAATGGCATGAAAAGTTGGATTTTACTATTGGTTTTGACTATTTAGTAATTATTATTATTCATTTTATTCCTAAATCCTGAAAGAGGCGGATTAATAAATTATTCAAGTGTGTGAAATGGGATGAAGCATTTTAATACTTTTACCTCGAAATGTTGTGTTTCAGTTTGTTGAACTTACTGAAATTCTTTTGGTTCTTGTCCTTGGGACATTACCTTGTGTTTCCCTGTCATGGCACACTGCCTCCTCTTCTGCCTTATGGCTTCGGCATCCTGACTGGCTCACAGCTGGACTGCCTCTGCCTCAATGCCAGCACAATTCCTCTGGGATTCAATGCTTCCATGACCCCCTTCTTAAGGGAGACCTACAGATCACCCACCTTGGCACCCCAGGAGATGTGCCATTTGGCTCTACAATCTGAACGATACATGGTGGAGAAATAGGTCATTGTTACAACAACTCTTCAGGTCACTGAAAATTATCAGCAAATGGGGTTTAATGCTGAGCTGCTGCTGAGGAGTCAGTTTGCTGTGTGTGGTGTTTGGGAAATCTTTCCAGCTCTGCTCATGTTTAACAGCCTCGAGGGGAGCAGGAACCCCACTGCTGCCTTGAGAACTTGGCAACAGCTCAGTCAAGGAGTCTTCCCGCCTGTGGCCACACTATTGCTTGACATTTGTTTCAAATTTACACAGAGAAAACTTGTTATGTTGCTGAGTGCAATGTCATCATAGAATGGCTTGGGGTGGACAGGACATCGTACATGAAAAACCTAACTCTCAGCACCTCTTTACACAAAGAATTGTCCTTGACCATGTGCAAGTACACACACAAGGTGTCTATACACTCCTGTCAGGACAATATATGTCCACACTACCAGCAGATAAATAATTGTGTCCTTCTCTGAAGAAAGAAAGTTACCAACAGATGCCAAAGCGAGCCTGCTTTGCCCAGGAGAATCTTGTTCAGAGTTAGCAGAGTATTCACTTATTTACAACCATGCAAAAGCTTTCACACAAAGGTAACACCGTGGGCAACCTGGAAGAGCAGAGGGATGTGCGCACTGAGGAGCACGTGAATATCTTTCAGAGACATGATCTCTGACAAGATGAAATAATTCAGTGTACTCAGCACAGCTCCTTACAACTTCTTCAAGAAGCTGCTCACACAGATTTACGCTCTAACAATTTCCCCTTATTCTGTTGCTATTCACCTCCTCAATACACTCCTCACTGTGTTATCTTGCATTTCCTGCTTTATCTCTGCTCTGGCTACATCAAGGAATTTTGTTTCTAGGAATGTCAGTCCGTCAGCTACTAAGATGACATAAAAAGAAATTTCTGATAAGCCCTTATCTAAAGCCTCAGATCGGATTCCTCACATACTCTAGAAATTTTGAATTCTTTTGTTCCCACTGATTGTAGAGAAATTAATGGTATCTGGAGATAATAATCCATGAGCAATATGCCATATCACAAGTTTTCTCTGAGCCATTCCTGACAACCCTGTGGATGTGTTTATTGTGGTGTCAAGTTTCTCAGATCCCTGTGGTCTGCACAGTTCCCTCATTTTTCAAAGATTTTAATTTATAATTATAATTATAAATGAGATGCCCATAAAAATATATTTTTGATAGCGGTTCTTGGGTGTAGGAATAGTTTGTCTCTGTTGCCTGCTTTGTCTAATTAAAAAGTAAAATCCTGGTTCGCTTTGCTCTACTTAAACTTCATCTAGTTGTGGCTCACAGGGAAAAATATATTCTATTTCCAGGCTTACTCAGCTAAAAGTGCTCAATGACTTGACAATCTTTGCTCTGTTCCTATTTATGTGGTTTTCAACTTCTGACAATAAGCATTCAGGTACAGCTGTTCCCAAGATTCAAAACAGAAACACAAACCATATGAGTTTTACACCAAATCCCAAATGCTGCAGTGAGTGAAACAAAATCCCCAGGTCCAGACTGTCTCCCCTTGAGAATGACCCGAATGACAGTGTGTATAGGAATAATTTCTTGGATAAGCAATTCTGTCATTTCAAGGTATAATCCAAAGATTGGAGCACTCTCAAATCATTAGTGAGATCTGTGGAACAATTCTATATGACCTGAGACACATCAGGACAGTTCAGGCCACCTGCAGAACAGAGGGAAGGAGGGCGATGTTCTGCCTCAATATTAAGAAAAACACTGCTTCCTTCTCAACTATGGATGTCCCTTACTTCCACTCCACCTACATGTAATTTCCACAGAACTGTCTGGAAAATTTCCGCAAATATTTTCATTTTGAGCACTTAAACTGTGACGTAATTGGGATTCAATTCTCGCTTGGATTTATCTTCCAGGATACAGCTTTATTGTCACTGAGGAGCTGATGATGCAAGTGGGTCAGCTTGGGCAGAGCTCTGTACAATGTGACTGATTTCAACGAGTGTCTCTCTGGGTCTGGGCAATGGGACTGAGCTTTTCCTTGTATTGTTGAAGGTGGAGGGTTGTGACATCAAAGGGATTCTGGCAGGATTTAAAAGTGCCTCTTTAAGTTGACTTCACCTCCATCAATAGTGTAACCTATAGCTTACATTATTAAAGATTAATGGCTTTTTAAAAGATTAATGCATTTTTAACTGGCTTTGCTTCTCCTTTCCTTCTCTCTTCAGAAGCAGTGAAACTTATTTGGTCTGTTTCAAGGTTCTATTTCTAGATTTATTTCTAAGCAAGTTCACATTTTTTGGATTCTCCCATTAACACTAAAATGGCCAGGATATTCATTCACATCTAAGGATTTTTAAGTCCTTGATTAGATATCCCTTACTGGGTACAAAGGCAATGAAAAGCACAAGCTCTGAAAAATGGGCTTCTTGAAGTTCTCAGTCTGGGGAGCTCCACTAACAAGGCAAACTCAAAGCTGCTGTACAGCCAGGCTTTTCAAAGCCTTTACAATGATAAAAGGACATTTCTGCCAGATTTTTTTAAAACTCCTAAGCACTGAGCCTCAATGGGAGCCAAGCACCATATTTAGGGATCATCTTAAAAATTCTGCCTTGCTTCCTGACTTTTGTAAACATTGGCCACACTGGGTCATTAGTGCTTTATGAAGGTTGCTTATACTTTTGGCAATGTATTAAACAGGTTTCTGTTACATTTAAACTTCTATTTTGGTCCAGCCCCATCTATTTTTAGCAAGTCAGTGCATGAATCACAGTTTTTCAGGAACCAGCTGTCAAGGGACTCCTTCTTAGATTTTATGAGCAGGAGATCCCTTACAGTTCTGCAGTCTTAAAAGAGCTGTTCCTCTGGGAATTCCTCAGAAGAATTAAAAATAGAAACTTGGCTGATTGAGAACATAAGTGAAAATTTATGCTAAGGAGATGAACTATTTATAACACGTTGGCCAAAATGATATGGTAAAACTATTTAGAGACCTTGCTGAGTGTCCCAATGAAGTCTTAAGGAAAGAAGAACCACCAGTGCTTGAACATCAGAGGCTGAATCAAATGCTTGAAAAATGAGAGAATAATAACATGCAGAAAATTACCATACACAAAATTCATGTGCTCCCAAGCTGTCAGTTGTTACCAATTATATTCTCTTTAAACTGAGGCTTTTCCATTATAGGGATGTCAGGAAAAATGATGATATCAACTTTATTTGTATTCCATCCATGTACAAATTGATCTGGGGAAGAGTTTTAATGTTACAGAGCAGAAATAGATACCTTTTAATTTAGAAAGGTGTCTGTCATCTCTGTGGCTGAATATGGATGGGAAATATGTGCCAGCATAACAGTATTTTTATGATCACGGTTATAATCTTAATAAAAATCTTAAAAATTTACAGCAAAAGCTGAAACATTACTAATAGCAGAAAAAAGGATTTCGATGAATGAGTAATTATTTTGTCTGGTGGATGTAGCACAGTGCTCCCCAGATGCAGCTCTGGCCTGATCTGCCTGTAAGTACCAAACCTTGGAGCTCTCAGAGGTCACACCCTGCTCTCCTTTGACTTGGAAAAGCCAAGGGCAGTGTTGTGGCTGAGCACAATCATCCCTGATTACTGCGTATACCATCAGATCTGCTGGTGGTGCTGTCTTTCTTACCCCCAGCCATATTTTAGAATTGCCATTAGGAAGAAACACAATCCCTGTGAGGATGGTGAGACCCTGGCACAGGTTGCCCAGGGAAGCTGCGGCTGCCCCATAACTGGAAGCGTTCAAGGCAAAATTAGAAGGGGCTCTGAGCAACCTGGTCTAGTGGAAGGTGTCCCTGCCCACGGCAGGGGTTGGGAACAGGATGATCCTTAAGGTCCCTTCCAACCAAACCATCCTGTGACTCTATGATATGCCTCCAGAGAAAGGGTTAAAAAAAAAGCTGAGAAAGTGAAATGAAATATGCAGCTTATCTATGGAGCCAAGGAGTGCAAACAACAGATGCATTTCCATCCATTACAAGCCTGTGACATTTTCCAGAGGGTATGGGATCTGAGGGAAAGGGCGACTTGACTAGGGTGGGGGGTTTGAACCTCTGCGCAGGAAGGACAGATAAGAAGCCTGCAGAACACACCAGGAAAGTGGAGATGTAAAAGTAACCAAGACTGCAGCCAGAGTGGGAGCGTGGCTCTGAAAAATGCCTGTGGGAGACTTTTTGGTTTGAATCAGGGGAAAAGAGGAGGCTTTCTATGAGCCAGAGCAGCTGCTTCCTCCTGTGTCTTTCACATGGCTCATAGGTGAGAGAGGATGCTGAAGAAATAGCTGAATTCTTTATTGATTTCTCCTGCCAACAGAAATGACTGCAATCTCCAAAGCAGGGATAATTGCCAGGAAGGGGAAGGACCAAAAAAATTAAATTAAAGCTCTAAAAGTAGATCTTTTCAATTCCTACTTTTTCTTTAATT
>VWZG01010256.1:397158-416976 GCA_013396735.1 Grallaria varia
TTTTTTAATTTTTTTTTTTTTTTTTTTTTTTTTTTTGTGGAGTTAGACATTATAAATGTAGAAGGGGAGTGACTTTTCCCTTGCCTTCTGCTACTGTAGATTTACTAATACTCTGAGGACTCTGGACTCCTTCGGAGATGTTCCCTTATAAGATACACTCTGAGAAAACGATTAGTACTGTGAACTTCGAGTCATTTGTTGGGAGATATTTGCAAGTATCTTTGAAAGAAAATGCTGCATAACTCTGAAATTATTCTGAAAATGCTGGAGCCTGGAGAGGATTTTTAAAATAGAGTTCTGTATTGCCACCGGTGCACAGTTTATTGACTAGTTCTAAAAAGCAGATGCCTAGCAGTACTTTTCAGGGATTTCTTGCAAAACTGTTTCTGCTTAGCTGACACCATTACCTTCAAACAAAATGTTTATTCCTTAAGTAACATGAGTTGGAGCTGACATAAGAAAGCATTGGCTTCCCAAGCTCTCATGGTGCTTTGGCCAAAAACTAAAGAAATCAGATAAAATCTGAGTAGGTCCACACACAGACACTCAAGGGATTATATTCTGTCAACTACTTAGAAAAGACTGTGAACTGCACAGAACAATCAAACAGAGATGGAGAGATATGAGCTGCATTTACCTTATCTGAAGATAAAATAAAATGTATATGATCAGTCTTAAGCTTCAAATTTACAGTCATAGTGACTCAGTCATTTTATTTGAGACTCAATATTTGATATTATTTCCCCAGCAAAAAAAACGTCTTAGATAGAAATTTTCAAGTCTATATGAGAATCTGGTGAAACAGGCTCCAGCATCACGAGTTGAAAAAATGTCACATCAACAAATTCTGATTTGTTCTGAGTTATTGCCTTAATTTTATCATCTGTACCCAGAAGCATTAAATGTTCTAACAAGAAGCCAGGAAGAAGCAACGGCATGATTATGATACTGCTGCTTCTTTGCATAGCTAAATTTCATTTTTAGCTTTTTTTCCTCAACCAAGAACAAAGCAAATCCCATTTGCAATTGGTCTTTATTCCTGCCTTAGAAGGAATTAAACACCCAGCTACTTGCAGTTCAATAAACTCCTCAAATCCTGCGTGAACAAAATGAACAAAGCTCATAAGCACACCCTTCTCTCCTACAGACGCCAGTGGGGATGTGAGCCTGTGCTTGAAAGATAGGGGTAAAATTGGGAATGTTAGTGCTCGTAAAACGATGCCAGGTTTATAGATACCAGTGCTAGCTGTAGGGGATCTGAGCAAAAGTACTAGTTTGGTTTTGGAAATGGCGTGGCTGTGCTGGTGTCCCTTGCTCACAGGACAGCCTGGCTCCAAAGCAGGAGCGACGAGCTCCCGCACGGAGCTGTGCTGACACAGCTCTGCATCTGTGCTCGCAGACTGACTCGTGTTCCCATCGTCACAGCACCATCCAGAGCAGAGAAACTCTGCAAGGCTGTAGGTTTGCACAGAGTTTGAATCCAGCAAATATATTCCCTTGCACACTGCAGGACGAGCCTAAGTAAACTATGCCTATGTTAATTAGTGATGCTTTTTCAAACTTACATCAAAGAGCAAGTGATTGCAGCTGGAATGATATACAGCAAACCTATGGCCACACAGCAAAGAGGATGTTTTGGGACCTCTAGTGCCAAGTTTTGAACTGTTAAGAGTTATTCCTGGGAAACATCAGTGCTGGAAAGCCCCTGAGAGCATGTGGAGGAGCCTTCACCTTCACAGAGCAGTGGGGAAAGCTGCTGCAAGCTGTGATGTGGCACTGATTGCAAGAAACAATGACTGTGTGATGAGACTCAGCTCCTTTACTTGCTCCTTCAACTCAAGGGGACCTTCCACACCACATCAGCAATTAAGCTTTTAAGCTTTTAAAATGCTGAGGGTTTGTAAATGGAGGAGAAATGATGAGAAGAAATGTTGCCTTGGCTTCTTCCTTCCAGCCCCTCAGTACTCCATGTCTGGGATTTCCCTCAAATCACACAGATAAAGAGCATCTATAGGATGAAAGTGAAGGGCTTGTAGCCTGGATCTTGAACTCAGTATTTTAGTGTTCCTCTGGTGTTCAGCTGGACACTGAGTGTCCTCAGTTGAAAAGCAGGGGACGCTGCAGTGGTTCTGAATGAAAACGCCCAATATCAGCACAATACCACACAGTGAATGACTTCCAGAGCAGAGATGACCTCCTTGTCTATCACAGCTCGAGAAGCATTATGGGATTCCAATTTAATGTGATAAAATGTCATCACAAACATGAAATTTTAAAGCCGTCACTTGATGATTATAATTAGCCCATGGCAAACTGCTCTGAATACTAAAGCATCTATAAAAGGTGAAAATTGTCTTAATTAGCAAAGATGCAGAAAACGTGTGAGACTGACTCACATCCAGGAAGGCTCCAATTAACCTGTCCCAGATCAAGATAATTAGGAGGGCAGCTCCAATTGTGTGAAGGATGAAAAAACTTCTAGTGTGGTATGAGGTCTTGTATTTTTCCATCCCTGGGCCAATTCTTCAGTGCTACCTTCAGGCACATCATCTGTTAACATAAAATTGCTTCCTGAATTGTCTGCTGAAAACCAGACCTAAATCCAGCCAAGCCCTGAGGATGCTCTGCAAACCTTTTTGGACATTAACTCTTTCAGTAAGTATGACCTGTACAGCAGGATTTCTGCCTGGATGCTACACAGACCTGTTCGAGCTCTTGTTCAACACTATTTCAGGGAAGTCTAAAGGATTGGAAAATTTACTACCCCAGACTAATAAAAAGCAAGAAACCATTTCTTCTCTCATAGTGGGCTCCTGTGGACACACCATCTCACGGTGGGTCCTCTGATCATTGCATTGTAGTTGAAAAACTGCTTAGCCTGGACCAACCTTACACCCGGCAATTCTCGTGGCCACTTCTCATTGGAGAAGTGAATGGTCTTTAAACTATCACTGATGGCTAAACTGTCAGTGGTCAAGGGACGATTGTGCCACCTCTTTCAGACTCAAACCACAGGAATACTGGTCTGACCTGTCCTGCCGTGCTGATCACTGTCCAAACCCAAGGGACTGCAATGGGTGTAGGAGCCACAGGTTCATTTAATTACAACAGCAACAGCAAAGTTACTACAGAAAACGAGGTCAACAGGGATTTCTGCACAAGCCACTTACTCAGGCATGCGCTCAGCTTCTCAGAAATGTTTTGTTTGCATCCCATACTCTAAAACTCAGAGCTGTCTCTATGGTCTGCAGTCATTCGTATGCCCGAGATGCATGCTAGGAAAAGCACTAAGTAGTTGTGTTCCTTTAAAGGACAAATACAGAAAAACCTACCAGCACAACTGCGGCATCCCCAGGTGAAATGTAAATTGCAGCTAGAAATCCAAAAGTGGTGATACATGAAATGGCTGAGTAAAATATACTCAAACTTTTCCAATCTCTGATGCTTCTACAGGCACCCAAAATGAGCCAAAATACGGGTCAATTCTTGGCAGGTGATGGATTCTTACAGCAGCAGCACCAATAATACTTCTGGAAGCACTCCATTTGCTGCAAGAAGCTATGCCAAACCTTAGACCTGAGGACCACATACATGTTGTTGCATGAGCTCCAGTGCTGGCAACCACTGCATCATTTCTCTGCCATGAAGGTGCCACCTGCCCTTCACACTGTGCGTGGATTTCTAAGGTGCATGGGAGAGAACCATCAGATCTAAGGTGCATCAATCAGAACACCACCAAAATCCATATGGATCCAATGCTGAGAGTGGACAAAAGCTATTTGCATAATAACAACAATAAACATGGGCAATTTTTTGGCTGGACAAAAAGTGTCAATCTACATCTAAATGACATAATTGAGTGGTGACAGTTCAACTTTAGTAGGTCCAAAATGATGTTTTTATGTATATTTAAATCCACACTACTTTTTATTTCTCACATTAAATTGATCTGCATTTACTTTCAGTTTTTAAAAAGCTGCATAAAATTAACCGGAACTATATTGTTATTATTATTATTTTTAGTCAAGAACTGGCCAAAATTCTGGAATGAGAACTGCAGTTTTCATAGTGAATTGAGCAAAGACTAGAAATAAACTGCTACAAGAGTGTAGAATACAGATTGGAACAACTGTGTTTATCACTGGAGGGCAGCATAACTACCAATATAAGCTGAAATAGAAAAACCCCTGTATCTGCAACTAAGTGGCTTTGTCTGCTGGAAGAGTAGTTGCTGCTTCTTTATAGTGGCCAGCTACAAACAAGAGATACTGCAGGCAGCAGGTCAGATGTGCCTCTGAAGGACACATCTGTTGTCAATAATGTTCCTTTACTGTTAAGATTTCCCAGACCAAACCTGGGTTGGGACGGAGAGAAATCTCCCATGGCCAGAGAGCTCCTTAAAGTGAAATTTGTTTGCAAAACTCCTATGACTACCCTGTTTCTAAGAGCTCAGCAGGTTTAGGGCTTTGCAGGTTGAAATGAGGCTCTGACTGTTTCAGTCACAATACACACAGAAAATTTCATCAAACTTTTCTATATCCTTGGCAATGAAGAGCAGGCTTTCATGCCACAGTTCTGGGCTACCTTTTCTTATTGTAGCAATCGATAAAGTTTCTGAACTATTCCTTAGAATACAGTGAGAAAAGCACTTTTATTCTCTAGGGTGCCTCTGTAACTTTGGGCCAAATCTGCATCCCCACTCATGAAAGTGAAACTAGTACAGAATCAACACAAGTATAAATGGCAGCATGTAGCTCAGGCCAGGAGAAATAGAATCATAGAATCACAGAATGATTTGGGTGGGAAGGGAGCTTAAGGATCATCTCATTCCAACCCCTTGCCACGGGCAGGGACACCTTCCACTAGACCAGGTTGCTCAAAGCCCCATCCAACCTGGCCTTGGACACTTCCAGGGATGGAGCATCCACAGCTTCTCCAGGCAACCTGTTCCAGTGATTCACCACCCTCACAGTCAAGAATTTCTCCCTAATATCTAATCCCAAACTACCTTCTTTCAGTTTAAAGCCGTTATGTAGTGTTGACGTCTGGCTTCACGCAAAGCCAGAGCCTCTGAGACATCAGTGTCTCCCTACATCAGTCACCTTGGCTGGTGTGAACCCTGCCTTCCAAGAAAGACTATATGAGTAGCTATGATGTAATCAAGGAAAATTCTTTTTCGCCTTCAGATAAATCTGTCAGAAAAAGAACAGAAAAGATTGTTTACTTTATGCCAAATTATTTAAATGAAACAAAAAGAGAAATGGAAGAAAAAGTCATATGGCAACGTTAGTAAATGAATTGGCTAGACAGTTCTGATACAAAAGCTTTAAGTCAAACATAGCAGCATGTAAGAAACTCTACTTCATGTGCATGTATATGATTCAGGCTGGCTTACATCAGCTGAGATGTTTGGCTGCAGGAACCACTCTGGTAAGCTGTAATTAGCTTGATTTCCATACAAGCCTGTGCCATGGATTGACGGGAGGGCATTTGACACGTGTACAACCACAGATACATTGCTACAGCTGAATGTCTATTGTGTAGGTTGCAGTATCTGGTAGTCCTGAATTTCTAGACAGAACTTGGGTAAATTGCTGTCATAGGACTCATGATTTTCAACATCAACCATGCAATTTTGATGACAAACAATATTTCAGCTGAAGTAATTTCATGACTTCTTGCAATTCAGCTGACCATCCTCCGTATTATTCTAAGTGCTTTTTTCCCTTGATATTACCTATATTTGGCAATGGAGGTGTTTAGCAGCTCAAAGACACAATAGAGGTACCACTTCACCATGTGAGAAGACAACCAGCCTCTTTCACCAAGGAGAGTTTTCCCAACAGAACTAGCCGAAGTAGTTTTCTAGCAACGTCCTTTCTTTTAATGTCTTTGGTGGCCAATAGCTGGAAAACTCACCTGGGGAAATGGTAATTGATTTAGAAATGGAAAATAAGTGTAAGTAAGTGGAAAAGATAAAGATGGAAAGACCTACATCCTGGGCCAGGTGTTCTCTCCAATATGACTGGCCAGGTCATGTCTTTGGATCCTGCACAGAATGCTTCAGGTTGGAAGGGACCACTGGATGACACCTGGTCCAACCTCCCTCAATCAGGGTCCATTTCAGCATATTTCTTAGGGTCATGTCTAGACACCTGTCACCCTCACAGTAAATAAGTTCTCCCTTACATCCAGGTGGAACTTCCTGTGGTTTTTGTTCTGCCTATTTTCATTTGGAAGAAAACCAGGCCTGTGGACAAAGACAAGGCTTTAGTCCAGTACATTCCCTTTAGGCAGGGTACCATGGGCCAGGACTTCAGGATACAGGCAGAGACTTCAAGGCAAAACCCAGAGTTTCCCATTTGCACTGGATAGAGAAAATGTGAAATGCATGATTTAATGTGTCTTTCTAAGCCCACTATTTCCTCAAGGGTCTCAGAGATGCTCAGGCTGGTACCTGCACTATCAAGAGCAAGAGAAGAGTTTGCGGAGAGGCAGGGGCAGATCTCCCAGCCATGCGGCTGCACTGGGTGCAATGTGGGCAGGTCCCCTTGTCCTTCCCAGATGGTCAAGAAAACCTGGGACAACAATGCCCCACACCTTTGCATTGGAAGGGCTTCAAATCCCAACTCTACCACTGCGGGAAGAGGAGATGGAGAGCTACCAGGGTTGTGAGGAGGAGCCAAGAGAACACTTGGTGAGAAAGGATCTGTTGGCACGAGCGTTTGGCAAAGAAGAGAACTTCATTTTGTTCTGTGGAGACCACTATGGAGTTGGCTTTGTCTGGAAAACTGAAGCATTTGGTTGCATTTAGGATAGCTTCAGGGCACCTGTAAATTGCCTATCTGCAGATAGTCTGTGAGGGGCCATATGCCAGCTCAGGGCTGCTAATTCCCTGACTGACCCACTCTTCCCAAGTCCTCAAATGCCCTGCTCCTCCTGTGAGGATGGAGGTGCCAGTTCCTGCTCCTGCCCGAGGTCATAGCTTCACATTTTCTCCTTAAGAACACTGTGCATTTCCTCTAAAACTAAGCATAAGGGAACAAGCACCTAAAAAAATGGTCCTGTGATACGGATTAATACTGAATATCTTTCTGTTGAAGAAAGGGAAAATTCTAATAATTATGAGTAACGTATTTTATTGAAGATTTCAGTCTTTAAAAGACGTAAGTATTTGGTATAGAATTTCAAGCTCAGTAAAAGGCTGTTATACAAATATGGTCATGGTAGAATCTTGAAAAATATTAACAGTTTTCAGCAACAAGGGAGCTTTACAAGGGAGGAAAATCAATACTGACTTATGGTGTTTATTTGTAGCATAGAGAAGTTGCCTACACCTGAGAAATCCCAGTAATTAAACATCTAATCTAAATGCATATAAAAAAATAGAAGGTTAAGGAAATTCTGCAACTTAGAGGGAGGTAGAAAAGCTGACCATTACTGGCTTAAAAAAAAAAAGTTAAAAAATGGACAAACATTACATTAAAATAAGGTGCAAATGGAAAGAAAAAACAGTTGGGAAAAAATGACCTGCATCTTCCCTACAGAACTTGCTTAATTCAGTCCTTTCAGTGTAGTGACTCCTGGTTGCTCCCAGCCGCTGTTAGAGCTGCTCCAGTCACTCAGGTCCCCTCCTGGAGCCCCAGTGACCCACCTCAGCCCCAAACAAACAAAGCAAACAGTCGCACAGGTTACTGCCCATCACCCTGGAATTGCTTCCCAGCATTTTCACTGCAGTTCCAATGAGCAGAGATGCCTCAGAGGGATTAGTTGGACCCACTTTATACACGTGGCCTCAAGTCTATGAACTGGTTATCCCAGGCTATTCACCAGCCCTGGTTGCTGCTGCCAAACGTGTGCAAGGGCACCCTCATCCTAAAGTATCCTTCTGAGCTCCATGAATTGCAGGACATTTGGCTATAGCCTGGGAGGGGGAGACCTTTCATATCTGATTTTTTCATGTCCCTTTCCATCTGATCATGTGCTTCCCTAAAGTATTGGCTACAGACATCCCAGGGGAAGACTTCTTTCATGAGAAGACACTGTTTGTCATTAGGCTCTTAAATGCTCATAGTGCCTGTGTATCTATTGAGTTCATGTTTTCAGGCAAAGTTTTTTAAAAAGCATTGTTCTTGGAAGAAGCAGAGATCAGTTCCACTGAACCTTTTTAAGGATGTTGAGGAAATGTCTGGCTTAGGCATTTCTGCTTCCTTTTCATATTAGAATATCAGCTTATCCCAGCCCTAAGACTGGCAAAGACTTATGGGCATATCTTTATATGCGTCCTGATGACTCCACTGAAGCCAATGGGATTATACACAATGTTTATGGCTTGGCAATTGCATCTGCTTTTGCAGAAGTGGGGACTTGATTTCTTTTCCTGGTGGACATAAGTGTTCCTTACCAGATGCAGCCCCAGGACATGTACAGTTTGATTCTCCACTTCTGCCCCATTTATGCCATCATTCACATTTCATTTAATTAAAAAGCAACAGATGATGCCACAGCAAATTTTACACTAGGCACAAATCCAGCTTTTGGGGTTTTATTATTTTTTTTTTTTATTGGCAAAGCTGAATTTAACTTCATCAAGCAATTCCTCTCATATCCATAATAAGCATATTCAGCACTTCTCCAGAGTGTCACTTGTGAGAAATAATGAATTACATTAAATGAAAAGTTTCATTTTTGATTTTAGAAATGAGCTTTAACATCATGAAATACTGTATTCTCATTCTGAGTCAAATATTTTGCTATTTTTTTTCCAGGAAAAGTGCTCAGCAAGGCTTTGTTTTTGACTGAGTGTTGTAAGACTGTAACAAATCACTAAAATGTCCCTGAGATGTCTTACATCAGGGAAATTGAAACCCTGAAAAATATATGTGCTTGGCACGGTTTTTCTATATATTGTGAAATTGCTACTGTAATTGCAGGATTTAGTGTGTTATGGGGAAAAGTCCTTTTCTTTTAAGGCCTGTTTCTCTGCAAAGCTCCTATTTAACTTGAAGCACAGAGATAAGTTCATTCTTATTTAGTTCAGTATTTAAACACACGCTTAAATTTAAAGATGTCCCAGTCCATGAGACTGAAGAATTTGATTAAACTAAATCATTTACTTGAGTGCTTTGCCAGATGAAGATCTTCAGAAGTAAAATACCACTATGAATATAGGCTGCATTGGTGTCCAAAGTTATAACTCAGCGAGTCAATCAGGCAATGTCAGGATTGCTCTGCAGTCCCAAAGGAGGCTGATGTGGCCTGTCAATGTCCATACTATAAAACATTCTTGTAGTCTAAAAAATGGGTAGCAGTAAACAAGTTGCCTGCTGGGAATGGTCCCTGGGCCATGCCAGCACCCAGACTATGCCCAGGAATTGTTGGGGAGAGAGCTGGTTTTCAGGAGCAAAGCTGTGCCAGGGACTTCTCCAGATATTTATTAGTTTTGAAAATTAAATTCCACTACCTGTGTCATTACAAAACCTGGAATCACTTAGTCTTAACTCCATGCACCCTAGTTCTGTGCTTCAACTGACTTTATCATGCCCCGGACTCAGATCAGGTTTCATGGTCCTGTCAAGTGGGAGTGTATTTTATATGTGTGGTGGTGAATAGAGAACGAGATACTGTCACCATTTAGGCTTTCACAGCTGGATGAGCCCTCTCTGAAGTCCTTACAAAGGTATAATAACTGCAGTTAGGCTGAGACCTTGATCACTCTTTGATTTTCCACCTCATGTGAATTCAGAATTGAATTTTACAATGACCTCTTCTCTTTCTGTAGAGGCAAAATCACATATCCCACAAATCCTACATATTTAGTATTTGGGTCTGCCAGTGGGAACGAAGGCCTGTGCCTGGTTAGGTACATACTGGCACCACTGCTGTGCCTGATGCTGCAAAATCTCCCTTGACATGGAGTGGAAACCAATGGGATTTCCTCCAAGAGAATGTCTGCTTCTGGCAGACAACATGTTTTTGTAGGTCAGGGATTATCTTCAGTGTGATGTGTGAAAAAAGTTCAGTCCTTATTCATGAAAGAAAATAAGATCAGAGCAGTTTCATGCCAAAATTGCAAGATGTTGTGGGCTAAGGTTTCTCTTTTCAAGGAGATTTTTCCTCGATTCAATTGACATCTCTATTCAAAGTCCCATGTAAAAAAATTCTATCCATGACTAAATCTAAAATATTTCATGTCCTACCCTCAAATGGCTTATTGAAAGAAAAGCGAGGCTTTCTGTCCTTTACAGGGGAACTCAGTGCAACGTCCAACAAGCAGATGGGAAACTGAGAAGCAGTTTGAGAATAGAGGCTGCCCCACTGCCTTAACTTGGGGTATATCCCTTCTCCAGCAAAAGCTGTGCTAATCTATTTATGATTTTACTACGTTCAGGAGAATTATGCAGCTGATATTGCCCACATCGTGGTGTCACCAGCAGTGGGGACACCATTATCCCATGCCAGGAACACTGCCTGGAGTGCCCAGCAGGCTGATGCAGAGGGGTTGAAGTTAAGCAGGACACTGTTGAGATACCAATCATTTTTCTCTCATTAAGGCATTTTCATCAGAATACTTGTTTCCAGGGGTTTCTATAATTCAGGCTGGAAAATGTGCTCTGGACAGAAAATTGCCACAACATGTTCCAAGTAGGGGCAATAATTTATTTTTGAGGATGTGAAGAAATGCCCATTTATT
The DNA here is from genome assembly GCA_013396735.1 of Grallaria varia. Classification (NCBI taxonomy): domain Eukaryota; kingdom Metazoa; phylum Chordata; class Aves; order Passeriformes; family Formicariidae; genus Grallaria; species Grallaria varia. Next base: position 407,852 of record VWZG01010256.1, read on the forward strand.
GTTGTTGCTGAGAGAGAAAAGCAGAGAAAAACCAGGCATTTCTATGATAAAAGTGTGCTGGAAAAAAAAATGCTTACGGTAAAAGAATCATAAGAAGTAGAAGTTTACGAGATAAAAATTGGAAATTTAGGGTTAATTATTTTCCAGGTTTTCTTACGGACAGTTTTCTGTCTGAAGAAAATATTTAGTTATTTGAGCACTGTTATAAATTAGTTAGTTCTCTACCACAGGCTGCACTTTAAAAGCATCCAAGCATCTTTCACTTATTTCAACAGTTATGCTCTCATAATTTTCACATATAAATAGGGAAATTTTGAAGAGGTTGAGAACACACAGAGAATAAAGGAGAAGATAAGTGGAGCTGCAAAGGGAAGATAGCCTCAGGGAGCAGGGAAGAGTTTTGTTTTGTTTTCTTTTTTTGGGGTTTGGGTTTTTTTGGGGGTATTTTGCCTTTTTTTTTTTTTTTAATAATGAAACGGGAAAAAATGAGAATAGTGTTGTGGACACCTCGGTGTGTCAGAGAGGAAACAAAGAGAACTAGAAAAGACGAAGCAAGAAAGCAAGATCCCTGTGCTTGGTCTAAAAATCAATAATACACCTAAAACTTGTGGTTAAGCAATGATGTTTCGCACCACTGTGGGTAGCATGAACATCCAAGTTTCACATGTGATCCTTTGCTTTTAAGGTATGAAGGAAGTAGAAAAAAATGGGGAAATGATTGAGAGGGAAAAAAAAAAGTTTGGGAAAAAACCCTTGAGGATTAAAAGGAAAAGCTTCCAGAAAACTTTCTTCTACCTGACTTCCATATCAGAAGTTGCACCTCTCCAGTGCTGGGCAGGTGAGGAGAAGTGGGTATCTCTCAAACTGTACCTCTACAAAAGCCCCTAAGGTCTTCGTGGTCAGAGGTCTATCAGTTTGTGTCAGCCTGTGAGCCGCTGTGATCCCAAATTCCAGGTTACCCCTGGGGGAAACTCTGAATGCTGGCACTCAGTGGGGTCATACCAGGAGTTCATGGTGGTGCTGCTCATGAGAAGGCAGAGGGGGAAGAAGGGGATAATGCAAGACCTGTGCTTGCAGTGTGGTGTTCATCTTTCAGCTCTCATTCACACACAGTTCTGCCAGCTAAGGAAGCTGCTCTGAATCTCCTCCCCAAGGGTGTTTGAAGCCCAGGATGGAATCCCTTCCTTGCTGTACATGAAAAACAGGTCTTGGAGAGGCCCATGCGGAGGTGGGACAACCTGCACTCACTTGGTCTGTGACACTGAGACATTGCAAGACTCTGGTGAAAAGAACCATTTTAGGTGATGGATGAGCTGTGTTCTGTATTCAGTTTCCTTCCCTGTTCAGATGCTTTCTTCCCTGTGTAAGAAGTTATCGAAGAAGAATCAAAGTTTTGGCTGTCTGTAGTTTGATTACACTACCCTCCCAATGACGTTTCACTTGGTTTCCACTTCCATTAATCTTCTGAGATATCCAGAGCATCATTTTTTATTTAAAGCCTTGTTGGAGTATGTGCTGCCTCCTTGTGAAGAATCCCTTTTCCCCAACACTACAACATGTCTCTTGCTCACTGACTGGCTAACTTTTCTTCCTTACAGTATTTCCTACGACATCAAATGAGGGCTTGAGGTGCTCAAAAACCTAGTGTTGCAGTGAAAAATAACTTATTAAAGTTTATAATTACTCAAAAATTAATCAGAGACTTAGCATGGTACTTGCATAAAGACAATAAGCCAAGCTCTTGTCATAGTGAAATATGGAATAACTCCATTGAAATAAATCTTAATTATGCTAGAATCGCTACTCAGTGTGACTAAATTAAGAGTAGAGCAGTGAAAGCCTTTGGGGGAAAAAAGAACACTGATTACACAACTACATAACTGCATATTTCTTCCTTACCTCCTGATTCTTTTCCTCCCCAGTGGAGAAAATTTCAGAACTAGGATTGTTCAAGGAACTTGAATAGATATTAGCATGTAGAAGGACACATTCTAAATAGGATTTGTGTGATATAAAAGGTTGAGAATGATAACTCTGAAGATAATCTTTAAATTATGCATGCAAGGTGCCGTGAATCCATATCTTTCTTGGCCATAAAAAGTATGATGCTGTGTTAGGCAATAAATTTATGAAACATAGAATAATAGAATGGTTTGGGTGGCAACGAATCTTAAGGATCATCTTGTTCCAATTCCCCCTGCCATGGGCAGGGACACCTCCCACTATCCCAGGTTGCTCAAAGCCCCCATCCAACCTGACCTTGAGCACTTCCAGGGATGAGGCACCCACAGCTTCTCTGGGCAACCTGTGCCAGGGCCTCACCACCCTCACAGTAAAGATTTTCTTCCAAACATCTAATCTAAACCTACATCAAGTACTGGACTATAGACTCGAAGACTTAACTCTAATAAAAAAGACAGAGGAATAGATTGAAGTTGAAGGAGCCCACAGAGGAAAGTGTAAAGAAATAATACCTTCACTGCAGCCTCCTGAATGCAGCATGCAACAATGGCTATAGACTATAGACAGATATATTGTTCAACAAGCATATCAACAGTGTAAGAGGTTCATTTGTCATGGTTTCACTTGTTACCAGGTAGAAAGCATGCAAAGTCAGATATATCACGGCAATAAATCTGCTGACTTCAACAGGCTTATCTCAACAATGAATTCAAACCAATATACTCTAAGGGAATGAAACCAAACCAAGCAGGAGTTGCACACAGGGCTCCTGACAGGTTATCTAGACCATATATAAAATCAGACATTAAAGGATTATGTGCAATATTGCAGGAGAGTTGTGATAACGGGGAAAAAAGTATAACGAAGATCCAATATGCAGCATGTATCAGAGTGTCAAATTGCTTTGCATGAGCTCTGTCCTTTCTTCACAGGTGTTTATGCAGCTCCAGTTGAGCTGAAAAGGCGCTGTGGAAAAAGGTACAATTTTTTTTTTTTTAAAGGACTGAAAGAAAAAAAAGCGAAAAAGGGGAGAAAGAATTAAAAAATGTGAACTATCCATCCCAAAATTATTCCAGTATGAACTAGATTATAGAAGAAAATAACCTATTTTTAGCTTGAAGTGAAAGTTTTCCTTGTGCTACAGAGACTGATGTATCTGCAGAAGTAGCAGCTTCACTGGCCTTTCTTTATGGATGTGGAAAATGGTTGGCAAAAAGTAACAAAATGACAAGCAGGGCAGATCTGGTTTGTTTTCTGCTCCACTCCTGCACTGGCGTAGAAATGAAAGGCTTCTGGAGTCAGTGTGTGACCTATATATCTGGTGTCTGTCATACAAGTGCTCCTGCACATGCATGTTATTGAGAGGAGCTGGTTTGACACCTTCTCAAACTCTGGATCATTTATGTGAGCCCACCTTCAACACTGGCATCTTCTGGTTTCTGGGATCACCATTTCCTGCTAGGGGAACTCTGGGTGCAACTTTTAAACAATCTGTTCTGCATAAAAGCCTCATACACAAAACCTAAAATTTAAGCTGGGTCATTCCTGGGCTTTATTCCCTGAAATAGAAGCTGGGGAGGGAAGTTTCTATGGTTTTTATCTCTGCTCTTTCACGTGATAGTTGGTTATTTTAAGTGGGGTTAATCTCGCCAGCTCTGGATGAGCCTGCATTGCCGATGTCTGTGTTTGAACTAATTGTGCTGAGCTTCCTTGATCACCCATGGATAGAAATCTGTATTTTAAAACATGTGATTCATTTACTCATAATGGACAGCTGTAAAATGATCAGAAGTGTTTGTTCCCTCTCTTATGGCCATAAAGGAAGTTGCGATATAAATATCTACATTGTCAACATCTGAAGTCAGATGAGATGAATCCTGGCTTTAATGGCTTTGGAAGGTGCTATTTTCCTCAATGCAATACAACCCTGGGATACATCTGGGCAGTACAAGAGAAGACCAGGAATTTCCCAGGTGACACCTCCAGAAGTGATAACCAAGGGTCACAGTGCTGCAACAATCCAGGTTGGGTGTGGACAGTGAAGGAAATGGGAAGACTGACATTCCTAATGGGCAGATCTAAAAAGGATGGATATTGCACAATGTCTTCAAGGTGCAAATCATGGTCAGTAAATACTACCCAACTAGAGACACATCTGATCCGTAACACTAAAATATCCCCTGCTCCTGTATCTTACTAAACTACTTAGATCTCAGTTTTGCTGCTGGCCCTTGAATATTTTGGGTCAAATCAGCAACTTTGATCTAGCTACCCCTGAAGTTTAGATCTGAATTCAAACTTTGGAAGCTTTGCCTGTCTAGAAGGTTTATCTTTCATTAATACCTGTTACACTCAAAAGTTTCCTCAAACAGTCAAGAGCTTTGACTACTCCTAAAACACAGAGGTCGTTTTTGGCAAATGATAATGGCAAAGGACAGAATGTATAGATAGGAGATGAAATTGCATTCCTTGGTAACAGAAGCAGCTCATGAACATTAGAACTGGCATTCAAATGGCTTTTCTTTGTGCTGCAGGTGAATTTTTTCTGGCTCTCCCTAATCACAAAACAGTAGGAAGAGGTGAGACATATCACATAGCAAAGAATCAATGTCTTGCAGAGAGCTTTTTAGTAAAACATATGTACACACCCTTGTCAGCAAACTCTGCAGGCTTGAGACTGAGTTGTCAGCCACAAATAGACATGTATACACATTTTGGAAGGCAAACAGCTTCCAGATAATCTTTTAAAGTAATACAAAGTAGACATAAACACTCCATATAGTGATATCTTTACATAGTGTCCTCATGGATACTATAGACTTAGGAAGACATTGTTCATGGAGGTGATGCTATACCATATTCCAGAGGGTAGAAAGCAAGCCCTTTTCAAACACTGAAAGGAGTGATCAACATGGCAAGGTCCAGTGCAGAACTGGGCCAAGAGCAAACTGAAATGGCTAGATCTGTTTTCATCCCTTTCCTCAGGCTACTGAGCTGAATAGTTTACAGAGCAGAGAAAGTCATTCATGGTCCTTTACAGTACAATTTCTAGTGTCACATAGTAACTGCGGATTTACTGCACTCTTCTGTGAAATTTCAACTGCCATAACAAAGCTTTATGTTGCTGATGATCAACACTCAAACACTTAGAAATAATAATAATAATAAAAAAGACATTTCGCCCTCCCTTCCCCTTCCCACAGGGGACCAATCTGCCTCTTTACAACTAGGGGTTGATCCAGCCCCGTGCAAACCTTTACAAGGTCTTTTTTCTCTATGTGTGTGTGGCAATTATTTGACTGACATTTTGCTTAAAGAAGGGGGAAATCCCACTTCCCGCAGCATATTACAGGGACCAGCAAACATATCCCTTCATCCATTGGACCAAATATATAATGATAATACTGTGCAGGTGCTCCAGAGCTGACTCAGCTGTTAACCGATCACGTTATGCCTGTGATACACAATCCATCATTATGTTTAAAGCTCCTGCTTGATTAATATTCAGTATTTCATGTCAACACTTGATAAATTGGAATTCAGAAGTGTTACACTGCAGGAACTCAAGCGCTGCTGCAGTGGTGATGGCCTGCGTTAATTTTGTGAGATCTGTAGTTCAAGGGGAAATTCACAACTCAGAAACACCAAAATGTGTTCATGGTGCTAACTACCAGCTGTGACGGCAGGATAACAGTGATATGTCACATTTAAAGGAACTAAATATTAAATTTCCAAATGGCTATGATTATTTCTTCTATATAAGCAGTACCTCTGTCTCTTAGCTTTGCCATCTGTATTTGCAATAATGCTCTAATTGTAGTTTTACAGATATATATGGTATACTGGAATTGGGAAGTACTTTGGCTTAGATTGTTTTAAACATTTGCTTCCCAAGTGCATAGGTTTCATCTTAACCAACTTGCTCGAGAAAATAAGAAAAAGAATGCCATGACATTTTTAATCTCACTTGGTCTTGTAACTTTTTCTCATTTGAAATGTTGGGGTTTTTTCTCTTCCATGGACAATTTTATCAAAAAACTCTGCCTTTCCCCCTACTGTTTACTTAATGATAACTCTTTTTTTCACCTTTGCTTCATTCCTACATACGACAAAATAAGCAATTCTCATTACAGCTACAGTTTGAGATTCAGGAACACTTAATGGCAAACAGCCCCTTCCCTGGTGGAGAATGAGGATTCAAAGGAAACATTTGAGATTATTTTACTTTCATTATTTTTGTTAAAAAAAGTTTGCACCTTGAGGTGTCATGAATACCCCTTCTTGATCTTCCTTTGCCTTGTCAGACCTGGCCAGCACAAGCAGCTGAGATCTTTGCTCTATTTTCCCTGCATCTCTGTGCAACGCTTTTTTAAAAAGAGAATATACTATTATTTTTTTTCTAAACCTTTCAGACTGCTGTAACATGATCAGGATTCTCCTGAATCTCTATGCATTCGATTTCTTCTCGCTCCTTCCTTTTGGCCCGTTTCTTTTTCTTGTGGTGCTTTTTGGATGGTGGGAAAAAGGTTAGAAAGACGGGCAAAATAACAAAACAGTGCAGAAGTGTGCAACTGCCAGCAAGCAGCAAGCATTTGAACAGTGTGAAGGTCAAGTTTGAAGGCACAAAGAGAAGGGGGACCAACCCGATAAGAAAAGAAGAAACGTTCTGCAAAATGGCTGTCCCATGCTCTTGGAGGGAGTTCTTTATACACTGAGTTCGGGTGTGCTCAGTAGCGAGTACAAATGTATAAAGCAGGGGTGCACAGTGATCTATGGCAAAATTCAAAGTGTAGATAAGGCACAGTATAGAAATGCAATCCATGTCTACATTCCATAAGGTCATCAAGCCAAGGACACCCAGCTCTATTGAGGTGACACTGAGAATTAACCAGAAATTTCCCAGAGGATGGATAACCAGGAAAAAGGTCAGTATTAACACCAGCAGGATGCCAAAACCAGAAATCAAGACAGGCATAGTTACTGATAAACCATAGTGGTCCATGAAAACAAAAGTAGGATTGAACACAATGAACTTGATACTCTGTATAAGAGAGAGTGGCCTCAGCTTCTCCAGCAGTTCCACTGCTTCCCTCTGTGTGTTTTCACTAGTCCTGGCCACAAGGTACAAACGAGAAGCAATTATGTTGTTCTCGTCTCCAGCTTTGGAGAAAATTATGTCATTTTTGAAGTGCTGGAATTCTGGCTTTTTTAAAAAGGAGCTCTGGAGGATGCTGATAAAGTCACTTTTGTTGGTTGCACTGATGTTACCCACCCGAAGGTATTGGTAATACTGTTCAATCCAGGACACTGTATTGAATCCCTGGATTAGTGTTTTCAGGTCTTCTTGCACAGTACCATTCCAGTACTCCAGAGGTTCATAAATGTAGAAGCCTATCACTGGGCTGTAGTTACTGAAATACTTTTGCTGTATGAGGGCATAGGAGACGCTTGGAGACTCACTGGCAAGAAGGTTGATAATGTTGGCTCCATCATTAATCTGTAAGCACCCCATAAAGGAGAAAGAGGCATAGATGAGATAGAGTATTACCACAAATGGCTTGACGTAGATGTTGGTAATCCACTCGTTGTAGTGCTCTCGGAGGAAATGCTGGATAAAGTGGTGCTGGTACGGGTTGGTCTCGTGATGAGAAGTGTGCTGATGGCCATCGTTCATCATGGTCTGGAACCACACAGGTTTCCGGTCCAGATATTCCGCGGAAGGGATTTTACAGCAGAAGATGCTGTGGTAGCGGTTCTGCTCCAACTGGCCAGCAAAGACCAGGCAGGAGCCAAAGAAGGAGAAGATATAGAAGTAGTTCAAAAGGATAGAGACGCACATGTTCTGGCAAAAGACTTTTACAGCTTCAATGTTGGTGAAAGGGCTTGCACCCATGCCAAAGGCTATGAAATACAAGGAGCTTGTCATTGTGTAGGAGACCATGACATCTGAGTAGGCGTCTGCTACTCGGTCCTTGAATGGCAGATTCTCTCTGGTTCGACGCCATCCTGAAAGAAGCTCAAACACTCCTTTGGTTCCATGACCTGAAATGAGAAAACAAAGTATATACATGTGCATACATAAAGGGGCGTCCAGTCATCCACCTGGTTTTTCATCCTCCAGCAGTAAAAAAAATGGTCAGCTAAGTTTTGTTCTGTTTTTGCTACCTGTTCAACAAATGGAAAATGGTGAATTGTCTGTCTAAAGCTGGATAGAATTCATATACAGGTGCTTAAATTAACAGGCCTGATATTCTGAGACTCTCCGTGCTCAGAAAAGAAAGGAAAAAATACCCCTTGAAAGACATTCCTTGATTTTAACGGCCTTTGAATTAGTTCCCCAATTGGACTCCAAATACAGGAGAACATGAGGTTTGGTTCAAGCCTTGGGTTCATTCTTGAAATTCCTTGTGGCATCCTGCGACATCTTTCAAGGTTTAAGAAACTCTGTTTGACACATGTAAAAATATAAGCAGCAACATTTTCTTCCAAAGAGTATAAATTAAAGGTGTTATTTGTGAAATGAGTGAGTGTGACCAAGAAAGGGACATGTTGCTGGCTACAGGAAAAATTATACTGTAAGTACAAATAACCAGAATAATTTGTATTATGATTCTCTGCCTACTGAGTGAAATTGGAACTTCTCAGTGTTAGTATATAAGTTTTCACACTATATAGAAGTTTTCAAGCTGGTGGTAATGATGGAGAGTATAATAATGGCTAAGTCAGTGGTCTACATGAATTGCCTAGAAAATATATGGGTTTATTTTCTATGATTATGACTCCCTCAGTCTCTTTCTCTCTCAGCTATCCAGAGCTACTCCTGGTGAAAGGGAATTCCTAGCTCATGTGAAAGGACAGTCAGAAAAGTCAGATGTGGTCAGTGCTTCATGACAGGTTCTTACCTCATGTTCCATCCTGGGAAGTATTTTAGGGGTATGATTTGTTAGCAAATTAATGCTTTCATTTTACTTATCACAGTCACAGTCTAGGAAGTCTACAGCTAATAAACTTTGTGACAGAATGGTAAAATTGAAGCTGATCTTACTGGAAAAGGTTTAACTAAAAAGAAAAGTTATTCCTGATGCATACATATTTATATCATGTACATGTTGAAAAAATACACACACACACACACATTCCTTTTCTTTCCTTTTTTTTTTTTT
>VWZG01010256.1:417041-495816 GCA_013396735.1 Grallaria varia
AAAAAAAAAAAAAAAAAAAAGAGCCAAAATTATTTGGCTCTCAACTAAAAATTTTGGTCAACAATTAAAAACACAAATTTGGGTTTGGATGAGAAAGTGGAAAGTTCTCTGCACTTTGGATCAAGCCCTGACAAAGTTCTGACCACTGTGCTGAAGAAGAAGTTGAAGCAGATTGCAGGTGCTCCTGCCTCTGTCTGTGGCCCTTCACTCTCTCTAGAAGAATTCCATGAACCAAAGAACACACGAAGGCAGTTTTCTTGCATCAAAATTAGAAATATGACAACAGGAGATTTGCAAAATAATCAAGAGTGTGCAATGAAAGGGCTGTTGCGTTTGTCTTTAGATTTAAATTGTTTGGGGTTCATACAGCTGCTTATGTTGCCCAAAGCAGGCTCCTGACAGCCATTCTAGACAGGGAAAATTACAGCATAAACTCTCAGGCTCTGCGAGTGTTACCTGCTTTACTGCAAATCGGTGTCCCCAGTGAAAGATAAACGCACAGCACTACAGAAGTCTCGCAGTTAGCAAAAGACCCTGTGTGGAAATGCTGCTCTCTTATGAATCAGCATCTCGTTCAGGAGGGACCTTGAATTCCCTGGTAGGTTTAGGGTGAGTTGTTCGAATTCCCAAGGCCCAGCTGTCATTTGCACAGCTGTCACTGCACACTGTCATTTTCAGACCACAGAGCAGAAAGAATTGGCTCCTTCAGCTGAGTAAAGCTGCAGAATCCAGTGACTGGAATGCAATTTTATATCTTTCTTAAAGCCAGTGCCTACGGACCCTGCAGTGCATGGACCAGATCAGCTGGTCACCACTTCTGCTGCCCATGTCCTGGCATGGCTAAATTTAATGGTATAGGAACCGTAGAATCATTTAGGTTGGATGTGACCTTTGAGATCTTACAATCCAAGACCCAGCACTGCCAATTCACTGCTAAACCATGTCCCTCAGTGCCACATCCACACATCTTCTAATACTTCCAGGGGTGGTAATTCCCCCACTTCCTTGGGCAGCCTCTTCCAGTGCTTGAAAAAGAAATTTTCCCTAATATCCAGTCTAAACCTCCCCTGGCACAGCTTGAGGTCACTTCCTCTTGTCCTATCCCTTGTTAACTGGGAGAAGAGGCTGAACCCCACCTGGCTACACCCTCCTGTCTGGGAGTTGTAGAGCTTCTCCCTCTGTCACTCCTCAACAGGCTTGTGCTCCAGACCCTTCCCCAGCAACGCTGCCCTTCTCTGGACTCACTCCAGCACCAGGGTGGGTGAAGCAAAGCTCTACCAGCTCTTATCAACAATTAACAGTAATACTGACTTTTCTCTGCTTTTTCCAAGATCACACTTACCTGCCCTACTGCAAGTTTATGTTCACAGTTACAACTTTGCTGTATTTTATTGTTATTAATTTAGAAATTTCTGCATATCATATTGTCAGTGAAGAGTTCCTGAATGCATTTAATCTTAGCCTAGGAACAAAAATGACTAATAGAAAGGAGCTTTATGTTGCCAAACATATGTATAAAGGAATACCCAAGAGTACACACCAATGAGTATGCACAAACTTATGAAAATATTGAAAATGAAAATACCGTAATTAAACACGAGACTTTTTTGCAAGTAGAACAAGTCGTAACTTAAGGGGAAAATTGTTGATATTTGTAACTTCTTTGAGGATGAAATTGGAACTGATTTTCTTAGGATTGTTGCTACACAAATGTAAAATTTCAACTTATCTGCCTTCAACAAATAACTTTACTCTATCACACAAATACAGGCACTGGAGAATACCACGCAGTAATTGCCTTGCTGCCACAAGAAGAAATTTTTGCCTGACTGGTTTTCCCATATCCTTACTGTGATACCAAATTTTCCAGTCAGCCTCCATTGCTCTCCCAACATAAGCAAGTCTGTTCCCCTTTCCCAACAAGGATGGAAATCCATTTTTTTCCTGAACATTTTCTGACAATTCCGATGATTCAGACACCACAGTCACTCTGTAAAATGCTGTTCCTTCAGCTTCATTGTTATGTCACTGACAGCACTGCCAGTGGAGTTAAGTTCACGGAGCAGTTCTGGGAGGTTCAGAGGGCCTCTGGCTCTGGGTCAAAACTGCCAGGTTTCTCTGGTACTAACATGACACGAATGAAGTACAGCAATTTTTTATTTGCCAGACAGTCAATGGCCTATGACTACTTAAGAGGAAAGGAGAGGAGAAATTTTTATCCCATCACTTGTGAGGTTAGGAGAGCAAGTAAGGGAGACTGCAAAGACAATGGAAATAAATAATGCTTTTTCTGTCTTAAATTCAAAACCAAAAGACTAATTGTGAGCAGATATTTAAAATATAAGTGGATAGGGAAAGAAAAAAGAAGAGGGAAATAACAGATAGAGTCCATCTTATTCAAACTGGAAGAGCAAGGAAAAATGAACCAATTCAAAGTTAAGCCAAAGCAATCTCAGGACTATTAGAAGTCATCTTAGAGAATGAATGTAGATCAGATGGTCCAAGAAGAATGGAGAGAAACAGCTAAGCATGTACCTTCAAAAAGAAGAACTGGGGTCCTGTTTTAAAAAGGGGCATGATGTTTTCATTGGATCATAGAAAGGTTTGGGTTGGAAGGGACCTTTGAAGATCACCTGGTTGCAGACTTCTGCTGTGTATGGGGACACTTCAAAAAAGCTGTAAAAATTAGAGTGAACACCCTGGGGAATAAAACCAGGAAACAATGACCAGTTATTTAAAAATGAGAAGCGTAAATAAAAACTGAATGAGTTGGACTTTTCCCCCTTATAGACTGGAATGCTAATGGTAACTCAAAAACATTCAACCTGAAAAACAAATCTTTCTTTCTTTACGGTTCATTAAATACTGGAACACACTATCTAAGAGAGTCATAAAGTCTTCTTAATTGCAAGTCTAAAGGTAAGATTAATAAATGTTAATGTAGGTGCTAGGTACATCCTGTCCTAATGCCATGAGGCAGATTCTGTTCAGATTCCTGAGCTCTCTTACTTTTGTACCGTCACAGCTACATTTGACTTAAGATGCTTAGGATTGGTTAAGCATGAAAAACAGTCTGTCTTCAGGGTTTTCTTGCCCGAAGCATGCTCATTCAACATTTAGCTGTTGCTTCTGCCACAAGCAGGCAGCTTCTTGGCATAGGAATTTGGTCTGCGTTTATCACCCACGTAACATCCGCCGAGAGCGCAGTCTGAAGCCACGAGGCTCTGCTGGAAGGAGAGGCTGGATGCTGCCAGCTTCTGTGAACTTTCTAGGAAGGAAGATAAGAGTGACTCTGCACTTTTTGGATCAAGGCACAAAGAAGATTATTTGCTGCTGTAGGTGAGAGCAGTCAATATGGTGATAACCTTGTTGTCTCTCTTATATTTCAAACAAGTCTTAGAAGTAAGTGTCATAGCACAGATTTACTCAATATTTCTGCACTAAACCCCCAAATATTATAGTCAGTTTCCAGTAACAGCCACACACATAAACTTTCAATCTATACAAAGGATGCAGAGACAGCTTTCTTTTAAATCATAGTAGTGGGCAGTAGGTATATTTTTACATTATAATTCTTTGCTGTGAATCTACTGGAAATAAACTTTATTTTATCTTGAGATTTACTGTTTTTTTGTTCTTTTTTAAATCCTGAGAACAGGCAAACAGGGCACATGACGATTTTTTTTCTTCTTTTGTAGCAGAAGTGTCAATTCAAGTCCTGGAAAAGCTCATCTTGTTTTACCTAATCAATACCCTGTGAGAGCAGTGGCCATGGACAATAGTAGCATATTGAAGCACAGAATTATAGAATCATGGAATTGGTAGAGGCTGTAAAGACCATTTAGTTCCAACCCCCTGCCATGGGCAGGGACACCTGCCGCTAGTTCAGTTTCCGGGCTCTTCTCTTGTTCCGGCAGGACAATGTCAATCTTGTGTCCCCAGAGCTGGCCACAGTACTCCAGGTAGGGTATCATGAGACTGGAGTGGGCAAGGAGAAGCCCCTCCCTCATCCTGCTGCCCAGGCTCCTTTCGATGCAGCCCAGGGCAGGGTTGGCTTTCTGGGCTCCAAGCACACATTGCTGGCTCATGTCCAGCCTCTCATCCACCAGTACCCTCAAGTCCTTCTCAGCAAGGCTGCTCTCGATCCATCCTCTGTCCAGATTTATTGGTCCTTAGGTCATAAGTGACATGTCCTATTATCTGTCTAATTAAATGTTTCATGACATTATAGTTTATTTAGGTGAAACTTAACAGCATTTGGTTTCTGGCCTTAAAATTTAAGAAATTATGAACTTACCCAGGTTTATTGATTTGAAAATATACCCCATTTTAGACAGTTTAGTATCATATCTTAACTTTTTTACAGAGGAGGGACTTTGCATCCCAACACATTGCAATGTAGGATGCATTTTTTCTTCTGCTAAATCACTAATATGAGTATCATTAATATTAGTATCCCCACTAACATTTAAAAAGCGAAGCATAAGATTAAGCAAATTAATCACAGTCACCAAGGACCATCTGTATCTCAGAGAGGGAAGAAGCAATAGAAAAATTATTAAACTACTTCTTTAAGAAGAGTCAGAAAATCCTTGGGGTCTTTGATGCACAAGACAAAGAGAATTTTATGCTTGATAATACTTTAAGAAGCAGTAGGATATACAAGAAAATGGGTTCCTTAATCTGGTTCTTGTTCCATAATGTTAAATCTCAGCATAATGCATCCAGGTAAGAAGTGGAACTTAACCACAAGTGTGACTAAAAAACCTGAATTGCTCACATCGCTGTATTGTTGAACATTTCTTTTTTATTTAACTTTCCCTTAGTTATTGTGCTGCTTTATTCGTAACAAGGGTAACTAGAAGGGTCTGATGAGGCAGATGAGGGACTAAATCACTCTCACAGTAGTTGGTGGTTTACTCTTTCTGCGGGACCTCAGTACAAGCGATGAAGTCAGACCTCATCTGTGGAAGGTCTAACTCTGGAATCAATGTACTGCTGGCTAACGTTGTCCAAAGGGAGGAGTTTGCTTGAGCCATAGGAATGATCAGAGATATTACAGTATTTACATCTGAATGTCATGGAGCTTACAGCAACAAATATATAAAGTACAGCCAAGATCTGCTGCTGAATTTCCTGCAGAAATTTTGTTTTCACTAAACCTGCAATGCTTTATCTCATTTGATACATGGCATTTTGTAATAACAAAAAGCATCTGGACAGAGAAATTATATCCTTTCTGTGTCCATTCTCCTTGTGGTGCCAGAACATGCACAATTTCTTCTCTAACCAGATTTATGCAGATATGCTGACAGAGGGGTTTACATCCTGCTCTACCTTTCTCTCTTGAAAAGTACTCAGGGTAGAATTGTTCTTTTAAGTAACAGATCCCTATCATAATAAATTGGCTAATTCCTGGTGCTGGGTTTTATAGCAAGAATATTCAACCAAGTGCAATGAAACCCCAGCCAGTTGAACCATCCCTCTTTAGTGACAAAGTCCTCAGGGAAACCTCCAGGGCTACTCAAGAGATTTCATCATTGCTGGATCTTAGCACTTCTGACAAACACACTTAAATCTATCACAAATATCATAAATGAGGTCAGTTATGCTTAATAGATATTTTAATTTCCTTAAAAACATTTCTGCCAGAATATGGACACTTTGCAGGCCTGAACACACTAGTGCCTTCCAGCTCCCAAGTTTTGGTGTACCCAGATTACAGCGTGAACCCCATTTAAAAAGTAACAGTGCACTTTGGAACACTTCTGCTCAACATACAGACTATGACTGGTGCCTTCATGTGTACTTCAAGTAATTGCATTTATTTCTGCTCTCATGAGCACTTCTGAAAGCCTTTTAAATAATTCTAGGAGTTGCTGATGAGACCAAAACATAAAAGAGTTAGTCTGCTCATGGGCACTTCGGTGGAGCCTGGCAGATAGCAACCTCGTAAGTGTTTGAAGATGAAGAGCACTGAGGAGAGAGGAAAACGTTGGATTCTACCTGGTATTGGCCATATAATGGCATTTCAGAAATCTCAGTGTCAGCCTAGCACTGCTCCCACTGTCAACTTGTCACCCACAGCCATAGCTGCAGAAGTCTGTGGAAGAGGAAAATGGCACAATGCTGGACAGTCATAGCTGAGTTCCTCCCTTGCCTTCCAATACCCTAAGAAACACCAATCTGAAAATTAGATGAACACCAATCTGTTGGAAACACAGATTAAAAGTGGTGGTTCACATGCTCTTTTGGTCTCCTTTCTGGTATGTTCCCTCTTCAGCTAATTAGTTCTGCAGTCCTTGACAGTGCCCTCACTCTACCCTTTCCCACCCCCGTCAAAAGTGAATGTTGTCCCAGACAACACATGGAAGCCCAAACACAAGCAAGCAGCTCTGGGATCTGGGCTAAATGACATGGTGATCATTTACTTACACGTCCCATCCCTTCGGCACGTCCTCAATCTTTCATCAGTTTCTGTTTCTCATTTTGCAGACTCTGAAGCCAAACACTCTTATCCCTGTTTACACAGGGACCAGCAGGATGGGACCTTGATCTTGATTTGAATTAAGAATAATTAATGCTAACAAGAATTTGGCATCTCTGATTTTGAATCTTATCCAATTTTGGATCTTTCATATTGAAAAGACCTTTCCAGAGCTTCACCATAAGCATCTCTGGGTAGAAGCCCAGAGCTGAGCACTGGAGAGGAGCCAAAGAACTGCTAGTCCAGACACAAACATGTTTCTAACTGAACTGTAGTGACACCACTTTGTAGTCAAGGTTCATTTGCTATAGTTCATTTTAAGGTCAAATTTTACAATTTTTCATGCCTAGAAGCATCTCTTCTTCTTGTTAGAAGGAACAGAAATATTAAACAGCGCATCTCCCAACATCCCCCCCATGCATTGA
The DNA here is from genome assembly GCA_013396735.1 of Grallaria varia. Classification (NCBI taxonomy): domain Eukaryota; kingdom Metazoa; phylum Chordata; class Aves; order Passeriformes; family Formicariidae; genus Grallaria; species Grallaria varia. The sequence continues at coordinate 423,954 of VWZG01010256.1, forward strand.
AATAGAGCTGAACACGGGAAACATTTCAATGGATGTGATTAGTCATTGGGCTGCACACCTCATTATGGGAGATTTAGGATAGAGCTAACGTATACTGCTTGCAAATTGTACATAAAGTTGGAATCCTGCTTAGTTTTCTGCTGTGCTTAGCAATGAATTAAAATGCACTTTTTGCTGTTTCTCATTTAGGCCTTTTAATGAACATTGTAAACAAGAAGTGCACATATGGAATCTGCTATTCATTGATGGGAGTTTAAGTGACATATAGAAGACAAAATGATGAATTTATATCAAGCCATTGATGAATTTATTATATATTCATTTATGCTAAAAGCATAGGATGGATTTGTGACACCAATCAGAACACTTTATCACCTGGATTTGATAATCCAGTTTCATCAAATGAATGAGATACTAGTGAGATTCAAGAAAGGAAAATGCTTTGATCAAGGGTAGATTCTGGCATCCAGCAAAAATAATCTATAATTGAATCATTACAGAAATATTTCTAATGGTCATTTCCTGCTTTCTGGCAGAGGGAATAATTGTGAATTCTTCAAAGAAAAGCAAAAGTAGTTAAATAGTTGGAGAAGTAAATAGAAGGTGTGAAAGAATATGTGCCCAAAAAATGACCAGTGCATTTGTAAGTTTGAGGCAATGGAGAAAGGGAAGGAGTGCTTGGAGTGGGACCAGTCTCTGGATTTATCCATGAGGTGAGTGTATAATGTTATCAGTGGTGGGACCTAATTATGAGAACTTTTACCTTTCAATGACAAGACACATTTATCTGCACAGTCTGAAGTTTTTGAACTGCTGGATTCCAGAGCATAACAAGCAATAAGCGGAAAAAGTTCACTCTTGACTTTCCCCAGTGAAATTAGTCATCAGAACAACAAACATCCCCTTTCTTGAACGGACAGGAAATCACCTGGGTAAAGCTGTGTGGGGGTTTCTCTCCCTTTGAAAGGGTTTTAGTGCCTCTGATTGTGCATATTTTTCGTACATCCCCAAAGTCTAATGGGGCACCACCTTTTGACTCTGACTGAAGATCTGGAAGATCTGGTGCAATGGTTAGCTTGGTTTGTAATACGCGAAGGAGAGGGAGTGCTGCATCTTGGCTGAAGTAGCTCTTTTTCACTTGCCAGCCCAAGGTCAATTGCTAGCTGAGTATACCAGGGCTAGCTTCTACTTGATAATTAAAGGGTCAAATCTTGTCAAATTCCTGTTTGGAAATTTTTCCAGCTGGTGACCCTGTGGTGCAGAGCACAGCACTTACGTTCTTCCCTCAGCCACTGAGGTTTCCATCCAAACTACTTATCTTGATGTAAAAACACACCTTTTCTGCAGTGAAGAGATAGCTTCAGACCAAAGAGAATGAACCCGTCTGCTGACAGGGTGATATTTTTAACAGTGCTGTTAGTCCAGGATTTGCTGACAATTGTTTACTTCAGAAAAGGGATGGGAAAGCAGAGTGGGAGGCGACATTAACCTTTCGTTTCTGTTTGCTGGGAGTGAAGGAATTATGGAGGCTGACTCAGCAGTTTGAAAAATAGGTACTAAATCTCCCTTTCCCTGCCCAAAAAGCCCAGGTTTCTGCATTGCACTGGAACGTGAAGGAAGGCTGCTCCGCTGCCCTTGCCAAGCCTGGGACGGTGTTGGGAGCACTGCAGCACCACGGATCTGGCTCAGGTCGTCCCACCAGTGGGACTGCTGGGGCTGGGAAGCAGCCTCATATTTGTCAGCTTCAGACACGCAGGCAGCTGCCAAGCAGCTGATCCAGCATCGTGGCTGCTGCCCTACGCTGCAAAACATGGGCTGTGCTGCTCACACAGCAACGCTGCAGGGGAGCACCAGCCCTCTCCTCTGTTCCCAGTTTGCCCCTATAAATTTAGCCCGGGGATCACAGACTGTCACTACAGGATGTGTAGGTTACATATATACCATCTATCAAACAGCAATGCCAGGGAGTGCTGTAGATGCAGGAATTCATTCAGGCGAGCTGGCAGAAGGTTATAAAAGTTCTCAGCGCACCTCTGCGTGGGCAAGAGCCTTTCCTCGGACCTAAGAGTTTATTCTTATTAGACAAGGAGTGAAAAGCAAAATGAGCCAAAGAGAGAAGAAATGACTTATCCAATGACTGGAGTAAAACCCTACTCCTTCCTTGTCATTGTGTAGCTCCATCAAAAAATGACAAGTGCACCCTACTGATGCTCTGTCCCCAGGGCTCTCAGCTACACTTGTACCAAATGGGTTCAAAACCCTGTAACGCTAATGTGGACCAGTCAGGAAGTTAAAAGAACTTGCACACATTCAGGGAGAAAAAACCCGTAGGAAGGGTCAGTAAAGCCAGAGACGACACATTTGGAGGCAGCAGCCAGTGAGCCAAGAAGCAGCTGGAGCCTGGGGGAGTGTTTTGGGAAAGTAAGACTTGATGCTTGACCTGTTGAAATCCTCATTTTTAAAGCACTTGCCATTGGTTGCTATCAGAAATAGGATGCTGAGCTAGATAAACCCTTTGGCCTGAATCAGTCTGGTTGCTTTTACATCCTTGTGTGTTCGTGGGGCTGACTGCGTTAAAATCCAAATGCACAAGCAGAATGAATTAAAGCTGTGCAACTTTTCTGGCCCTTAATTCTGGCATCTAAGTTTTTGACTTTACTATTTTTAGTATTCTAACAATACCATTTAGAAACCTGTCTTAAAATTGCTACAGATACTTCCCTCCTTCACTGCCTGGTCTCAGGTCCCATTTACCCTCATCACTCATGCAGAGGACTGATTAAAAATTGATTATTTTGCCATGGGTTGATACAGCAGTGTGTGCATCGATTCCCTCATTGCACTACATCCGTGAGTGACTATCATGACCTCTGTGAGATTGTTATGGGTATTACACCAATTTTATGGCAGGGAAATGGAGACAAATAGAAACCAAGTTTTAAACTACCAGAAGGATCACTAGAAGTGAGCGCATGGCATTGACCAGCCTTGTTGTTTCCATGTAGCACAGAATTTTTATTACAATTGTTATGCTTAAAGTCTGATATCAATCAGTATATACAAGTGTCATACTTTGGGGATTAATACCTAGGGTATTAGATGAAGACACAGAGGAAATAAATCATGCAAACTCATAGATATCTGTTAAAATATGTTGCTTTTGCAATTTTTAAGACACCGCATGACTGCTGCTTTTTCTGCAAGCCTTGGACTCCTTCCCTTGCTATTTTTCAGCCTTTCCAAGGGGCAGGGCTGCCACCAGCAAAGGACTCCTCCCCTGCATGGCTCTGATTCACTCCCCGAATCCCTGGCCAAAGGACTCCCGAGCTGGAATTAGACCAACAAGCTCTTTCGCAGTTTTGTGGGGCATGGCTTCAACTCCGAGCTGGTTCTCATAAACCCTGGTGAAATGGTTGTAAATAAAGCACAAGAGGAGCTTTCTTTTCATGGCAAAGCTCCCACAGCCATCTGATATGCCCAGTGTTGGCATTAAAAACATGAGTGGGTTGGCTTGTGCTGGACTTAAAAAAAAAAACAGTTCCCAATTAGCAAGCATTTAGCAGCTCATTAATGTATCTGAAACCCGACCTTTAGCAGTCCATCCCAGGGGGGAGATCATTAAGGTTTTCCCTTAATTATTATTCTGTCTAAACTCAGCCTGAAAGTTTAAGGCTAAGCTATAGTCTTAGAGCAATATATAAGACACATTTGTGTTTGGGGAAAGTTTTCTTTTTGCCTGGAATACAAGGAACAGTGAGTCAACTGGCTGCCTGCTCTTTTTCCATTATTATTTTGAATATCCATACTTTCAGATGGGCATAATTCCGAACGTGAAATTAGTTTGAACATGTTTAACACCTCAAGGAGTCTGGAAAGGAAGTGCTCTCTCTGATGAATCTTTTGTTGTGCACAGGACCCTGTGGAGGTCATTGACGATTCCTGATCTGCATCCATTCTAATGAATTAATTATTTCTAGGGTTAATTTTCTGTCACAGAAGCCAGCTGGTGCAACCTAAGCACGTAAACTATGGTATGTTACCCCTTTAGCCTCTAGAATGGAATGGCCATGCACAAACTTCAATTTGCACCTGGGAATTATTTGGGAAAGTGCCATGAACAGGGCAAAACCGTGCCAGGAAGCATGCAAAAAATGTCATACTCTATAGACAGTCACAGCCCTGGCCTTGCTCTGTTTTCTAGTAAAGGCTTTAGCCAAAGGTCGGTGCTGTTCTGCCACTGCAAATGCACAAGAATTGCATTGATGTTGAACTTCTGAGTTCTGTTGAGGTAACTAACTTTCATGTTAATATCTATACACCCGGGGGATGGAAGGGTCTCTTAATCCCCTTGTGAACATTATAGAAAGAATATTGTGCTATTTCAGTGTATCATGTTTTTATAGAGATGGCTTCACTGGTTGAAAGTACTTGCAGCTGTACTGGTGTGAGGGCGAGGGGCTGCCCTCATTTATGGGGTGACTGGCACAAAAGTATATCACTAATGCCAGCTTTAGGACCAAACCCTCAGCTGTTTTGAGCCCATCACTGCCACTTGACTTTACTGTGTGCATTCCTTAATTTCTCTGACCATTAAAACCAGCATGGTAATAGAACTGGGGAGATGGTCTCTGCCTCTCTTTTCATCTGACAGGCTGCTCCAGTGACCCTTCTTCTCTAAAAAGTCTGAGGAACAGGTTACCATTTTTAAGAAGCCTAATGCTGGGAAAGAAAAAGGAGGAATGAGGGAAATGCTGGGTCAAACTACTTTAAACCTTTTGACTTTAGTGCTTTTAATACACTTTAGAATGTTGTATTGTCAGTCATTGCAATGGGTGTAAGGCAGAGATAACCCAAACCCAGACTACAGATCCCATTTAATAGCTTGATAAATGTGACTGAGAGATGTAAAAAACTGGGAAAGAAGCAGCCTCTTAAGTCTATTACCAAAAGAGGGTTTTGCTTGCTAAGCTGAGAAGAAAGGAAATTATAATCTACACTAGAAGCAAGGTGCTGACTGTTCTCAATGAATCACTGATCTCACGGCCTGCTTTATTTTATTACTTTTATGTCAGCAAAGCTTTGTGAGAAGCACTTCACGATGAGCTCTCCGTACATTGAATTTACTCAGAAAGGCAAATAACAATAAATATAAACCAAACTGTATTTGTAAATCACTGCAATTTAAAGGTGGGACAGAATGCAAAGTTATGCTTTGTTTTAGAAAGAGATTTTAAGATTACTTGCTTCCTGCAGGAACCTATATATCAGTTTATTTTAGTTGATTGCTTCTGAGAATGTTACCCATTCATCCAAACAATGACACCGTAAATTGCTCTTTCCTTTCAGTTTTAAAGAACTAAAAGTGATTTTAGATATTGTCATGAGTTATCATGATAGGCCTGAGCCAGAAATTTGTACCGTTTCAGCCTATATCTCTCAAGCTGATAAATGATTGTTATAATGGTGTTTTCATTCATAAGGCTCCAGCTGCACAGTGCAAGCTTAAAAGATTGCTAAATACAAACCAGAGCACTGGGGCAAAATATAAAAATATGACAGCAAGGAGTATGAAAATTCATTTTCTTGCAACAGCATTATCTGCACTCTGTAAGACATCCCCTGTGTGGAAAGTAGAAGGTGTCCCTGCCAATGGCAGGGGGATTAGAGCTATATAATCTTTAAGGTCCCTTCCAACCTAAACCATTATATGATTCTAGGACTCCAAAGGGTATTTTTTAAGAGAAGCAGTAAGATACAAAAAACAAACAAAAAACCACAAACAAACAAGCAAACAAAAAAGTTTACCCCTCCAAAAATACCTGTCTCTGCTTCCACTGCCTATGTGTTTTCTTCTTGCCCTTCAGTCTGACCAGCATGTCCCTACTCAGCCATGCTGGTCTCTTGCCTTCCTTGCCCAATTCCTCACTCCTCGGGATTTCCCACTCTTGTGCTATATGGAAGATTTCCTTAAGGATCTGCCAGTTGTGTTCCACTCTTGTGCCCCTGAGGGCCGTTTCCCAGGTGTCCTATTGACTAGCTCCTTGAAGAACTGGAATTTTTTTGTCCTAATGTTCAGGGTCTTAACTTTACTCTTCACCTGACCTGCAAACTTCACCAATACGTTATCACTGCAGCCCAGGCTGCCTCCAATGTTGGCATCCTCAATTAGTTCACTTATGTTGGTGACCATCAGACCCAGTATTGCATCCCCTCTGACAAGGGACTGGGTCAGGAAGTTACTCCCCATACATTCCAGGAGTCTCCTGGATTGGCTCCATCTCGCTGTGCTACTTTCCCAGCAGATGTCGTGGTGGTTGAAGTCTCCCAGCAGGGTCAGAGCTTGCAAGCACACTGTCTCCTATAGCGGGAGCAAGATGTCTTCTTCAATCATCTTCTCCTGAGCAGGCAGCCTGTAGTAGACACCAGCAAAAGGTTCCCTTTGTTGCCTTGGTCTCTCATTCTTACCCATAGGCTTTCAACCTGCTCGTGCCTGTTCCTATATACAGCTCTTCACACTCAATTCACCTCTTGAGGTAGAGAGAAACCCCTCCATCTCTCTGCCATTCCCTGTCTCTTCTGAAGAGCCTGTAGCCATCAACAGCTGCATTCCAGCCATGGGATTCATCTCATCAAGTTTCAGGAATGGCTACTAGATCACAGCTTTCTAGCAGCACAACGGCTTCCAACTTCTGTTTATGACTTGTGCACTGTGTGTTCATTAGAGGACCTTTCTGCTGAGCTGTCAGTTGCCTGGCCTTCCTTGAGACACCTCTTCATTCCTTTGAGATATTTCCCTGGTGTTTCTCTTTTGGCTTCTGTTACCTCAGGGGACCCTGGCTCATCTCTGTAAGACTTTGTGTGCTCCAGTGTACTCAGCTTATCTCAGAGTTACAAGCTGAGGGTCCTGCATAGCACCCCATGCCTCTAACCTTGGCCTGTCATCCCACAGCTTGTCACACGCAAGCCAGATATTATCCCCTTTCCCCTTTGATTCTAGGACAACCTGGCTTGTTTATCTGCAGATCAACATGTTTCTGTCCCCTTCCATTGACACAGGGGAAGCTCAAGGAGACAGAGCTTCAGATGTCGACAACTTAGTTATGTCAGATGGGATGAATCCAGGTGTGTGTAAATAGTGACCACAATTCTCTCTGAGGATTTGCATCATTTGGAGGGGTAGGGATTTGTACGGAATCCAAGGAGGTGGCTGGCAAAGCTGAATTTCCACATCATGAAGTGATCAAGCAGATGGTCACATTTTGGCTGTTATGTGTTGGGATTGCCTCTGTGGGGTACTTGAGATCTTATAAAAATATGGGCCGATATGAACTGGAAGTTGTTGTGGAATTATTGCTGTTAGGAGGTCTGCCTTCTCCATGCCAACAACAGCTAGAAGAGATACCCTTGCACAGTAAAGAGAGCAATATCTGATTAGCAGGGAATAAAACCGTGGCATCAGCAGATCACACAAATGTTATGGTTGCAAACTGCCAAGAAGCCTGTTGTCAATTAATTTTCTCCCAAACCATTCTGCAGAAAATTCTTCTTTGCCTTTGTCACCAGCAGAACGATGATGGCAGATTTTATTACTTCTGGCACAGCAGGCTGGGAGGTGATGTGTCCAAGCAGACTTGCCAGCAGCCCATATGAAGGCAGGGTGTGCTCAGATATCTCCTCTCTGTCTGCTTTCTGGGCTTCCAGGTATGAACTACATAGAACAGAAAACAAAATGCTCATTCTCCTATTGGTCTTTTTTCCTCCTTTTTTTCCTTAAGCATGGGTGGTTGACAGACCTTTCTCAATTTCTTTTTGCAGATTTGTTTGTTCAGATGTAACTTTCTTCTTCTCCAGGGTCTGATCCCTGGTTGAAGGGAGCTCAGTGTCCCCCAACACTCAGTGACTCCCACTGCAGTGATTCTTGTAGCTTGTCAGGGAATCCAATGCCAGATTTGCTGTGAATGATCTCACTTCTCTGACTCCTATTTTTGCCTCCAATAGCAAAAAATTTAATGCCAGTCAGCTAGCCCCAAACTTGCCTTAAAGGGAAGGTGGAATCACAAGATTGTGTTCAAAGGAAGTAGCAATTTTAAGCTCTTGGGCCATGAGGATGAAGAATCTAAACTAAAAAAATAGAATTTCGTCAAGGCAAGGGTCCTGCTTAGCCTGTTATTTCAGGTTTCTTAGCCAGGGAACTTGTTTGCACATTCACCCCACAAACACTATTCCTTGAAGAAGGACTTTGGAGGCATACTCTAACCTACTCTTACATCCTCCAACAGGCACAATTTAACTGGAATATCAACTGGAAGAAGCAGCAAAGCAAAATGAGATAGCCGGAAACCTTTTCATGGAGGTTATATTCAGCAATTTCCATCACTGCTCTTGAAATAGCCCATCATGTCTTAATAATCTTTTCCATCCACCTCTTACTTTTTACTAAAGAGGAGGTATTAATTTATACTTTAACCTTGTTGATAAGTATTCAGCACCCAAAAGAGTGTCTTAGTCTTATTTGGGAGTAGATTTGGAACAACAGGAACCTTGGTGTGATTTTCTTTTGTCTTTATTCTTGTGGGAATGAATTGTTGCCATTATATCTCCCTTTAGAATCAGAATCATTAAGGTTGGGAAGGATCTCTCAGATGATCAAGTCCTACCATTAACCAGGCACTGCTAAATCTGTCACTAACCATGTCTCTAAACACTACATCCACATGCCTTTTGAACACTTCCAGGGATGGTGCCTCCACCACTTCCCTTGGCAACCTGTCCCAAAGCCTGAACACCCTTTCAGTGAAGAATTTTTTCCTAATATCCAATGTAAACTTCCCCTGGTGCAACTTGAGGCCATTTTCTCGTGTCCTCTTGTCTGTTACCTGAGAGGAGAGACGACCCCAGCCAGGTGGTTGTAGAGAGCAATATGTTTCCCCTCCATGAGCCTCCTTTCCTCTACACTAAAAACCCCCTTCCCTCAGCTGCTCCTCAACAGACTTCTGCTCCAGACCCTTCCCCATCCCCATCGCCCTTCTCTGGACTCACTTCAGCACCTCAATGTCTTTCTTGTCGTGAGGGGCCCAAATCTGAACGCAGGATCTGAAGGAGGTGAGACCTCACCAGTGCTCAGCACAAGGGGACAATTGCTGCCCAGTCCTGCTGGCCACGCTATTGCTGATACAAGTTGCTGTCTTGCACCATAAAGTTTGTTTCTGGTTTGCTATAAATTTACAGAGTAAAAACGTAGCCAACTAATTTTTTTTTTTTTTTTTTTTTTTTTTTTTTTTTTTTTTTTTTTTTTTTTTTTTTTTTTTTTTTTTTTTTTTTTTTTTTTTTTTTTTTTTTTTTTTTTTTTTTTTTTTTTTTTTTTTTTTTTTTTTTTTTTTTTTTTTTTTTTTTTTTTTTTTTTTTTTTTTTTTTTTTTTTTTTTTTTTTTTTTTGTAGAAACACATAATTCTTTCCTCCCCCGTTCTCAGGAATTGGCTTTCAAAGTGCCTTTTTAAATGCCTAAACCAACTGAGATGAGACCAAGCGAGAGAACAGAGATTGACTGTCTTATTTGGGGATTATGTCGCTTATCTGGGACTGAATCCATTGACATCTCAATTCAATCTCAATTCAACAAATGTTGCCAGGGCAGACTAGGAGTGCCTGGATGGGCATTGCCTCAGCCCCTGTGCTGCTGCTGCGTGGTGACGCAGAGACTGCAATGGACTGTGAACCCACTGGGCACGAATTCTCTCTGGCAGACAGAGGAATTAACCCTGGAACTGGATCTAAGCAAGTGTAGGCTCTCTTTCCATTGATCTACTGACAGGAAGGGGGTACTTTTCATCATTTGTTAATTCAGGGCTTTTTTATAATTTCCTTTGCTTTATTTTCCCCAAGGGTCTAATAAAGTGATTCAGGCCAAGTTGAATGCTTTATGTCAAAGAAATTTCTTTTCTCCTTGTCATTTTCTGGCAAGAAATGGATGGAGAGTTAGATGCAAGTTTTTCAGACTTGAGACTCTCTGACTTGAACCTGAATTTTACAAATCCATTAAGAAATATATAGAAATATAAAAAAAAAATCTTTAGCTTCTTAAATATAAGTTAGTGGACTTTAAAGACTTTGGAAAGAACTTCAAACACATTTAGAAAATTGTAGTAAGAACTTAAATATTTCTCTGTAAGAGAACAGCCTCAGTAAACACTTTCACATGAATTCTAGAAGCTTTAATACGCACAGTCCTACTCTAACATCTTACATGCTCAGCTTGTTCACATTCATTTTTCAGTCCATAATTGAGTAAAATGGGAAACAACCAGCCCGATGGTCCCTCAGTTCCTGCCACCAGATTTTTCTCTGCAAGGCTGAACATGGTATGCCTGATATTTGTTGTTTACTTTTTGAAGACATCAAGCCAAAAATAGTCACCTGAACTTCCTCTTTAGACAAAGAAATGATTAATTGGACCTTAAAATAGGTGGGATGGATTGCTCTCTGGGGACACCCACCTCTCATCACTGACTGTTGAGGGAGTCTAGAAGTCTTATTTGCAGGCAGGTAACTCTAGGTGAGGTGACATTTTAGGCACTCTTAACATTAAAAAGGCAATAAAAAATATATGTAGACATCTAAAGTGACTGATGGACATCTAAAGAATTTCTCCTTCTACCTCAAAGACATTTTTGAAAACCCCACTATGCAAGCATGTGTAAACATATTATCATTTAACAGCTCTCCCTTGGAAACTTTTGAAATTTTATTTATGCTCAACTTCACAAATGTCACCCTAACATTTCCTGAGAACCTTTTAAAACTAGAACAGCTGAGAAAGTACTGGCAGTCTGCATTCAGAGAAAGATGAGTGCACCGAGCTTATTTTGTATTTAAGCCTCTTTTTATCTGCTGAAATATTTACTGGAAGCCAACCTATAATTTAGCACAAGTTTCATGTAATAAAGCATTATTAGAAACCCGCACTGAAAAGTCCACCATGATAATTCTGGGGTGGGAAAAAAAGCTGAACACTGTAGACATTTACCTTATAACACCTTTAACAGAAAAGCACTTAGAGTAAGGTTTTGGGTTTTCATAAATTTTAGTCAATAATTTTCATATTGAAACCTAAGGAGTTCGGTTCTTCCTAAGTAATTTTACTGAATTCTTCTTTTTGCTCTAAAAGGGCTTCTGAATTTTGTGTTGTTTCTGTAAATCATGGTCCTGATCCATATCTCTTTTACGTCATTGTAACGCAGTGATCATGACATTCTGAGCTGGGGAAATGGGACTGATTACATCAATGCAGAATATGATTAACTGAGAAACATTGAGTCCTGTAGAGACAGGCATAGGACAGTGATTCAGGAAGGGGGAACCCCTCAAGAACATGAGTAATTTCTCATGATGTCAATACTTCAATCACAAATTATGGTACATGTGTCTCATGTCATTTTTTCCAAGGTACGACAATTACTGCAGAGTGTCAATTATCATTATGACACACATTAAATAGAGGCATTTGACACATGCAAGACATGAAAAGCACAAGAAGAGGGACTAATGATGTGGTGTCCGTTATTTATGGGAAAATGAAAACACAAGAATCACTAAAATAAATCACTTTATATGTCTTTACATTTAACTAGATTTCCAGGATATCAAATTGGTTGAATGTGACTTCTCGTTGGCAATTTCGTGTTAACTTTTCCTTATCACCTTATTATTCTGCTAGTGCTTGCAAACTGATGGTTCAACAGCCTTCTTCTCTATCTTTGTGACTAACAGTTAGGATGCTTGGTCTGTAAGTTTCTGGATCCTTCTTGTTATGCTGCTATCTAAAGATAAGAACTTACCTCCACCAGTACTAAGGGAATGACTGCTTAAGTTTGCAAGATTATTTCAGGCAGTCTCTTGAACATTTGGAAAATAATTTTCATTGGGCTTTGCTGTGTTGGAGACATTTGTCTTACCTGGCAACATACGGTTACCCAAAATCACCAGGGACTCAGATGCCCAAACATAAGTGTCCAGGACTCAAGTATTCAAGGCACCTGAACATGACTGACAGGATTCGTGCTCTTAGAAAATCGTGCTGAGTCCTGAAAGTGGAATGTATTTATGAAAAAGTGGAACACATCAGGTCAACTGAAAAGATGTCTCGACTATGTTTGTTTACTAGTGATGAAATCTGTTTGTGGAAATGTAGATGTCCACTGACGTTTTGGATAATTTGATACACGTTTCTTCATGTCCTTTTCATTTTTCAGCTGGAGGCCAGACAGAACATACCTCAGGGCTTCTTAAACTGCACAAGATACCTGTATTAGACGAATCCCAGCTTTGACCTGTGTTGTTACAATGGGAACCAAGAAAACCTTATCTTGAATCCAGTTGTTTAAGAAACTGAATCAACTTCTGTTGCAAAAGACATGTAAACACCTACTGCTCCTAAGTAAAAATCATTTCTCCTTTTTTTCATTTTCAAATATAATATTTACTGTGATGTTATTTGTCCATAAAGACAGTTTATATTTTGCAATGATCCTACTCTGTCTTATGGAGATGTGAGGGAAAGCCTGGTGGTAACAATCCAGATCATGCCTGTTGTTCCCCAAAAGACCAAGACAGATTTTAATCACCTGGACACTCTCCTTGAATGTCTATTTTTTCAGATTGATCCAGGTGTTTATTTGGTGTTATTGTTGGTGACATTCTTATTCCACCCATTCTCAATGAGACTGGTGTGAGCTGTGAGGACATAGCCATTGTTAGACTGGACCACTCACTACTCATTGATCAATATGTAATTTTGTGGAACTCCAGATTTATCCTCTTCTTGACTTAAAAAATAAACTATAAATGTAGCACTTGGTTGTGATTGATTCATGTCTTACATAAAGTGATTAGAAATAAACCATATAGTCATTTTCTGTTCCTTTGGTCTTCTTTGATTCCAGTTTTTTGACAGCGATCACTTTAATGCCTGCTTCCCATTGATTTTATCTCCAATATTCATATATACTTAGGTTATCCAGCAAATATTCCCCTTATCAGCACCAGCTGTCAGTCATTCTCACTGTATTATCACCTACTTTTGTAGCTCCCAAATATCTTCTTATATTTTACTGAAAATGGAGACAAGATAACTCAGAGCTAAACCCAACACACACTGAGGTATTTTTTTGCCACTGTCTCTAATGAAATGTGCTACAGGTTATTGAAACTCAGGGTTTTAAAGCTGTGCCATATACTCAGTTTCAGTTGGTACTTCTATATCATTACATTAAACATTTCCCTGGAAGTATTTGCCATATTTCTGGTTGTCAGAGAGGTTCCTGGGACAGGTTTGATCTGGGCCAAGGAACATTCTCACAAATAGTTCCCAGGCACAGTTTAGGATGTATGATAGACCAGAAACTGTTCCCAATAGAAAATTAGGATATGGCCACTCTCTTTTGAAGGCTGGGACAATTGAAACACAAGGATGTTGTCAGAAAACTCCAGCTGGCCTCCAGGATAAAGATGAAACAGCGGCGCAGTCTTGCTAAATGATGTGGCTACAGCCATTGCTTCCAGAGATGGAAGATCCTTAAAAGCTTAAGAGAAAGGGAACCCAAGGTACCAATTATTATTTTCTTTTTCTTCCTTGCTACATGTAGTTTCTGCTTAGGATCAAACAGACTTCATTTTCTGCTTTGCAATTTCGTGCGATTACAAAACACCTGGAGGGGGATTCACCTGAGCACATGTAACTCTAGCTGTTCAGACACTCTTTTTAGTCCCCAAAAGAGGAATGTTTTTAGGAGACAATTCATTTCAGTCTAGGAGGGTTTCTAAATCAGGACAGATGAATTATGACTCAACAGCGCATATTTCATCCCATTGACTACAACGGGAACCTACAATGACCTGCTGAGGGAACCAGCTCAGACAGCTGTACTGTGTATAGATCACCCTTTATTTCTTCTGGCTTCTGTGAGTTTCAGAATTTCAATTTTCCCTTCTAATTTGTTTTTTTTACAAAGCTTTTATTGCTCAGCAGGAGTTAGTTGGCATCATAATGCTAAAACCAAGAGATTAAATCCAATAAAACAGTCTGCTGTCTTTCAGGTTTTTTTTGATAATAAATGTTTTAAACTGTGTAATTCCTTTTTAGTCTTCACTTAAAAAATTCCTTCATCTAGTTACCTTATTTCTTTCCTGTTTGTCTATTTTAAACTTTGCATAAGAATTATGATCAATGTACGTCTTATCTGCTCTCCTTCAGGAATTTCCCTCTAATTTTTTACTGTATTAATGATTTTATGTTTCAGAGCCTGCTTAACAATTCTAAGGCCTTTCCAAATTATTCTTTTGTGTAGATGAAGACTAAAGACCTATAACATACTTAAACTTCTCCTTGGAGTAGTATATTCAATCATGTATTAATAAACACTCACACTCAATTCACTCTTTGCCTCTAAACTCTGGAATATTTCTCCCCTATTAGTCAACAGAGACTCCCAAGCTGTCTCAATTCAATTGTTTGTTCAGACTGCCAGAATAAATAATTAACACAGTTCAGTAATTCTGAGCTTTTTCTCCCTGTAATTGATTGGTAGAGGTGTCTTATGAATAAAAACCCTCAGATTTTTCCTAAATCTTCTAAGGTGCAAAGAAGTTAACCCTCACCTATCAGTGGGATAAGATATCCAAATACATTTGTTGTTCTCTGTTTTTGTTATTTTCAGTTGCCTCTCCTGGACTGAGTGTCATTTCCTCCCTGACTTGAAGGCCTAGAGAATATTTTGGTTTTATTCATGTGCTTTGCTTTCATGTTGCTGGATGGGCAAACCATTAAAAGCTTTGCAAGCTTAGACACAGTCCTCTGGCAGAATTTAAAAAAAAGACAAGTGAACTCTTCTTCAGAGAGGCTGCAGTGGATGAAGTTGTTAATTATCCTTTAAAATAGAGAGGGAGATGCAAAACTCATCTAATACCTGACTTTGTTTCCTCTGCTTCATTAGTCCCATTTTCTCACCTTCTTCTCCTCCCATGTTGACCTTGATTCTCTTTCAGTGTTAGGAAATGGACTTTGCCAATGTTGTCATACGAGTGTCATAGTCTGGCAGTGAAATGGTATGTAACTCCTGCATGGGGTGCCAGACCATCCCACAGCCCCTCTCCAGTCCTTTAACATCAGGTTCTCCTCTAGAGCAGAAGTCTCATATCAAGTTCTCTCCCTGTCAAGTGAGACTCTCCAACTTACACTCATCATTCCGACATGGACCAGCTTGGAATTAAGAGTCCTGGAATGATTTCAATCCTGGGACTGGCACCAGACTAACCTGTTTCAAATTGTTGAATGCTGGGATTGTTTGGCCAATGGAAAACATTCAAAGGAATAAAAACCTTCTTCCTAGAAGAGCCCGTTTGGAGTACGAGCTTTCTTATCAGACTTGGCAAAGGAGAGTGATTTGGGTAATCTCCATGGGTAGATCTACTATTTAAGAAAAAAGAAAATTTGTGAGATGGATATTTGACAACGACTAGAGAAAAACCCAAGAACAGAAACAGATCAAGTAGATAAGAAGTTAATTTTGACAGCAGTGGTTGTCAAGTAGGAAATACAAGTTAAGTGTGGTTGGGTATTTTTGCTTCGTGCCACTTTAGAGAGCTGTGGAGGCAAGAACTAGATCTTTAGTGTCCAGAAGACTGAAGTGACCCAAAGGCTCCCTGGTTTATGGGGACTACCTGAAGGTGTTGGGAAGTTTTTCTCAGCAGCAGTAACAGTAACCAGCTTTCCCAAGTGCTGTTTCTTCAGACTATGCACTCTCAGCTGATGTTCCCCACTGGTGCCTGCTTTTCTCTCCTATTGCAGTTCAGAGAAAATTAATACATTTGGCCTTTTTCCTCAAGAGGTGAGAAGGTTCTCCACCGTTTTGTGTATGCATCTTGCACTTCATCTTGCAAAATTAATCCTCTTACTGTGATACATTCTTAGAAAAATAAGTTCTCATTGCAATAAAAAAATTCTTGGTGCAATATGACAATGTCCAAAGGTGTTTTTTTTAAAAGTACTGTATGCCTTATGATAAAAACAGCATCCCTCTTAACTAAAATGTCTAGAAGTCAAGTTTTTCTATCAGTATTCAGCAAGCACTTTCTGTGAGGTCAGTAAACATTGGCAGAGTCTTGTACACATCAAGAAGAACAAAAAAATGGAAAAGTTTAATTCAGAAAACTTGGGCTTTGCTTGATTTGCAGCTGTGGAAAGAAGAGACCAAAGAATGTTATTTTCCTCCTTCCTATCTCTCCAAAGATGAGGTGGAGATGTCAAGGAATGTAATTGTTCATATTTTCTGCAGGCACTTACTTTGATCTACACCTGTAGTTCATCTTGGAGACAAATTTGCAGCATCTTGGGGTGATTGTGTGCTTTAAGATGAGTTCAGATCACAAAAGGTCACGTATTTACTACAGGGGCTGTCATTTGAGAGAAGGAAAGGTGACCAAGGGTGTCCTCCCAATACCAGTGTACAAGCCCTGTATGCACTGTGGCACACGAGGCAGGCAAAGCTTTGCAGCCTCCCTTGTGCTCTTCCCTTTCCCCACTCAGACTGCCAACTTCTTCTTTTTTTCTCTTTTTTTTTTTTTTTTAAGAGGAGATGGGGAAAACCCCAAGCATTTCTATTTCAGATATAATGCCAGCAAAATATATTGCAAGCTTTAATAGAAATGGTTTTGGAAAACAGACTTCTCGGATCTAAACATCTTTTTATTTCGCTGTGTGTTTCTCTGGCAAAACGGATCTAGTTGTACTGGACAAGAAGGTGTAAATTGGAAACTAAAGCAGGATACCACTCATAGTAATTCATTTATCTTTCTCACGAGTTACATTCTTGCACAGTAAAGTGTCCTAAATTCAGAAAGAACTCAAATTACCATGAAATACCATTTTTAACAATGGACCATTAACTCTGAAAAGCCATTTGGCAGTAAATATATTTTGCTAAAATAATGTCCAAAGACATCTGTCAGGATTAGAAATGCATTAGCATAGGTTCTTTATAGCTTAAAGACTCTAATATATGTTATTTGAAGAGATTCAAACGCGGGGGAAGGAAGAAGTTCTCTTCTATGGCACTAAGTTAAACCAAAATCTCATTGCACAAGTAGCCAGGGGTACCGAGCTGCAGTGTTGTTTGTGGCAGTGACACTGGCAGTGCTATCAGTTCAGAACAGTGAGGGCGTAGGGAACATGGAGAGCCTGAAGCATGAAGAAATGCCAGCCCACTTTCTTTCCTTATGCAATGTATCTAAACACATGTAGGTGAACACAGCAGATACGTTTCCACAAAATTAGCTGCACACCCACAGCAAATCTCATTCAGAATAGCTCTGCACAGTATTTCAAGAAGTAGCGCTTGAAAATAACAGTTCAGACTATCAGAATCAGCGAGAAAAAAACAAGTTATTTTCTATCAGAGAATTCAAAATTTGTTTAAGGTTTTCAAGGGATGCTTTAATTCTTTTACTGTTTCTAGTTTCAGTCAGTTGAAACTTTTAAGCAATCCCAACTGGCTCAAATTTCAGATGCCTCGGTTGAAACAGTTCTGTGTAGTTTGTTTTTTGAGTGGGTTTTTTTGTTTTTTGGTTGGTTGGCTTTTTTGGCTAAAAAAAAATGTGTTTGCTGAAGAAATGACTTTCTTTTGGTTTTGTCAAACAAACCTTGCCCCAGGGGAGAAAAGCATGTGCTCTCATGTAGAAACTCTTTAGCTGAGAATGCTTTCAACAAATTGTTTTCTGATCAGCGAGGCTTTAGAAAGAATGAAATGAGGAACATAAATGCAAATCCCCCAAACTCCGTGCATAAATGCCATAATGAAACATAACTTTATGTCATACTTCCTCAGCTACTGTCTCGTGGCCTCAGGGCATCTAGAAGTGTTGGAAAATGGAGATACCTCTATTGTAATAATGGAGCAGTCCTTAGAAAAGATAAAGTTATGGCCACCAGCGGTGCTTGGGAGTCATCTCCCCTTTCTTCAGCCAAGGGATAAGGAATCTATGTCAAAATGATCATCTCTGCCCACCTCTTTGGCACTGGAAAGAGAAAGGAGATCCTTCAGGTAACTAAGAGAGGTACATCTTTTTAGTGAGAAAGATTAAGGGGTATTTGATAATAATTATGGCTAATTTATTCCAAAATAATACCCAAATACTTAATCATGCTAGACAATACACAGGATATAAGGAGATTTTTTTCTCTGAAGTTCCCTAGTTTCTTCCCTGTAATGACTGATTTTCTTAGAGTTTAGTCTCTCAAAAGAGTCTTTGTGAAGATGGATGTGTAGGTGAGATCGAAAATTTTAAAGTATCACAAATCTTGCCATTCGGAGTCTGAGAAAAAGTAAATAGATGTAGTGTGTGTTTCAAGAGAGAGCTTTGTAAATGCTTGGATGTGGAACAAAAGTGGCTAATCTCAATAATTAACACTTTTGACTGGAAAAGGTATTTTCTACAGAGCTTTGAAATTCCACGTACATTGTGTGCCATGTAGCATAGTTTGGGCTGGAAGGGACTTTTAAGTTCATCCACCCTCCCTGCCATGAGCGGGGACTTCTTCAACTAGATCAGGTTGTTCAGAGCCCTGTCCAACCTGGCCTTGAAAGTTTGCAGGAATGGAGCATCTACCACCTAGTTGTGCAACATTTTCTAGGGTTTTACCACTCTCATTGTAAAAAACCTCTTCCTCACATCTAATCTAAATCTGCCCTCTTTCACTTTGAAGCCATTCTTTCTTGTCCAATTGCAACAGGCCCTGCTAAGAGTGTCTGTCCCCATCTTTTTTCTAGCCCCTGGTTTTCCTCACAATCATTCATGGCTCTGTCTAGACCTACTGCCTAGAGTTCAGAACATAATGGTGAAGTAACTGCAGCTGACTGGAAGAAAATAACCAATCTAAATTATTTTTTTTAGGAGAAATAAAAAGTCAAAATGGTTTTAAACACAGAGCCACAAGCCAAGTCTGCATAATAAGGTTGTTCTAAAATATCACTACGAGTTTAAGGTTCCTATTCTGAGTGCCTGAGAAGCATGACATTATTTAAATATACTGCACATCATAAAATGTGAACATTGCTCTAGACTCTAGGTTGTGATTCAAGAAAGCATCCCATTAGGAAATATTTAAGCATGTATTTAAGTGATTGGATTTTAATGCATGTTTAAAGCTAAGCATGAACAGAGATGGAGTTATGTCTGTGCTTAAATACTTTTTGGAATTGTCATCTCAATTATACTGTCTTAAACCCAAGTACATCTGCTACAATTTGTTAAATTACTTTGGAATCACTTCTGTATAAATGATCTCCATTGGTTCAGCTTCATTTTATTCAAAGTAGATCTCTAGTCATCCAAGAAGTTGCACCAAGGGTGAAACTGTCCTGATGGAAATTAGAGAAGGGGTGATTTTATTCTGTCACAGCCCTTAGGCAATATAAATACACTGGCATTTCAGTAATTCTCTACAGAACTCTTCAAGCATTCCTATGGTGGAAACCAGAGGTGAAACATTCATGAGAAACAACACAGGAGACCAAAAAGATTTTCAAGCACATTTTAAAAGGTTGGGGTTTGTTTTGGTTTAAAAGCCCCTGAGAATAAAAACATTCAGTATATAGGTTGGCTACCAGAAAAAAAAACCACCTTTTTTATTTTTAAATATATTGGATTTAGCTTCCTTATGAAATGTTTGTTATGTTCTCTGTTCTTCTTTTGAGCCTGTAGGGATTTTTCAACCTCGTTAAAATGTGCCATCTGCTAGAGACATCCGTTATACAATTACAACAGCATAAATTTATGTGCCTGCTTCATTCTTAGGAGAAACACCAACACCTTGAAGGTAAAAGAAAGTAGAAGGATTTTAGAAACCAGCTTCCATAAATTTGCTTACCTCAATTAATACAGTCAGGGCAAATAAAGCAAGTTCTCACTAGCACTAAATAGAAAGAAAATAATTTCCCTTGTGAGGCCAGCCAAGATTACCTGATTACTCCCATCCCAATTTCCAGTTCACAAAAATTAAATCTTTTTGGCTCCTCAAAGTGTGGCATGAATAATGGTTAAAAAAAAATCAACTGCGTAGAAGATTATATCTTTACTAATATTATTATTTAATTATATGACAGTCAAAGGCTTGTGCTACTTTGCACTAAGGGAAACCTTTTGCAGAATCTTGGCTCTTGCATGACCACAGATGTGTCGAGGTACTTTTTATTCGTTGGCATTTATACATTCTTCCATGAAAGATAAATAGCACCAGATCCCCCACAGGGTGTTAGAGAACATAACCCTACAGTGTTAACTGGAAGTATTCCTGTCCACGTCAGTCAAATAGCTAATCCATACATTTTTTTTTTTTCCTTTTGGCAAATGTTGTCAACAAAGAAATAGATTAAAGTGATAAATCATGCAATATTCCCCAGTCGTGGGGAATGATGCTGAAGGCAATTATCACAGAATTCTACAGCAAAGCTCAGATGAGATTTTGCTCTGATATTTTAGCCTCCAAAGCTCCAACTTCACTGCTCAGAGTTGTACACAATTCATTAATTCAAAAATAGAGGAAATAAAGTTTTAGAGCGACCAAATAATAAGAAATCACCTTCAGTTCACCAGGAGTTTTGCTCTCTCCCTTTGTAAAGGGGATCATCTCTTTTGAACCTGTTTTCTCCTATCCTGAGCTGACTGTCTCTCAAAAATGCCACAAACAAAACTTAACAGAATTATTTTCATGGACAGAAGAAGTTGCGATGAAAATTGTTACCAAAATAACAATCCGATAACAAAAAGGAAGACCTGGATACTCATGTGAGCAGTAAAGGACTAACAAGTGATAGTTAACACTGAAAAATTCTAGCTCCGCCAGGTGATTTTTGTATTGCACAGTTCCAAAGAAAGGCTCCATCTAGTTTAGGTCTGCAGCAGCCTAGGGATGGAGAGGCTGGGATGACTGTACAGCTTCTGCATGGAATATGGAGAAAGGTGTTGAATAGATGATATGAGGCATTTCCAGGAGACTGACCATGATCTGAAAAAAGGGGTCTGATTCAGAGCCTGTTCCTGATGACTTTCTGCCTTCAAAACCCAGTGAAGGCAGAAGTTTTAATATCCCGTTCTGAGGAAAATGAAAAATGAGGCAAAGGGAATGAAGCATCAACTTTCAGAAGAGTATGTGCATCAGGGAAGGAACAAAATCTGGTCATACCAACTTCACCCTCCCAATTTTTTCCCCCTGTGCTACAATGGAGTACTTTAGAGCTGCTTTTCTGTTTCAGTAATGCTGTGCAAGTAGGAACGAATGAGAAATGAACTCACAACAGAAAGAAGGAACATGTTTCCCAGCAATGCCTGGGATGTCCTGCAGGCTCAGCAATGCTCTCCGCGGGCCAGGGTCTGGGGGGAAATGATGGTACCAACAGCTGCTGGAGATGGGGAAACAGCCACACAGTGATGCCAAGGGTGCTTTTTTTCAATATGCGGCCGCTGATTGTCAGTGCTACAGGCTATGAGGTGGTGAAGAGCCTGGAATGTGTACACTACCTCCATCGCACTGGAAAATAGTTCCATCTCTATCTGTTTGAACATCATGGCCAACCCTTAAGTAGACACACTTTTCCTTTCCCTTTTGGTTTAGTTCTTTTCCTCTTTGTGCAAGTTCCTTCTCTGGTTTGGTTTGGGTTGGTTTGGTTTGGTTTGGTTTGGCTTGGTTTGGTTTTTCCTCTCTTCGCAAGAGCCAGGTTTCCTTCGGGGTGTCGTTACCAACAAACTCACTGGGACTGTACCTACTGCCGAGGGCTTCTCCCTGCTCCTGTCCTCTCCTCATGAGGGTGTTTATTCCTCATGGTCACATTCCTTCCCAGCTGCCATCTGCCTATTGCCTGTTTTCCTTCTGTCTGACCCAAGGCAGTGGCCTTGGGGAGTAACAAGATTGCAGCCTACGTTTGTGGATGTTTTCAGTCACTTTGGGGTACCATCTTGAAAAAACCTCCATCTGTGCTTTTGCCAAGGGCCAGGAATCTGGGGCTCACACCAAATTCCGTGGCAGTAACTGAATAAGGCAAGTGACAGCACAAGGAGGATGAGAGCATCCTGTCTTTCATTCTTTTCCTGCTTTATTCATTTGCTCCCAGAAATGTCAGTCCTGGAAAGGAGGTCACATCAGAAAGTCACAATGGTGCTTTTGCTATTCTGTGCTAGAAGGATTTGTTATTCTTTCAAGTTTTGCTTGAAAACTGCCAGTTTCAGCTGCTTTCCCTCTTGCAGGAAGGATCTCTCAGCACACCCCAATGCAATATGGCATTAAAAACCTTAATAAAACTCCCAGCCTACAGCAGCAAACCTGAGATAATACTCTCCCACCTCTCGAGAGTGGAGTAGGCAGCATAACTGTATCAGGTGACCTTGAACATTCATCTGCCAAAACTGTGAAATTCACTTGGTTTAATCAGCCCAGAGAGAATGTTTCTACTTTGCCAGAGCACAGATTCAGCTGCAGAAAAAATTGCAAAGCTCTCACAAATGAAACGAGACACTTAAATTCCATCCTCAGAAATACAAACATATATTTATGCAGTTACTTCTGTTTTAAGATCATTTTCCCATCTCATTGGATAAAGTAACTAAATGCCAGCTTGATTAGGGAATTTAAAATTCTGACATCTAGTTGCAATAAGTGCACTAAGTTCATGGCAATTAAAGACAAATGACATCATTTTACTCTCAAGCAAAGCTTAAACTCAGGGATGTCTGGACTCTTAGTCCTAGAGGTGACTCTTACAGTGATTTCTAAGATAACAGAGAAAGATGTTTGGGAGGAAAAAAAAGGTGGGGGAGAGGTGGAGAAGGGTGGGGAGGGGAGAGGAGAGGAATTGAGGAATGAATTTCTGCTCCTTTTTGTTCTCATATATCTGTTTCCTGGAAGTTAAGTTTCTTCAGTCACCCACTAATGCCTTATTAAATTCTAGAACAGGCAGTTTTTGTCCTGCCTGTTTGGTTTTTTTCTGTGCAGTTTTCCAGCATAGTGGATAGAAAACTGAGCCCAGCAATACTTGGTAGTGATGCCACCCTGATTCATATGGACGTGCTGCTGATATGTGTGGTTGGATCTGTGAGCCTGTGATGTGTGAATCGATGGGCTCCACTGGAGCATCACCCAGGGCTGAAAACAATGCTCAGGGAAAAATATTTGGGTGAAACAGCAGAGCTGAATTCGTGGCAAGCTTCATCAGACCGAGGCTGATTGATGGTTACTCCACCACATGTTTGTGTGCTGCTTTGAGCTGGAAAGTCTAGCCTAATAGAACTGGAAATTTTTATATTGTTCCTCAAGAGCATCAGAATTTAAAGTAGGAAGGGGAGTGTGGAAAAAATTGCTGTTGCACTTTGAGTGCCTATGTGGTGTTACGTATTCTGTGTTGTGGTAATATTAGGTAGGTTGATAGTGAAATACTTTGGGTTACATTTCCCTTTTTGTCACAATCTCGCCTTGCTTCATTGTCTGTCTGGAAACTAGAAAATTCAGATCAAAATACCAGAAGTGCCCTCTGGCAGTAACTGGACTAAGTTCAGGGAGGCATTTAGAAAACAGAGAAAATAGGTGATTGCCCTTGAGACTTTTATCATCTTGTTTTCTTTCTCTGTTATCAGCTGGCATTAGTCCTCCCTTGCACAATGTAGGGGAAACCAAGGCTGCCAGGACATTTTTCAATGAAGCCAAGAGCTATTTAAAGCCTGTATTTGGAAGTCTTTTTATCTCTTACAAATGTTTACACGGCGTGTCATGAGAAGATTGTCTCATGAGCATGAAAGCTACACAGATCTCTCACTACACTCAGAGAAGTCACAGACGAACTGCTACCCACCAGGTTATTCGTCTGCTAGGGTTAAAACTCAGAAAAGATGCTCATGTAGAAATACTGAGGGAGGATCTCTCCATCCAAGCAGGAGGCTGAGGTCAGATGTTCATGATGTGGGTGTTAGCCCAAGCACTTGGTGGTGGTGGTGGTGCCGCTCCTCTGCCCTCTCGGGTACTCCTGGGTGAGATGTCTGAGCCGAGGACAGCCCTTGCCCTGCAGCCAAGGAGCAGCAGCTGCCCCGTGTCCTCTTGAGACCACAGGAGGAGTGGCTGCCCTTTGTAGCTGTCTCCTTCTCCCCACTGACTGTAAAAGCAAGTCCACATGAGTAGCAATTCAGGCATATCCTCAGCAGTTTTTCATAAGAATGACCCTTACGTGGTTCTCCTGTCCCCTGGTGTTGTCCAAAGCACCTTAATTCGGCACAGTCATTAAGTATGTGCTGAACCCATTCTTCTTCAGGAGTGTTTTACTTTTGTCATATTTAACATCAGTATTAAATATTTTCATAAAGAGAGACATTTCATTGAACTATGGCTATCTTGACGCAAATCCTAATTGAAGTTAATAGGGTTTCTGCTGGCTTCCATTGCTATTAAACAATACCATTTGCAAGCTCTTTAAGGCAGGTGTTATCTTTAAATAACATTCATGTTTAATGTCAACACGCCAGAAATGTCAATGTCTTGCCAACCTGTGATTTCATAACTCCTCCTCTACAGTGGGTCAAACAAATCTCCCCCTCCCCTTTCCTCCCAGCTTTGAAATATATCCTTTGCCTGCTCTAAATGCAATGCAGTTTTAAATTTAGGAGCACATGGAAGTTTATCTACTGTGCAGGTGGGATTCATCTCACTAGTTTAAAACATGTGAACGTTGTGAATTTGGTCCAGACGAGTTGCCAGAGTCCATCTGCAGTCAGTGGAGACAGGCAGACAACTCACCATAGTACTAAATAGGTAGAATACTGATCACTTTCTAGGGTACCTTTCTTGTCACCAGCAATTGTCAAAAGAGTTAAGACAATTAATCAGTCTATAACCCTAAGTTTTGGATAGCTAAGATACACAAGATGAACTTTCATGAGGGCAGACCTCTGTCCACTGCATCCAAAGTTAACCACTGTCTTTCAGCCCTGAATAATGAGCTCAAATGGGTCTTTGAGTTGTTAAAATTCATCTTAGACACTAAGGTAGATAATCTGAATAAAACTCCAAATGTATTTTAAACATGGTGGATTAAAATCAAGCACAATTGTATTGATTAGATCAAAAGCCAATGTGGTTTTATTTATCTTATTCCCAATGATGGATTTAAAACAGAAAACACAGACTTCACCAATTTTGTTTTATAGTAAAAAACTTCCCTCAGCAGCCTTGGTGACTCAGCATTCAAATTACCATATTTCGATATATGACCCAATGTAATTAGGACAATATATTTTTTTTTTAGCTGGTTGTTACTTTTATGCTGTAGCTGAGTCTCCAGAGCTAGTAATTTATCTCCAGTGATGAGTCTGCCCTCTTTTCAGTATTAAATGGCTCGTACATTGTAGCTGTTACTTGAAGCAGCTGAGACTTGGAAGACTGTGGACTGTTCTTTGGAAAGCTCTTTCCTGCCAAAACTCCTCCTGTGTGCAGGGGCAGGTGTTTGCATTTTAAGACCCAGCTTTTTCCACGAGTTTTGGTATTTCATGGGACTTTTTCTGTGCTTGCATAGGGCATGTGAGAGTATTTCAGAAGACCCCAAGGATGAAATTAATCTCTCCTAATTTTCGGCATTGTCCTTAGCTCCATCTCTTGCCAAACAAAGAGAGAGCAGAACATCAACAAGGACTCAAAACTACTTTTAACTCTCACCTTGGGGTGGGAAGAAGCATTCCCTGGAGGTGAAGGTCTGCATGTCCACCTCGGGCTCAGCCTGGACCAGTAACTGGCTTTGACCGCTTGCCTTGGTTTTCAGTAGCTAATGTTAAGGAAGATGCATTCTAGTACAGATCTTCTTTGCATGGCAAATCAGAGCCTCTGCTGCACAGGGCTTGGGAAGGCCCCGGGGAAAATTGTCTAAGTCTCTTTTTTCTCGAGGTGGTACCTCCTACCAGACAGCCGGGATGCAGGAACAACAAGCCTGCGGTGACAGGAGGACAGGAGGGTTGAGAAGGCATCCTGGCACAAGAGGGCAGAGGAGGAAAAGACAAGGAGAGGCAAGAAGCACCACAGAGCATGGAGATGGGATGTAAAAAGAATGCAAAAGCTTTAGCAAACCTGCCACTTTCTGCCTTGATATGACTGTCCCAGCTCTAGATGACAGTGTTCAAGGTCCTAACCCTCCTCACAGCAATGGGGCAGAGGAGCCGACTCAGAATAAGGTAGGTAAGAAGACGATAGGAAGCTACAAGTTACAATATCCTCCTCAATGCCTCCATCAAGGCCATGGGACAACAGTGTGGGACATCCAGCAGGTTCCTGACCCGCAGCTCCAGTACCATAACGAGACCTTGGCAGTGGAGGAGGAAAGGTATTGCCTTCCTCAGCTCTCAAGCTTTTTTGATCTGTACCTTGATTTACAGGTTCTCAGTCCAACAAGAGAAAAACACTCCATGATTTGATTTGCACAGTCAGCTCAGCCGACTTCATTAGCTTATTAAAAATGAGTTGATGACAAACCTCTCCCCAGTGCTCATCCCACCATCTATGTGGATGCAAAATATCATGCAAATTAGGTAATTAACTGGGTTTTGCTTCATTAATAGATAAATCAGAGCAATAAGAGTCTTCCTAAATACTAGCTATGCATTTTTCCAAAAATAGGACATCTAATGCAATTACTTATATTAGATCTTTTGTATGTGATCACAGAGCATAAAAAGAAATTAGAGTTCCATGTTTATTGTTATTAAAGAACCCCCCTAGCCTCTTTATTTCATTTGGCTTAAAATAGACAGCAATGTTGCTATTGTAATTCATTATTTATCAGACTCACGACTTAAATCATAAGTCAAAGATTCCTACTTTCAGCTTATTCCTATTTATATTGGAGTTAAGGATATGTTAGAAGGACAGAAATCTAAAGCTGAAATTATAATAAAATCCTCAGATGAGCAAAACAGCTAGATACTATATACTAATCTGTATTTTTTAATATTTTATTTAAAGCAAATAAGGATGGGTGAAGTGCAGCTTTTTAGCATAGGCCCTTCCATGGGGCTGATATGTCAGCTGAAGGAAGATGCACTAATATTTTTCAGGCATCTGGCTGTGGTTTCCTACCAAATCATATAGTATATGATCACTTTAAAAGTTTCCAAATATACATTCATGGTTGTACACTTCCTTATATAAAACTGCTTGTAGGGGGTAGTAGCATTGCAATTATGCTGTAATTTTGAAGCTGTTTCTGTATAACCCTATTTTAGAGTAAAATGCTTCTGTTACTTTTTCCATGCCACGAACTGGGCTTGTTAAGCAAGACATAAATAATTTAAAAAAATCAATAACTCCATCATGTAGGTGAACTGTTAATTATGTGAAAAACAGGCATGAAAATCATCTCAGAGTTAACTGCAATGTAGTTATGTTACTGTCTCCTCATAACTACAGTGTAATTGTAGCAGCTCTTGTTGAGAATATACCACTTGTGCCTTTTCTTCCATCAGAGTAGGAATTTATATCAATGGAACAGTATTTAAAAAATACTTTAGCTAGAACAATGAACAAGCTTAAGTCATTAAACTCATCAGAACAGATAAAAGATTCAAGATGTCTGCCTGGTTTTTTGGGGTGTCTTTTTTTTTTTCTTTCCTTTCCTTTTTTTTCCATCTCTTCTGAGCTTCATCTTGAGTATCTTCACCCATCCAAGGACACCCTTTCAACTAAATTATTTCTCCCCGTATTTTCTCCATCTCAGATAGATGTTTCATTTTCATACAAGAAGGTGTTACTGGCAGAAGAGCATAAAGGCACTTATTGTTGCTCATTTTGTGTCTCAGGCTTGGGTCTCAGATCAAAAACCCAGTGAGTAATTTTCCAAGTTTTAGCCTTCTTATCTACACAACAAAACATGTTTAAAGGAGAAAAATCTGTATTTAATCCATATTTAAGTGGTAACTTTGGGACTTTTTCTTACTTAAATGGCTTGCAATGCTGGAGGATGAAACAGGTCAAAGCCTTATTGACAGGCTTGCAACAATGGCTGCTGTTTGCCTGTCCCAGATGGGCTGGCAGCCACTAAGCCAAAAAATGAGAATCTCTTCATAAAATCACTACATGATGCAAGAACAGCCGTGCAAAATTGCCTGTTGGTGTTTTCTGGGGAGGCAGTGTCTTCTCTAGTGTGAAAGCACATGTCATCTGAACTGCGTATTAAAGAAGAGTCCAACAAGTCAATAGTACCTTGATGACCATAGTTACATAGCACACTACTCCTTTGGTAACCTCATCCCACTTGTGACTCTGGATGCGCTTTGCACCTACTTCTGAGATGAAAAAAAAAAGTCTCTTACAAAAGCTCAGCCTTTATATCTCACCTTTAGCATATTTCATTCCGATAAATGCTCACATATCTGTGAATGCCAATTTTCTGGTAAGATTTTTATGTGATTTTCCTGCTCACATATGTAACAGTAAATATTCTTTCAGTGCAAGTCTCTTCAGGATATTGCTGATCTTATAACCCAGCCAAGGTTAATTATCCTGTGACTTCGGTGAGATTCTTGAACAGAAGGATGCTGATATCAGCTGGGGATTATCAAAACTATTTGCCATTGCTGTTCCTACTTCTCCAATGAAGCTGGTGCCTGTAGCAATTCTGCTGGCACCATGGCTGATCTCTTGTTCATTTATCTTTTCACTGAGCAAAAGGGTTGTACTCTTTTCTCCTTTATCAGCCAATGTCTCAGGTATTTCCAGCAAAACTCTGACCTTCCCAGTATCATTATGGCTCTCCTAAGCAGATATAGTTATTCTTTCTTGCTTGTAGCTCTCTGGGTGAGCATGTCTGAGTACAGACCAGCAGATGAGCCAGCTGCTACCCTTCTTTATCCTCTTTCACCTTAAATGCTAATCTGCCCTTGAATGGAGGTCCCAGAGTGCACAGCACAGACATATATAGCACTAGAGCAGCTGTCTCAGTCCTCTTGACAGGGTTTTGGTGGTGGCTCACAGCCAAACATGAAGGGAACAGCTCTACCCCAGTGGTGCATTGCACCTCCACCTCTGCAGCAACACCCTCCTCAGCCAAGTAACTCGTGGCCTGGTTACAGCCCAATTCAGTTGCATCTACCAAAAATAAATGCTTTGTAGTGAGAGAAAATATTTCAAGCACAGGTACATCAAATTAGAAGTTTTTTTAGTGGCTTCTTCTCTCATTTTACAAGATGATGGCAAGCCCTGGGCACCTTCCCAAGCAGACATCTGGCCTCCCCTGTAGTTACTCCCTTGCGTGTTCTATTGCAGCTGGGGGAATGTGATCCAAAATCAGACCATGCAAGGAAGCCATCAGGGGCATGTTAAATTTCTAAAGCCAGGTCTGCTCTGCGACAGTGATCATATCCTTGGGGTTTCCTTTCTCTCCCTCTCTGGAGTGGGTTTGTTTCGCAGGGTCCTCAGAGCCTGGAAAGGATCTCACACAGCAGTGCCATGCCATGAACACGGCCATAAAAAAAGCAAAGTCAACAGCACATCTGTTGCAAGACATCCCAGAAAAATCAATTTCTGAGGCAATTCCATTGACTTAGATGGACGTATCTTGTGAATTCAACCGTAACAATGAAAAGCCAGGGAGAAAAGGACATGATTTATGCAATTTCCACACTGATTTATTGTGAAGAGTTTTGGGAAGAGGGAAGATTGATGAAGGGTAAAGTAGAGAAGCCCCTTCTCTGACGCACCACATACATATTTTGTCTGACTACAGAGCCAACAATATTTTTGTTTTCTAACGCAAAAGTACAGGTAGATTTTAATAAAGAATTTGGAATTATCTGGTACAAGGAGCTCTCCTGTCTCACGATGATCCCATTTCTCTGCTCTTATCAGGACCAAACCATCAAGTCCTTCCTGACACATGCATTGTGGGGCTCTTCAGAGCTCAGTCTAGTCAGTGGAGGTCCTTATTGCAGGCAATTGTTTGATGGGATAAGATGGGGCTCTGAGAGACAGGTGAAACCCAAGAGCTGGACTCGGCCTGAAGGGGCATGAACAGACCCCACCTGGGCAACCAGGAACACAGGTTTTCACCCATGAAAATCCAAAAAGTGCACACGAGCACTATAGCCAGGATCACTTTACCAATCTGAAGAGCAATGAAACAACTTCAAAAGGTGTAGGAAAAGGTGCCAGGATGCCGAGAGCCAAGTACCTTCTAGTCAGTCAGGTCCTTTAGTGCTCCTCACCATGGCCATACTCACGTTCCCCACAAGAAACTGTGTTTTCCCAGATCCTGAGACCTGGTGTGGGGAGACACCACAAACCAGCACCCGGCTGAACAGGCAGCCCATGTCACAAGGTTGCTTGTTGAGATGGGCTGGAAGAAAATTCCCCTTCCAGCATTAGTGGCTGCTTGGATCCTCTGCTGCTCCATGCAGATAAGCTGAGGCATTAGTTGTCACTTAGAAGATTACTGTGTTTGACTATGAAAAGACCAGTGTCAGCAAATACGAGGAGGCAACAAGGAGGCTGTGGATTATGGTTTGACAATGTCACCTCGTTTGGGGATAATCGGTGCAGGCAGCATGAAGCCGGCACAGAGGGATTTACAAGGATGCTCCCTCCAAGAAGAGGTAGTGGGGAAACACTGTTTTCCCAGTTTCTTTAGGAATCAAAGAAGAGATTTGAAAAGAGGTTCAAGGAGGCTCATGGTCATATGTCATATCCTTGATGCAAATCAGAATCAAATGTTACAACTGAAAACAGAGAGAAAAGAAAGACCACAGTTTCAATCCGAAGAGCCAAGGGCATATAAGGTTGTGGGAAGAAAAGATGAAGGAAGAACATTTGATGAACTATATCGACCAGGGGAAGCCTGGAACACGGAAGACAAAACCAGAGTGGGAAAAAAAAAGTATCTGTGGAAGCAGAGAAATAATATGGCCATATCTCTAGGAGGTGGTCAGCAGCAAGTAAAACTGCCATAACAGGGATAAAAAGGGGGAAAGCAATATAACTGCTTAATTTGCATTTATCTTAAAAACTGCTCCATTCTGCTAGTAATTCTAAACATAAATTGCATCAAGTAGCAGTTTCTGATTTCCAGAAAGTGCTAAGATCCCAAATGGCTTGGATATTGACTTAATCTGTTATACTGGAAATCCAGTACCCAGCAGTGATCTGAGGAATGCCAGCTACCAAAAGAAAGCCATAAAATGGGAGTTGTGATGAGAAAGAACTTTAAGTAGCCTATTCCTGCACTGTGTTACAATCTGTCACTGCATTACAATCTGTCACTGCCAATGGACTTCAATCTGTTGTGAAATGCAGACTGTGATGACCACAGAACTACCAAGTGTGTTGAGAAGCAAGTGCTTGAATTTGGGCTCTTACTGAGGCTTCTTCTTCACTGCATTTCATAAATCCAATCTACTCAGCCTTCTCATGTACCATACCATTGGGAAGGGAATGTTGAGCCCAGATTCCTGAATTACTGCCAGGATGTACTGGGAAGATGCAAAAAAGGGTGTCAAAGGACTGAAGATGTGAAGAACTAATGATGGTCATCCTAAGAGGTAGAGTGCAGCAATTGCTACCCACTGAACCAGCTTTAATGTCTAGGCAAAAGGAAAGATCATTGTTAAAGAGGAATACCATTAACAAGATAAGGGAAGCAGATGAAATTAATCCCTGTGCTGAGCAGCAACACGTGGTTTAATGGCTCTGTGAGCATTTCACCAGCTCTCTGTTGTGATTCCACAAGGTAGAAAGACTGCAAGGGTTTATGTAGCAGGAAGTGATATGCAAACAGAAAACAGTACAAGACACGAAGCCTGTGCTGGTTAGACATAATCCTCATGATGTGACATTTCATGCAGTCCTGCTGTTGTATGTATGAGTCCAAGCGAAATGTGATCAAAAACCAGTGAGCCACACAAACAATGAGCTTTCCAGTATTTTCTACACATGTTGGGTTTATATGAACAAAACCCATGCAAGCCTGGAAGAGTTTGTTGTGTGAGTCACGGCTGCTCTGAAGAGCCTAAAAGTTAGAAACTTTCTAGAACAAATGAAGCAAACCACCGAAACATTTGTGTAGATCAAATGATCAGTGGACCTTGGGCACTTATCAAAGATTTCTAAGTAGAAAGATTTTGAAAGTTACGTTGGACTTTTTGTATGTTGTTTGTAACGTGACAGTCTCACAAAATGTCATTAAATAGCAGAGTGGTTTTTGTTATCAGAGTCTTGCAAAATAAAAGATATATAACAGAGATATGAACATAAGAATATTCTGCAGGAATATTTGTCAGAGTCTGATGAGTAAAGACAATTATCTGAAGTTGCCTGAAGGCAGGCATAAAATAGGAATGGTGTGATAAAATTGAGAAGATGAAAATTTAGGTTGAGAACATGAAAATTTAAGGTTGAGCATAAGCAAAGATGGTTCATTACACAAACAGAGGACAAAATTTCTGTTCCTCCAGAGGAGAAACTTCATAGGTTTTAAGATGAGTGATAACTATTCTAATCACATGCCAAAGCATTGCAGCCCTTCATTTCCACATCAAAATCACAATTTTGAGATCTGGCCTGTACGCTACAAAATATGGCCTCAATCTTAAATTTTTAATTCATGCAGAGCCCATCATCCAGTCCCTGAAAGACTGGTACAGTGGTGGATTGCTTTCTGTGTGAAAAAATTGCATCTTTATTCTGGTATCAGGTGGTTTACCTGCAGCTTCCACACACTGGCTCCTGTTATGTCACCTCCACCTGCCCTGTACAGCTGCCTGCTGTTGAGTACACCAGGAACATCACAATCCTCCCAGTGAAGGACTCCACTTTCGTAGGCTGTTTGGAATGACACTCTAGGAAAGGCTTAACAGTACTGTAGGGTGAGTAGGCACATGATAAGCATCTACATTTCTCCAGATGAGTCCACCAAAAATGCCAACCAGCATCTCCCTAAGGTCATTCTCCTGACTGATGTCACCTTCCCATTCTCTCCCTAACAGACATTTGCCATTTCATCCTCCTGTGTAAACAGCAGCAGCACTCTGGGAATTCATATTCACTGCATTATCTACTGTGATCTCATTGTTTTTCACTTTTGGGGAATGCAATTGCTCATCTTGCAAATGTGAATACATTCTTTGTTTCTAGATGCATAATCCAGCACTTAACTGTGATGGAGCACATGTTGACAAAATGAGCTGCTTAATGATGTGCTTGGGCTGCGTTTTCATTATTTTTTATCTGCCAAACCTTGCATTATCCAAGAAGTTTACTACTATTGATTTCTTTTTCATTCCAGAACATGGGGAAAGATGTTGAATAGCATAGAAGAAAATTTTTTTTGCCTGATTATTTATGTCTTCACAGAAGGAAGAGCATACATTTATTATTTAATATTTCATTATTATATTTAATGTAAGCTACAGTGATTTAGTGTAGTACAAATACATGCATGCCTCAAAATGTTGTGCAGGAGTAAATCAAATTATCATTATTTAAATAGCCTATACCAGCATGGTTTCTTTTCTCCTGTAAACTTGGAGATTAATTTTTAAAAATCAGGTTTATCTAGTAAGACGTATTTTCCATGATATCATGCACAAAATTATTGTACCATTTAAAAAATCATTTTATGCCATAAAACTTACTGATTTTTTCCAGATAGATGTTTGATCTAGGGTGCTAAAACATCTGTTGCCATCATCTTTAACATTAAGATTTTAGAAGATAAAGTTGTTGGAACTTTTGTATTTATATCTTTTATCTAACAAAATGTATTATTTTCTCGCCTTCATGTTTAAAAAACAAAAGGAACTTCAAGATGTTTTCCTTTATTCATTTTCTCACACCTGAATTTTTTTCTTTCCCTTTTTCTCTATTCCTCTTTTTTTTTTTTTTTCTTTCCCACAGAAAGAGTAAAATGAGATTTTAGAATGGCAAGCAAAGAATTTGAAAATTATGAAAACTAAAAAGTTACTTCTTCTTTTTCCCAGGAAGTGAAAAGTTTCCTACACTTGGACTACTGACGTGGTTGTTTTGACCATTCTTTTTCAAAGGAATTTATGAGAGATTACTGCCTAATTTTTCTGGCATTTTGTGAAACTTGAATTGAAAACTTCAGGGTACTTGAATTAGTCCAGAGGAGGACAACAAGGCAGATGGAAGGGCTGGAAGCAATATCCTATGAGGAGTGGCTGGAGGCTCTGGATTTGTCTCTTTGGAGAAGAGAAGGTTGAGTGGTGACCTCAGTGCTCTCTCCATCTTCCTGAGAAGGGGACGTGGAGAGGGAGGTGCTGAGCTCTTCTTTCTGGGATTGGATAATTGGATTCAATGATCTAAACTTTCCTTCTAATTTCACCCATTAGCCAATATACCAAACTCAGTAGAGGGATATTAGGGTAAAATTTGTCATCCTGAAACATGTCAGCTTTATTTTATCACATAAAGTTAAACCAATCCTCTCTATGAGAAAACAAAAATAATTCTTATAAACTTCATCCGTGTACTCCATTTGACTGTCCGAGGTATTAGTGGATCAGTGACAGTTTCACACACTGGTAAGGGAGAAGTTGTGGAAGAACCTGATCTGCAGGTTAAAAAAAGTCTCTATTTTTCAACAATTTCCGTGATGCTTTCACTTTTCTTTACTAATGTAAGGTCAAACAAGCCCCTCTAGGAATTAAAAACCTTTCAATGTGCTCCAGTAAAAGACATTAAATTGGACATTTGTGTCACTGATTAATGAAACTAAAAGTGTGCTCATCTTTTCAAAGAAACATTGAATAAACTCCAAAGAGAATTTACCACTAGTTAAAATATGAAGTTTCCTAAGAGATGCATCGCTTGATGTGTGTTTGGCAATACAGTGGCAGGTTCCCAGGGAAGTGGTGTGCAAATACGACAAGGTCGGGTGAGAGAAGTCACAAAAGACAAGTAAAGGTCTCCTGGAGCACTGACAATGCTCTTGAAATTTAAAAGCTGAGAAGTATCTTTTCCAGCTTCTGAACAAAACTCCCAAGTGGATGAGGTTTAACGATTTCATTGCTGCAAAACCAAACCACATATATAGTTTTTTACTATTTCTTTTGTATTAAATGGATTGACATCTTCACCTTTTTTTGTCCAATTTTCTATTTTTGTTTATGCATTTGGGCTTATTTGACTGTCCTTGATCACCAGTTACTTTCATGCCTCCTGATCAATTTCAAAATCATTGTAAATTTCTACTTTTTTTTTTCTTCTTTTTTTTTTTGAGCAGTCTGTAAAGGCATTCTATTACTTTCCCCTCTGGGAAAGCATCAGTATATTAGAGGTCAAAATCCACGTAAGAGAGATCTTTCGAGACTTGCTTCATTAACTGCATTTACTGACTTTCAATAACCTAAGAAAGAGGTAGAACATCTGTATCTATGACTGATAAATCCTTTCCTACCTCAATATCCTTCCAAGGTTATTCATTTAAAAGCAGGCTAACTGCATGACAAAGTTCTTACTGTTTCTTACTGCTTGGAGAGGGACTTTGACAAGGGCATGTAGTGACAGGACAAGGGGGAATGGCTTTAAACTGAAAGTGGAGAGAGTTTGATTAGATGTTGGGAAGAAATTCTTCACTGTGAGGGTGGCAAGGCACTGAAACAGGTAGTGCAGAGAAGCAGGATGGGGCTTGGAGCAGCCTGGTCTAGTGGAAGGTGTCCCTGCCCATGGCAGAGGGTTTGGAACTGGATGGTCCTTAAGATCCCTTCCAACCCAAACCATTCTGTCATTCCATGATTCTGCTTTTTCAGGAGAAGACTCGGTGACTCCAGCAGCTCTCACTCCTAGAAATGGTGCCTTGTAGTTGACTGGGAGTGTGACGGGAGGGATATTTTTACTGGTTTGGATTTTTTTCCTGTTATATTTGACTTTTTCACAGCTCCAACATAGCACTTTCTAGAAATGCTTTCAGTTAGCATCTCTCCTGTGGGGTCTTCTCTTTCAGCTGCTCCCATGAAGAAGATTGTGCATTAGAGGGTTTTGGGTTTTGCTCTTTGCACAATTTCCTTTTGCAGTGGCATCTACTCTAAGCACAAACAGGTTTTTTTGTTCCCAGGTCTCCCGGTCTAGTTTTAGAAGGTTTAAATTGCATTAACAGAAAACTATGTGCTAAATTGTTCGAAGTTACTGCAGAAGGGCAGAAGGTTTCATTGCTCTGCACTCAGTATGCAGAACACCTCCCTGCCTTCAGCTTCTTGCAGCTCTATGTCCTCCCTGGAGGATAATAATTTCTCAACAGTAATAGTAAAAATATCAACTAGAAACTTGAAGAAACACAGAATTTTTCACCCTCCAGGGTCTCACTGGGTGCAGTAACCTGCCATTAGACCCCCTTTCTAAACCAATGCGTGTGCTCCCTGTAGTAGGTCATACCTGCAGATTCTGAATTTGTGCAGTTTGCAAAAAGACATAGTACTGAAAGGTTTCATGGCATTGCTAGCAAAATAATTTTCCTTATAAGCAGTATATTAACAGCAGTGGAGTTCGGAACACTCGGAAAAGCTACAGGATTTACAATATTTACAATATTTCCAGGGCAAATCTGTGTTTGAATATGTGTTGGGATGTGTGGGTTGGGCAGGTCTAAGTGTCGTGTCAGGCTGTAAAGAGATGTTTTTATTCCTTGGGCTTTAGGAATATTCTCTAATGCTGAAAATCTCTAATTCTCTAAAGCTGAAATACCAGAGATGACTACAGGAAAATGCAAAGACATCATGACGAGGCACAGCTACGTATTCTCAGGGAACGCAGAATTGTTTGAGAGACTGCTGAGCCACATAACGTGGCCATTGCATACACCAGTGAAAAACAGCCACATCTGGGTAAAAAGGTAACAGAGCAGCACCTGCACAGTGCTTGGAGCCAGGCAGAGCTCACCAACACTGCATCCAACCTGCACAGCAGGGGAAATTGAGGGAAGGGAGAAATGCAATTATCCTCCCTAAAAACCAGCCAAGACAGTGAGGACAGTATGCTCAGTGTTGCAGAACGGAAACTACAGAGCATCTTCAGTGACCCACAGCTGCAAAGGCCTGAGGTTGTCACCCCGTTCAGCTGGTGGTGCCACTTGCAGCCCTGTGCCTCAATCTACTGCTGCTGCAGCTCTCACTGCCCCTTCGGCACCCAAAGCAGCATCTCCTTCCTCACCTCGCCACCAGGCAAGTGTGGATGAAACACGACCTGTTTCTCCACATCCAGCAGGACTAACACATGGCAAGTCCCAGCTGTCATACCTTAGTACGCCTCTGTCTGAAGGCCAGGAGCACACAGGCATATGACAATGCCATGAAAGGCACTCCTTGAATAACAGGGGCTGCTGCTGTTATTTGTTACTGCTCACGGGGCAGCGAGCCCTGAGCCAGGGAGGGTCCAGCTTGCTGTAAGTGACCGCAGGCAGATACCCCACCAGAGAGGAGAATTCATTTCGTGGTAAGGAAATGGAGTGAAAAAGGATCAAAAATGGAAGGATAAAACTGAATTATTAAAACCTCAACTAGCTCGTGGCTGCACAAAGGACATATAAATGATACAATATCGAGTCAGGTCTTTTTAGCTGGCTTGGTATTTGCAATAGGCTCTTTAAGCCTTTAATTCTATGCAAACTTTTTAACATTGCAGATGAATACAGCAGATAAATATTGATTTAGAACATTTGGCAAATGGTCTATTGAGTTCTGTATCCTTTTCCTAACTCTTCAGGGGAAAATTATCAGACTAAAAGAAAGCAGCTATGGGGGAAATTCTTTATAAGTGAGATTTCTTTGTACCCATTTTTGAACTGGGTTTCTGGGCATGGTCATTAATTTTTATACTTCTTCCTTATCATTATGTTTTAGTATTGCAATATCATTCAAAATAATGAAGATGTTTTAGCTAGCTGTGTGAAAATCCAACCCTCTCTGCATCAGGCTGAATTTTGAGACAGAACCTTATCTTGCAACAGTGAGTTCCAGGAATGATTTGCACAAAAAATATGTTCCAGGAGGGGGAAATAAAAAAAAAAAAAAAAAAGGCATTTGCTGCCTTTCATTTTTGCTCAAAAACCAGAGGCACAACTTTGAAAGTCCCTGCAGAGGAAGCTGGTGAGCAGACAGCATGCTTGGTAGAGCATAGGATCATTCCCTCTATGCTTCCTTGGGTAGCCGAGCCCGCCTTTCCTTCCCAGCTGAAAAGAAGCAGCAATGCAAGACTGAATTTTTCCACAACACATCAAAGAACACAAGACATGCTCAACCTATCCCACATTTGCTCTTTCCTGCAGGTCCATTGTGCTCCAGCAGAGACCAGAAGACACCATCACTCTTCCTGTATGGATGGAGTTCACAGGAAAGTGTGACCTGCAGTAAAACACCTGTGAGAAAAAGGTCTGGCAGGAACTAATATCCCAACTGAAATAAGCACAGTCCTACATATAAAATATCCTAAAAGCATTTGCGTATGCATAGATACTGTGAAAAATTACACTCCGCAGCTGGGCCAGACAGACTCTGGAGTTAGAGGTGCAGCAGTGAAAATGTTAAGAATTACCTTCATAAATACATGGCTGTTTAAGCACTGGAACAAGCTGTCGGGGCAGGTTATGGAATGGCTAGCTATGGTACTATTCAAGGCTGGATTTGTCAGTGCCCTATTAGGGATGATATACGTGTAGCTAAATCATTTCTGCCATGATGCAGCGCCTTCCCAGCCCAAATTAGCCAAATGTAACCGTAATGTGCATCGATACATATTAACCTGAAGGAATGAAATTCCTTCTAAATGAGATCAACACACAGAAAAGGTGCATCCAATAAAGAACCTTAAATAATACAGTCGTAGGAATGAGCATTGCCAGGAAAGGGTAGAAAAATGAAAGCAAGAGGTGTTCAGACAAATATGTGAAGCATCTGAAAAGGAAACATCCTTTTCTATCAGAACAGAATTGATGTATTGATTGAGTACTAAACACACATTTTAAGTGCAATAGCAGACTATTCCCTTTAGCCTTTGACTTTTTAGCTTAAAACATGCACTCTTCTCTTACCAAATCACTTTTTCCAAAGCATTTTAGAAATGCCTGCAGCAAATTAGAAGCAGCTCAAATGACTGCTACCAGAGCTGAAGAAGCTGTTTTAATAACAACAACAATAAAAGACCACTGTACTTGGAGACTTCTCTTGGGACATTAATAAAGTTCCAAATAAAGTCCCAGTTAGAGTCAGAAGGAGGCAGAGTTTAGCTGATTGTCTCAAGGTAAAAACCCAGGCAATGTCTTTTGTATTTGCTCTGTCATTACAGAGGATCTGGTAGAGATGGTCAGTGCTTGGGCAATGGCCCAAGAGTGGGTGCTTCAACCTGTGCTGAGCCTCAGAGCCACTGACCAACAGACCTGCAGACCCATCTCCTGGGGTGCAGCAATTGCCCCAAGGAATGGTGACACTCGGGTTGGTAAGAGATCTTCTGATAAGTCTTTACAGGCAAAGAAGGTCTGGAGTTTCCAATTTTTCTCTCTTGCCTGTAAACGGAATTGAGACTGTGCCACTTCAGTTAAGGGAGGAACATTGGGAAACCTGAAATTAGGTGCTACAAACCCCGTTGTCGTGGCTGAGACTGGCTGGGCTGCTTTGTGCATCCCTTTCTGCTGGGTGTGGGAAGGCCCAAAGGACTTGGTCAGAGTTAACCTCAGTGTGCCTGGGTTTGAGGAGAGAAGGACCCTCCCAGTCCTGCTGCTTCTCCCCAGCTATCACTGCTCCAGGACATAGCTGCAGGGCCAGGCTGCATGATGCAAGTGTAGCAGATTATCCCAGAAAGGCTTCAGTCTTTTACTCAAATTCCAGGGAATGCTGTTCTTGGGAGGTTAACCTTTCCTATAGAAATGAAAAAATCCAGCCTTCTGCAACTTGGAAAAGACTTGTCAGGGAATACACCAGGTTATGGGAAAATCAACCTCACAAATATGGAGAATTTCTAAACTCATTCGTATTAATTATTTATGCTACATGCCCATCCAAATAGGTAATCTTAAACATTTTCATCTCTTTCCATTTTTTTTCCCCTTACTGACCCACCTTGTTTTTTTTGTATTATTCCCACTTCCCACTGTAAAAGTCAAACACGAACATTTTATAATTAAGGGCAAGGTATTTCCAAGCCCTCAGTGATCTGCTGAGTGAGTGGGGACATGAACAGCTATAACATCTAAAATGACAGATTCACTGCATTTCTAAGGCATGGAGCAGTGGGGTTTGTGTCAGTAGGTCTCTTTGCTCTTAAGGGTCGCTCTCTTCCTCCTCACACAGATCATATAACATGAGATTCACACGGGATTTGTTTTACTGCTGCATCAAAAGGACAAAACCAAAGTCAGAGGCACTCTTGAAATATTTCTAAGTCACAGCTGTAATCAGAAAGTCCATTGCTTGAAGCAAAGGTTAGAATACTGTGATACTTCATGGACAGGTAAATAGTGATAACATGCACTTTGACTCTCACATTTGTCTTCTGAGGTTTGAAAAAAAAAAAATTCCTCATCTGCACTAGGACTTTTTTTCCTGCAATTTTCCACAACTCTACCACTAATGGTAATGCTGTGACACCTCAAACCTACTGAAAGGTGATCACCAGTCATTATTTTAACAACTGCCACCTGAAAGAGGTTAGATGTCTTCTATATGAAATGCTAATAATTGCCTGGAGCCTTGTCTGCTTTTGCCTTGATTCCTCCTTCCATTTGAATAACTCAAGGGAAGGAATAATGAGAATTTTAGCAGAAAATTCTGCACTCTAAGTACAGTGCCATCTATAGTGATTATTACATCAGGTGTGGGGGAACTGCTGGATACAGGCAGCCTTTTGCTTCCTAAAGCTTTTATATCTCTTTACTACATCACTACTAACAGTGTTGCTGTTGGTAATAGTGGCAGCAATATGACAATGTGTTGTTGTTGCTGTTGGTAATAGTGGCAGCAATATGACAATGTGTTGTAGGGCATCCACTGAGCTTAATCTTCTCTAAAGACTCAGCAACAAACAGCTGTTCCCATGAAGTTCTTATGGTCTTCATGGTCTGGCCTTACAAATGGCACAAAATATTTCTCACATCCACTGCGAATCCAGCCTCCTAAGAAACAAATGCACTTTATAGTACAAAAAGGAATGACTCCACTATAATTATATTGTAGGTGTTTTTTTATCTTAAGATTTCCACTAATCTATATAACGAGGTACTTCATGGACTGGCCAAAAATAATTACAATGCAAGATGATATAATTGATACACCTGCATTTAAAAATATACAGTCGGAACCTCAGCTGAGTAAAATCATTATCTCCCTGATGATATCAGTCTGGTTCCTGCGCATTAAAAAGCAAATCATGGGAGCAATAATATCTCAATTATGTAGTTAACCTTCTGGTTATATTAATTAGTGATGATTAGGCATGGGAAACCATAATTATGTCACGTACATAACACCCCTTTGAAACTGCGTCGTGAATCCAAACACAAAAGACAGATGTGAACATCTAACCAGGGCTAACTCAAACCTGGAACTCAATTATTTCACCCTCTATCTCCTATCTGAAACACAGACAGTGGTGGCAGCTCTGCTGGTGTCGAACTTGCAGCAGAAACTGCAGGTTTAATTTGTCCCAGAAGAGAAATGCAAGGTAGAATTCTCCCATATTCTGACTGTCTGTGGAGGTTATTCAAACCTATAATAAGCCCTGAAACTTAAGAAGAACCTTTTCATTAACTCGAAACATTTATCCATTTCTCTGGGGTATGAACAGCTGAAAGTCAGTCTCACTTGCTCCTGTTTGCGGCACATCCTGGCACCAGAGCGTTAATTGCACAGGACCTTTCCTGAAGAGTCACTCCTCATTGACTCCAAAAATGCAGTGGTAGACCCTGCACTGAGGAAACTGCCTTTCCTGAGGCAGCTGTCTGAGCAAACTGGTGTACTGGGAAGAGGGAGTCAGAGCAAGAAGGATTTTGCACCACTGACCTCAGGCCTTAACTTAAGACTGAAGTTTTTCCTGCACCTTCAAGGATAAAGAAGAGAAAAGCCAATCTGAGCTGACACTCTTCCCCCCAGTATATCAGAGATGTGGTTTATCCCAGCAGACCATTCCCTTGCAGCAGGACTACAGCAAATAATTATGGTGTAAGTCAGTCTAAATTTAGAAAAATATTAAACATTTTTGTATAGGCTTCTATCACCTACTGAAACCCACAGAAGCTCTACACTGCAAGAGGAATTGTGGTCCTAAATACCCAGGGTTATTCCTGCCATTCAGACAGCAGCATCCTGTCACCTCTGCAGGGAAAAGGACAAGCACAGAAAAACACCACAGCACTTCCATTAAAATTAATCCTTTGAAAAGCGAACGTTGGAAGAAACTGTATAATTTTGAACAGACAAATATACTTTAAATGGACAGTTTGCAAATGTCAGGCTGAAGTGTTTCAAGGTTGGAAGCTGCCAGAATTAAGGCTGCCTCTGTACTCTGCCTTGTACTTGCAGGGACGTTGTCACTGTTATTGCCTGGGTTTATTTTTTAATCTATGTAACCTGACTTCAAAAGTTTGACTTGCAAATCTGGCATTTGCAGTACAAGGAAACCCCACCTTGCACACTTTTTCATCTATATTCACTCAATTATTATTTGATGTGTTGTTTGCTTTCCGCCGTGCCAGCAGCAAGGGACACGGGTACAACATGGACCGGAGTTCTTTATTGACTCACAGAATTAACAGTCTTGGGGTTTTCCCTGGATCTGCTCTGACGTGTCAGCTCCGTCCATAATAGAGCGGGTTCAATAGAAAATGCAGCCTGGGAGGGCCCAGGCGTGAGGCTGTGGTTACATTCTGGGCACAGCAAGGTCTCATTGAATGGCGCTGCCATAAAGGCACGTGGTACACTTTGGTAAGACATTCTTCCTGTCTTTTACTTCAGTAAACCATAAAACTGTTTCCTAATATTTACAAGCAGCACTTCCCAGGCATTGCAAGCTGTTCTCTAATGATATTTCCAATTCAGTCTGAGATTCCTGAATGAAATTTCTGTAGAAAGGTTACGTAAACGTTTTCCTTTTCAACCTGAAGTTGTTCAATATATTATAGAAGCAATCCTTGCAAACATCTCACTTCAAGAGAGATTGGTTTTTTTCCTTTCCTTTTGCTCTTGGCAGTGGCTGCGACAAGAATGACAGCGCAAAACACAACAGAAAGTTATAAATGTTACTTTTCTTCAGACAGCAAACAAAGTCATGAACTATCTAGGTGGGAAACGGAGGCACTCTGCTTTCAGAAAGTCCCACTCGTGTCTCATCCTGCGGCTGCAGGGAAGGTATAAATTGAGAGCAATGTTGCTGCCTTTTCAGTTGGCTCCTGCCCTCTGTGGGTGCTGCTCCTAATGAGGTCAGCCCTGAAAACGAATTTCATCTGCAAGCACTGGTTGGGGCTCCTCTGGAGTGAGAAG
This sequence comes from Grallaria varia, assembly GCA_013396735.1. Taxonomy (NCBI): domain Eukaryota; kingdom Metazoa; phylum Chordata; class Aves; order Passeriformes; family Formicariidae; genus Grallaria; species Grallaria varia. The sequence goes on from VWZG01010256.1 coordinate 467,490, forward strand.
TGTGGGACCTGTCAGGCAAAGGGTATGGGCCACCCATGCCTCCAACCATCTAAAAAGTAACACCAACAGAAGAATGCACAATTTAGGAAAGGTGCTTTTCATCACTTTGGTGTTTTTTTAGACCTTTACTTCCACTTGCTGCACAAGCAAGGCAGTGCCTTTTTGGTCCCTCCTTCCATATGCACCTCCTGACACCCAGTGAACAGGCTGCCAAAATCTGACAACAACCACGACCCCCTCTTCTTGGTTGTCATCCTTTTCTCCATCCTTTGTTTCCTAGGCCCACACCTTTCAAGCAGGCCAGGATCCATTCCGGTCACAACCTGGAATGCTCTCTGCTGGCATTCTTCCCTTCTCCCCTTTTCACCACCTTCTTTCCATCAACTCCTCTTACACCACAGAGCATTCGCAGAGCTGGCACAGTGCAGCCCATGCCAGGGGCCATTGTCACAATTTAACAGTGCAGATGATTGAATTAGAGGCTTTGGCACAGACTTGTTTATCAGTATTAATGAGGCTGAACCAAACATGCAATTCCTTGGGGTCTTTTGCCTCATTCCTCTCTTTCCTTTCTGGAATCTTGGCCATCCCTTCCATCCAGTCCTTACCACTTTGAGCAGCTGCTCCAGAGATAAAGGCAAAGAAGATAAAGAAAATGTGTTCTTTTGGGAGGTTGAGATTTTTAAGAAAAATGCAAGACCCTTCTCCAAACCTTGACCCTAGCTTGTGGTTTTGCATGTTACATCACAGTACCATAACAATACTTGGGCTTGAGGACCAGAAGCATAAATGGAATTTAAGAAATTAGCTCCAAAGATGCAGAACTCTGGCCACAGGTAAGATTCCCTGCCAACAAAATGACAGCATGGAGGTGTTTGTGTCTGGGCTGCCACCCCTGAGATTTTGCAGAGAGTCATCGCTGGGTTTCAGCCTCATGATACGGCAAAACTCTGACAAACTTGGATGTGACAGCACTGAGCAGCTCTGCCTCTGCAGCCGTGCTGGGCACCTTTCCTTCTGCCTTCCCAACGCAGCTTCCCAGCAAACTCATTAACCACACGGATACACTGAAAGTGCTTGGAACCGAAACCAGAACAGAGGGAATGAAAGTAACTCTGCTGCCTAAAGAGCCAGGATTTACATTTGTTTTTTGCCCGCACCTTCCCCTGTCCGGGTGCAACGCAAAGGAAATCTCTGCAGCTGATCTGGGACTTCACAAACCAAGGGATTACACGCTGCAGATCCTGACAGGCTCCTGCGCTCACAGCCTGGCAAACACCACAACAGTAATCGCCTCTCTGAGATAAAGTCCATCAATCTTATTCCTACACCAACCTGTTCCCCTCTGCCCCTCAGAGAGAGCTCGAAGGAAAGCCCTCCTAAGGAAGGATGCGAAAATCTGCCCTTCCTTGGCACCCTCCTATTTAACTTACTCTTTCAGCTGCCCTCCCATCAAAGTCAGGTCAACACATATCCATTTTGTCTGCTGAGCCGACTAGTTTTCAATAACAATTTCTCCTTCGTTCTGTAACAGAGATCAATAAAATTTCCCCTCTCTCATATTGGCCGAGAATCCAGCAACGTCATTTGCTCTTTATTGTTGCTGCTGCTTTGTTTTCTTTCCTTTTTTCTTTTTTTTTCTTTTTCCCTTTTTCTTTTTTTTTTCTTTTTGGCAAGGCACAGATCAATTTAACAAGATGAAAATGACTTAGACTTTCACTCAAGGTAAAATCTGCACTTTGTAACTCAGGATGTAATTTACAATCCTGTCATTAAACTCTGTTAATCCTATTATTATGAAGATAAATAATTACCCATAGCGAAGAAAGGGATTCCCAACAGAGTAGAATTATATTTTCCATCAGTAATGAAAAATATCCCTGCCGCAGTGACACTGGAAATACAGATAGTGAGTACTCCCAGGAGTCCCAGGAAAGGTTTGCTACGCAGGCAGTCCTTCATGGAGCTCGAGAGGGTAGCAGTCAGGAGAATCAGCATCAGGCTCACCAAAATCTTGCCCCTGGCCAAGAGACTGGTCTGGTGGAAGTCCTTCCAGAGGCTAAAGGATGCTAATGAGTAGAGCTGCAGATCTTGGTGATCCAGCTGCATCTTGTGCATCAGTTTACAGAATTCGCTCTCCCACTTCTCCCCAATGAGGTCCTGGGTGACAGAGCCATATGTTTGGAGGTAGTAAGTGATTTGGATGGCTCTGGCTGATTTGACTCTCTGGTCCTTGCTGTTTGGCACTTCCATGACCCCTCCGAGCTGGTGACCAATAAAACTGCTCCTTCCATCCTGGGAGAGAAAGCAAAAAAGATGAGCATGTGGTTATCCTGCATACAGTGTGATACTGTGACAATGTTTGTCTTTGCCTTCCACTCACAGACATGCCCTGAGCTCCACTCAAAGGCCACTGCACTCAACAGGGGCCGTGCCATTCGCTTCAGTGGGCTTTGGGATCTGTCCCTGCTCCCTGTCACAACTCTGTCTTGCTCATTATAGACTCATTTGCACTTCTGTGCTGCAGTTCAGGGGCTTCTCAGATACTCATTGCAGTCCCAGAGGTTCCCAGATGTTCAGGGACTGAAATGTGGAATGCAAGCACCTTGCCTTGTTCCACGCTGAACTGCGATGGACAACAACAGTTCTCCAATTACAATGAAAAGTTTGAGATAAAGATCAGTTTTTGGAAAATTTGTGATTTTTTGACACTTAGGAAATGGTTCTTAAAAGTTAGAAATGTACAGAAAATGAAGCCTGTTTCCTCAGTATACAGGTGTAAATGCAGACAGATCCACAAAGTTTAACAATTACTCTGGCTCCAGAAAAATAGAAATAAAATCAGACTTCTTGAGTTGTTTATCTGAGATTTCATGGTTTCATATCTGTGGCACAGAGAAAAGAATCTACCTTATACCTGGAGTTAACCAGAATATGGGTTTTTTGAATATATTTTAAGAGTATAAAACTTACTTGGGTCTTACTTTTTTTACTATATGCTAGGACAAAAAAAACCCTCCATGACAATCAGTAAAGGACACATCAGGTACACTCAGGATCAGCTTCCCTCTATTTACAAAACCAGACCTTCTTTTTTTTGTTTGTTTTATTGAAAGAAGGGTTTAGCAAGAAAGGTCCTGTAAGGAAGGTCCTTGGTCTTAAGCCACTGGTAATTCTAGTTCTCTGGGATCATTGTATGTGACTCTTCCAAGACAAGGGAAGCTTGTGTGGATTTAGAAGATCAAATCCAGTTGCAAACTGAGGAAGAAGACTCAGTGGGTAAAATTGTCCCAGCACAAGTAATCTCTTTGATCAAAAAAGTCTAAACCCAGGGATTAAATATGTGTTTCACACCAAATAACATTTTGCTTTATCCCCCCACATAAACTGGGTTATGAGTTTTCAGATTTATTTCCTCTTGCATTCAATAAAAACATAAAATTATCATGACAGCTGATGTCCAAAACATCTTGCAGCAGTGAATTAACATGAGATAATACTCTTTTCTTAAACACTACAGGAATGAGCTGACAGCTGGAATTTGGGAGAGGCTCTGACACACACACACACACACACACACACACACACACACACACACACACACACACACACACACACACACACACACACACACACACACACACACACACACACACACACACACACACACACACACACACACACACACACACACACACACACACACACACACACACACACACACACACACACACACACACACACACACACACACACACACACACACACACACACACACACACACACACACACACACACACACACACACACACACACACACACACACACACACACACACACACACACACACACACACACACACACACACACACACACACACACACACACACACACACACACACACACACACACACACACACACACACACACACACACACACACACACACACACACACACACACACACACACACACACACACACACACACACACACACACACACACACACACACACACACACACACACACACACACACACACACACACACACACACACACACACACACACACACACACACACACACACACACACACACACACACACACACACACACACACACACACACACACACACACACACACACGGAGACAGTCATCTGCAAAAGGCCAGAACAATTTGAGGGAGACACTTTAACGTCTATTACATCCAACATTAACCATTTCTAGAAGTGCCTGTGCTGCACACAGGTCATTATCTAAGATTGCCAGACCCATTTGTAGTAATGATTCCCGTCCTAAGGAAAAATCAGTGAAGCAGGGATTTATGAAACATAGATGTCTTCCAGCATGTCTGCTCATAGAGCAAATAAATAACAGAAACTGGGAGACAGTGCTGAAAATGGTTTATGTACTCACTTTGCCTTCAGTCAGGTATGTAAAGGAGGCAATCCTCCCACTGAGAAATTTCTGCCTATGCCTGCTTTCATGGCAGGAGCTCACACTGTTTCCAGCATTTACCTGCCACAGCCCAGGAAACGTGACAAAGTGCTTCACAGAAGTTCATTTTTCCCCTATTCCCAGTTGTTGTTTCCCACCGAAATAACGGCTTCTGGCAAGGTGTCCTGGCACGAGCTGACATGAAAGGTGAATTGCAGTCTAATGCCAGCTTCTCAAATCACCTGAAGCCTCATTGTAAATGTCACACAGGCAGAGACAGCTGGCACAGGGGGGCAGCTGGTGCTGTTTGGACTCCAAAAAAATCCTTGTCCCCAGCATTTCGTGCTAGAATCCTCTTCTGATTGATTATTTCTACTTTTTCTAAGGAGAGTTCACACCTAAAGCTCACACGCTCACAAAAAAAAACAACAAAAAACTATATTTCCAAGCTGGTAATTAAGGTTTGAGCAGTGCAGTCCCGGCTCACATCAGACACAACTCTGCAGTTAGAAATCCCCTTTGGCACCGCTTTGAAATTTCGGAGGGAAATGTCATATTTGCTCGGGGGGTGTGGGGGTGTGTGTGTGTGTGTGTGTGTGTGTGTGTGCAGTGCTGACATGCAGAGGGTTGCAGGAGGCTGCAAGAGGCTGGAGCAGCACAGCTCCAAAACGCAGCCAACACACTGTAATTCAGCTCCCATCGATTCACTCTGTGGCACACGCGGCAAGGTTATGGGAAGCTTTGCGATGCCCATCTGCCTTCCCCTGTGAAAGGTAACCCCGAACGGCGGCAACATTTCAAAAGAGGCAGCAGAGCAGGCGCAAATAAATCATGTTCTGCCGTATCTCCCACGAAACAGCAGATAACGGCTATTTTTCACACTGATGTACAACAGGGCGCCCAGCTCATATGTCAGCAAAACAGAGAGTAAGCTTTCCGATGGCATCGTGGAAATCACAGATGCTGGACTGTTTTGAGGTCGTTTTGCCCATTCCTTTCCTTCCAAAGGCAGATTGTTTCCTATCTAAGAGAGGGGTTTGCCTTTGCTGTTTTATAGCAAGCAAAGATGAACGTGGCACAACAGCACCTGGGAAAATGGGGCCCTTCTCTAATACAGCTCTTAGAGAATCATGGAATCATAGAATAATTTGGATTGCAAGAGACCTTAAAGACCGTCACATTCCTACACCCCTGTGATGGGCAGGAACTCCTTCCACTAGACCAAGCCCTGTCCTACCTGGCCTTGAACACTGATGGAGCATCCACAACTTCTGCATAATCTGTTCCAGTGTCTCACCCCCTCAAAGCACAGAATTTCTTCCTAATATTTAATCTAAACCCACTCTCTCCCAGTTTAAAGCCGTTCCCCCATGTGTTGTCTTTGCCAAATGCTCTAAAGAGAGAAGAAGTTCCTGTTGTGCTAAGTGGGGTTGTTCCAGCAGTGATTACAGCCCCAGCAAGGCAGGCAGAAAAAAATGTGGGGGAAAATACAGGCTTTCATCCCATTTTACAGGTGGCAACTGGTGTGGGAAAATGGAGACCCAGTGCTGCCAACATGACTTTCAGCATCTCCCAGAGACTTAACTCCCTCTTGGTGTCTTATGGGAACTTCAGGGAGTTATTCACTACCCCAAGTCCTTTGTTGTCCTCCAGGACCACTTTAGTGAAAGAAGGAGACATGAAGGGCAAAGATCCTGCACTATGGTCTGGGAAAAATGAGGCCACAGTGAGTTGTGTAAGTGATGCCTGAAGAACCAGGCAGGTTTTGAACAAGAGTCCACCTGTTTCCCCATGAAAAAAGGCTCTTTCTGCTTATAATTAGCATGTCCTTCCTGGTACATGCCTACATGTTGCTATTTTTAATTTCAAAACAATAATTTCATGTTTCAGACTACAGACCGCTTACAATTTTTACCTGGACCTCTTCCTACTCTCTGATCCTATATGCAGAAAAACAAACTCAAAAAAATAGAGTAATAATAATAGCTATTGCTTATATACAGTTTTAGACCCATGTATCTTCAAAGTGTCTACAAAAAAAGATGTTAACTGTCTTTAGCAAGGTCACTTGTGTGGTTGGAACCTGAGTTTCAGATTCACAGGCTGTGCCTATGTGTCTTTCTCTTTCTTTTTAAACTCTTTTAAAAATGTCTAATGAAAACTTCACAGTGTCTGTTCTCCCAGATTCTGATGGCAGGAATTCTCTCCAGATCTGAGAATCTTTAAAGATGGCATGAAATATAGATCACTTGCTGGGGCATGGGATATTTGATCTAAAACAGGGGTGAAGCAAAAATCTTTGCTTCAATGGATACTATTAAATTGGTTTTTGTGTTCTCCCCTCCCTTTCTCCAGATGGCCCAAAGCTGTTTGGTATATTTAGAGACTAAAAGTCAGGAGAATGAGAACTAAGATGACAGTCATGAACAAGTCCACCTTCCTTTTCTCCCAGCATGATGGACTTTGCCACCTGTGTTTATGCAGACCTGACCTTGAACGTGTTAAAAATCCAAACTCCATCTCTGTTCAGCAGTAAAAATCACTCATGGTGAATGGATGGATACAGAATAAATCCTCACCATGTTTCAGACTGAAAACTCATCTGTAAAAGATGCTTGGACCTCAATTTCCTAAGAGGATGTGTAAATGGCGTGGGGATGTTTGGTGTCCTCCAGACCAGAGTGCAGGAACTCCCAGGTTAAGACCACCTGCTTCTTCTGAGCTAAGTATCTTCTGCAGGTGCTCATGTAGGCCCAGATCCTCTCAGGATGCAGCCCCGGAGGGATGCTAACAATACTAAATGACCTGGGACCTTTCTAGTTTCTTTAATAATTTCAGGGCAGCTGCTGCAGTCCCGGCTCCCACCGTGAGGGTTCTGTGTGGTCACTGCCCTAGGCAGGGTGCCTTTGCATCTGCTGGGATATTTTCACTGTCCCAGACCACATTAAGTTGGAAAGAAAGTAGGACTGTAATCATTAAAGTAAATGGTGGGGAGGGCCGGCTGTGAAGACTGGCACTGAGGGATGTGGTTTAGTGGTGGACCTGGCAGTGTTAGGTCAATGATTGGACTCTATGATCTCAGAGATCTTTTCCAACGTAAATGATTCTATGACTCATCTCTGCTTGGAATGGCATCAGCCTCCACTGACTTCCCTCTCACAGGAAAAAGGGAGGGTTTGAGGTATTTTCGAGAGGGATTTTTCCCAGGGCCCCGCTCAGTGGAGGTTAAGGCGGGTGAGAGTTTTAAAACTCATTTTGGATCTCTGGCTAGGAGGAGAGTAGCCCTTGTTCCCTACTGCCAGATCACTTTTATTCAAGTACATCTGCACGACCTTTGCCAGCAAATTTATCTCTATTTTTATTTTTCTTTGACTGCTACCTCTCATCAACTGGAGTGATAGATCATTATCAACCTACATTATAGAAATGTTAGGAGAAAACATGCAATCCTGGTTACCCTCTATTTTATCTTAAAAGTCTAAAGTGCTCAACAGAGGGCAACCAGGAATGTCTGCTGAAATACAATATGTGATAAACATCCTAATGAGATCAGTGCATTTGTTTGTCCCTCTGATAAGGACATCCCTACTCTACCGTAGGTCACAGAAAATATTATGTTAAAACCCACAGAGGTTAGGATGAAGCCAGGTGCTTTTCAGCCAGTTGCCAGTTTTCAAGGTGAAAAAAAAATAAAAAAATAAAAAATTGAAATCCCCTTTCATTTAAGGCTTAACATATTGGGCTACTCCTGCACTGTAAAACTTTAGAGAGAGATTTTTTCTCCTCAACCAAACTGATTTCTCTGTCCCTGTCCCTGGTACAGTTATCCATGGAGACCTTGTACCAGTGAATCCCTTTCACACAGCCACCAATTACCAAAAATTCTCGAAGCATCCCTTTCCAACAGTTGCACGTAATGCTGATTCATGTCAGCATTTCCCACAGATGTTTAGGTAGCAGTTTGCCTGCCCTCAGAGCTGTGTAGGTGCTCTTGCTTGTCCCTGTGCAGCTGTTCTGTGTGGATGAAGGATGGAGGGGACACCCAGGCTGAGGACAGTGAATTTGAGGTCGAACTGCACCCTGGCTGGTTGGGAATGGGGGCACAGCAATGGCCACGGGGTCTGTTCTCACAGCAAAAGGGAAACTTATGAAAGTGGCCATGAAAAGTTATCCAGAAAATAATCCTCTAACTTTCTGCTGGAATAAATAACAATTCAGTTATTTCCAGCTACCCAGCAACGATGAGGGTCAGAACACCAGCTAGTCAAGAAAACTTGTTTTATAGTCACCGTGAAGAATCAGGCGCATCCAAAGGTACAGATCAAAACCAGACTTGCTCTCTGCAGTTGCCTGTCTCTCTCTGTTTAAAGCAGAGGCACAAGATTACTTAAGACTTGACCCCAGCTTTTATCATGTTAAAAATTTATGAGATGTTAACCATGTTCAGCAACAGATGCAAACACAAAACTACCTGACCTGTGTTGTCGTTCCTGGCTCATGTTGCACAGGCACATCCTGCAGGTTAACACACAGACCTTCAGCCCCTTCCCAGGGAAATCCTGGACCACTAGTGTGATTTTTAAGTAAATAAGTACTCGGAACACCCAAAAGGCAACCAGAACCATCTTTCTGATGACTCTGGGTCTATGCTCCTTTCCATTACTTCTTTGGGTTTCTAGTTTTTGATCCAATAATTTAAAAGAGGCAAGAACAAACTGAAAGTGTTTCAAGAGACTTATATACTGTAGTATTAGTAACAAATAATGAGAGCAATATTCCTAACGCAGGTCTATTCCTTCCAAGTAAATTAAATTACTGAAGAATTCATAAAAGTGCAATAGTAAAGTGTGATTCTCCTAGAGGGCTCTTCTGTGTCCAGAAGTTTCTGGAAATAAACAGACTGGTTTTGAGCGGTTCTCCCCACTTTGTTCCTTCACTACCACCCCATCAGCTTTAAGACAGTCATAGTGTGGTTGTGGTTGAAAGGGACCTTTAAGGGTGACCTGGCCCAACACCATACAATGAGGATGAACATCTTGAACTAGAACTGGTTGCCCAGCCCCATCCAACCTGGAGATGAATGTTTCCAGGGATGGGGCATCTACCACCTCTTTGGACATGCTGTTGTTGTGTTTTACCACCCTCAGCTGGGCATCTCTGTCAAGACAAGGGAAGGACAGAAGGAAAATAGAAAAGACTCTATCTTCACCTTCTGCTTCCCCTGCATATCCCTCAGGAATTAAAGTACAAGATAAGTCCTCTCCCTCCCAGGCCAGCTTCACTCCACTTCCCTCACAGGCTATATTTCATCTTTGCATACTTTTGAACCCTCCTTGACTCTTTGTCCCATCTTCAAGCTCTTCCTCACTCAACTGACCCATCCTCTTGTTATAGACGCTCGTGACAAATTGGAAGAGCCAATTTGTATTAAATCAAAGATTGAATTTATTAGCAAGCGATAAGAGAGCAAAACAGCGCTGGGCAGCTTGGAGAGACTGTGCTCTGCCAAAAGTCTGCACCATACTGAGGAAAAATTTCTATATTTATACAATTTTTAACTCTTGTGTACGTGATCTGGTTATCTCCGCATTGTGTATGTGTCCTTGTTGACAGTTACCAGGCGGTCGTAAATTGCCTCTTGGAGTTTTTGTTAGGTGATGGATGTTTTCCTTCAAGTGTAAATTGTCAGGATGTAAGGATTACCCTAATTGTCTTGAGGTGGGAGACGTCCCCCTCTCACATGTAAATCACCAGATGTGAAGTTTATTTTAACTGAATACCCATGGCCTTCGATAAGCAGGGGTCGCTTCACATTCTTGTGACTTTTAGGTAAGCAGATGAAATCTTCTTTTCTTACGATTTTATGAACAAAGTTAACTCATTCATTACACTCTCATAAGGTCCAATTCCCACTTGGTCCATCTCAGATCCCAACCCAGTTCTTCTGGGAAGAGAGAAACAGATTTATTGCCCAGCACATCTTTGTCCCCCATGTCTTAAGCAGCACCTGTGCACCCAAGGACACAGTGGTGTCCTTGAAGCTGATGAGTAACACCCATGCTGGCCGTGATCACACACCTCCCAAAGTGGGGCAGGGTGTTGCTAGAAGATGAGGGTTGCAGACAGCACAAAGAGGACTGCAAGCACTGGGAGATAATTTTGTGGCACAGCTGGTCTATCTCACTTTTTCTTCCCTCCCCTCCATCAAGATCAGGACACAGGCATAGAAGTGAAATAGCTTTGGTATGGACAGTTCAGGCAGCTGAACTGGTGGCTGCACTCCTGCCCCACAAGATGGATGCAGGAGTGAAGGGCACGGCTTGCTTTGGAAGCCCAGCCTGCGGAATGGTGGGATGGTTCACTCAGAAGGAAGGTGGGTGGCTCAGCACACCTTGTAGGTGACACAAGTTCACCTTCCAGTAGGTACAGGGTCCCTGCTCCCTCCTCATTGTTCATTGTCCTTTGAGTTTGTGCTCTGCCCTGCCCAGGGTGACAAACCCTCGAGGCAGCACCTTGGAATCAGCCTCTGCTTCTCACAGCCTGTCCCTGCCAGTGGATCTCACAGAGCAAAAGGTGAGGATGCATCTGGCCCCAAAATCCTTCAGGATGAAGGATGATGGTAAAAGCAGCCACCACAAAGGTGATAGGTTAAAGATCTCCTTTTGCAAGGAGGGGCCACATGACTTTAAAAGGGGGAATCCAATTGTGAATCACATGGTACAGTCGTGGCCTTCCCCCTGTGCAAACTGGGACGACATCTAAGCCTCTCTCTGACAGTTGCTAAGCCATGAAGAATACCCAGGTCCAATTAAAAAAAAATTCTCTTGTCTCCATGGTCTTGTCCACAGCTATTGTTCATCCCAAAAGATTTTCTGTGAGCCAGGGAGAAATGTAGGAATGAATCACTGACAGAAGTGCCTCAAGGGAGTTGCTCAAAACACCAATATTTGGATATATACAGTAAAACACTTACACTGATGTATGTAGGAATGTGTTTGAAGAACACATTCACCATCTCTCATATTTGGCAATCTCTAGGAATCTATATCATGAACACTTTTAATCAATAAATACTCCATATTAATTCTGTTTGCATCCACAGCTCAAAATCAAGGTTAAAAATGTTCAAAGGAAAGAAAGAAAATTACAAAGAGCATAAAAGGAAATGTTTTTTTCAGTGCAGACCAGTGGTCCATCTAGCCCAATGTTCAGTCTCTGTCCATTTCTATACCATGATGCACCAAGACAGTGCATTCTATGACACAGCTGGAAGATGCCTTTGGGAGTCTCAGAGTATTGTTATTTTTCCATCTTTTCAACAAAAAAGAAAGTACAATGACTGCTTGGAAGGAGGAGAAAGAATGGAACTGTTCAGTTTTAATAAAGAAGTCCTTCTCCTAAATGCAGTGATTTGAAAGGAATTAGCAACAAAAAGCAAGTGAGATTAATGAATTAAAGCTACCTTGTACCCCAGTGAAATCCAAGAGAGTTTTATCTCAGAAGGCCCATGGCTTTGTCCAAACAGAGTAAGCAGGACAGTATTCCACCAGAATGCCTTCTGTCTTTTGAGAATGCTTAAGCTTCCATGAAGTCCATGGAGATATAGGTTAAACAAAATCCTGATTACTAAAGTAAGATAAAAAGACAGGAGAAAATATTAAAAATCCAGAAAATCCCCTTTCTTGTCTTCTTTCATATCAACAAAACCAAAAGATATAAAACTGCTTGAGAAACTTCATAATGTACTTCATATGCACAAGTTGAAGAGTTTTGAGGGATGAGAACGGGATCCAATGACTGTCCCTAACAGGAGATCCTGAAAGGAGAACACAGGTTTTCATTGACAGGTTTGTGGGCCCTCTTGCTTTGTGAACATCCCACTGTGTTCCTCTTCTAATTGTTTTCCCTACACTGCTTGAAGTCTAACATACACAAGAAATAGGAAGGAAACCTGCCAGGAGGTAAAAGGCATTGGATTTGCCTGGTTTTATTACTCCATTTAAAGGAAATGTTAAAAAACAAACAATGGAGAATAAAAAGCGAGGAGTAAAGCAGATCCACAGGAATCATTTAAGCTCTTGCAATCTAAAGTTTCAATAATGACACAGAAAGGGGTGCTTTTTTCTTTTTAAATTGTGTTTTATGTTGGCAAACATCTCTTTAATTTTCTCTGTCTCTGCTCGTCCTGGTTTCTCTGGGGACCAGCAGCTAAAGTACTGAAACGCTGCAAAAAATGTTTTATCAAAGGCAAGAAGAAAAGAAGTAACTGAGAATCAGACAGAGCCAAGCGTGATGTGGCAAGATTTTGGGCTAGTGTGGTTTTAAGGTTAATATACATCTAAGCAGGATTAACTAAGCCCAGCCTTTGAATGCAAGATGCTGCTGTGCTCTTATCCAGGTCCTATCAGGAACTTCTACTCTCACAATGCTCAGTAAGATTTAACAAGGCACTGCATAAAGCAGAGACAGTTGAGGACACTTAACATTTCCCATAGAAAATTCCTCTTTTCTAAGAGATAATTAATCAGTTTTCCCTTTTTATTTAAGTCTCAAATTTGGCATTGTGAAGCAATTTCTCTACCGTGAAGAATCCCTCCCTTCTCTCCAGCACACACTGCTTTTTAATGAGTTTGGCCATTTGTTATCTGGAGAGAGCCAAAAAAATGTCTGGTTTCAGATGTTTTCCCTTTTTTCCTTTTTTTCTTTTTTCATTTTTTTTAAAATGTTGGACTAGAATCTGGGGAGGGGAAGTGGGAATGAGGCATTTAAATAGGCCTGTGTTCATGCACTAAAATCCAGCTGAAGCTGGGGATCTGCTGACTCCCACCCAGGGTACTTTTGAATTCAGTACGTTCAAAGAGATTTTTCACCCCCGCATATGAACATCAGCAGGTAGCTTTTTATATTCTGCAAAATCTGTCTCAAGGTCATCTTGGAACCTGTGCCCTTCATGGTAAAATCTGGTGTTCTCAGCAGCCCATAGAGATGAAGGTGTTGTCATACGTGATCCTCTAACAGGTTTTCTTTAATCCTTATTCCATTCAAAGAAATAAAGCTTGTGGCATCATCTGTAAGTGTTCAAAAACACGTTTGGGGAATGGTCTAATGGTGGACTTGGCAGTGCTGGGTTAATGGTTGGACATAATGGTTTTGATGACCTTTCCAACCTAAATAAGTCTATGATTCTATGATGTACACTTTGGGCTTCTCCTGCCTCTCATCACTGGAGAGCTCTCCCACTGGAAGTCTGTTGATGCTACAAGGGTCAGATTTCTGTATTTTCTCAGTCATACTCCATGGGAGAGGGTGCCTTTTGTTGTCTCAGACAGCACAGGGCACATTTGCAATAACAAACAAGTGATAAACACCAAGGTGAGACAACCAGAAAATTTTTCGTTGTCCCAAAACCTTCATGTGAAGGTTGCAGGGACTGCTAACAACTGCTACAGATCAAGCTCTGCGTGCCTAGAAGATTATCACAGTGTGGCCTCTGTGCTGTGGAGCACGGGGAGGACCCACACAAAGTGCAGCAGATGCCGAGGTCTCAGTTCAGACCATGGTCACTGGTCACCAGTGAGGTTCTGGCATGGCCAAGGAACCTGCTGTGCAAGGTGCTGTGCAAACACACAGCTGGAGAAGCTGCCCATGCTCCAAAAACCTTCCCATCTGATGCTGGACTTTCCTCAGGCCAGGAGTGGACTGGTGATGCTGCCCAAGGAGAGGGCCCTTCCCTCTCCATACTGAGCCTGCATCTCCTCCCTGCCAAGCTTGGGAGCAGCAGTTCATGTGGCGTGTGGTGAAATGGCTTCGAGAAATAATCCAGATTTATGCTAATTCAACAGGAGGAAAAGAAGAAAGCTTTAATCCCCCCATGCCCTCCTTGCTGCCAGCTGGCAAAGGGTTTCTTTAATTTCTGTGCTCAGACCCCGCAGCCTGGGGGTGATGTCAGCAATGCCACACCTGGACGGCCCCATCCTCAAGGTGGCTGCGTTTCACAGCCCAGGATGTGTCCCTACTTCGAGCACACAGTCACTATTAACTTCCAGCAGAGTTTCTGATTTGGATGTGCCAGAACAAGGCTCAAAACGTGAGAAGTTATAATTTAGGCTCTGGGCTCCTGAGGCTGCCTGACCAAAGCTTCAGGATGGAAATGCCAGGACTAGTGTCTGGTCCAGGAAAAGAGAAAAAAAGGCAGAGAACAATTTTTATCTTAAATTAATTGAATCTAATTCTTAGGGATTTTTGTCCTCCTAAAGCCTACAGTGTCCCAAACCCTAGTTTAAGTACCTTCATGAAATTCTTAAAGTTAGGTTAGATGTGTACCTAGATGCATATGTTAATGTAGTGCTGCTGCTAAGAACAAGCTCAAGATATCAAGTAAGACAAATATTTAATTACTGTGTATAAGGACTTCTAGAGAAATGCAGAATATTCACTGTAAATAATATCAGTATCAACAACCATCTTTTCAAATTCTTTGAGATGTTTCCCTGCAGGACATCAAAACTTTTCTCCCCAAATAGACATTTTATAATAACTTCAATCTAATAGATGGTTTAAAAAAAAAAACAAACAACCTTTTCAAAATCCCCTGCTGCGCAAAGTGATTTTTCAATTTATATATTTATATCAAAATAGTTTATTTGGAAAGGTTTTGGTGCTGGCAGAACAGGAAGGATTGGATTTTTAATTTTAAAACAAAAATGCTGCAGATGGTGGGACCTTGTGGTATCTAGCCACCTTTGGACTTCAAACAAATATTTAGGGAAAATTCTGATAGAGTAAGCCAAAGAGCAATCAGAGAGTAAAGCACTTCCAGATGATGGAATCTTAGCATTTGTCTTCTGAGCACTATGCAAAATCTCTGTCTCCCTGCTGCAATAAACTGCCAATATCTGGCAATCTATTTTGCAGGAGGATGGCATTTAATTCCAGCTCCTTCAGTGGGAGCTAATTCCTTATTCAGATTAATGTATTTAGTTCTTTTGCAACTGTCTAATAATAATTTTCAAAAAGAGTTTTTCAAAACCCTGTCAGAGATTTGGAGTGAGACAAAGTTGCAGTGAACTTGAGAAGAAGCCTAGATTTTGCCCATGGAACTATTCTGAGAAGTTTTTTCTCATGGCAGTGTAAATGCAGATTATTCCCTAGGTCTTTTGGAAATGCTTTACCTGACGTAACTGCTTTCTGTAAAGATGTCCGGTCCATGATGTCTCTGAAGGGTGAGTTCCTCCTCTCCTAATGTGGGTGTTCAGAAAAACTGAAGCACGGCACTTCTGGGGGTTCACCCTTCTCTCCTCTGGTTGCACACTGGGCCCAGTTTAGATTAGATGCTGAATAGGAAGGGGCTCAGATTAGAGGAAGTGGAGCCCATCCTTGGGATAAGCGTCCTTATCGTGACTCTGCGTGAGCATCCACAAATTGCCACATCATGGACCCTCAGTGGCAAGGCCACAGCCTGGCTCCGAACACTAGACCAGGTCCCACCCACTGCAGCAAAGGTCCTGACACTGTGGACATTTGTCAAGAAGAGGAGAAGAAGTGATCTGACTCCACATCTCATTTCACAAACATCACCAGCCTGTTCCTAAACACTTGGTCAACAGTCATGGTCAAGCTGGACAAAAGGTAGCAAAAATGATCCAGCTGAATATTTGTAACTATCTTGTCCAAATGAGCTTTAAAACTGTCTGCTGCAATAATCTTTCCCTGCCACAACCAGAATATAATTAATAAATGACAAAATTCAACATGGACGAAATGGAGCCAACTTGTGACGTTAGGGGTATTAGGATATTTGAGTTTGAGGTGCTGGGGAACAATCAGACAACTTAAAACATGGAAAAAGGACTTCAAGAAATCATCTAAATCAAATCACCAGTCAAAAAAATCACAGTCAGCACAAACTTCCAGAAGAAGACTTACTTGTTTCTAGAAAGGTAACAAAAGGAGCAAAGCAAAGCAAAAACCAAGGCCTCCCTGATAATTTAACACATCATCTACAGCCTCCAAAGCCCTGTTCAAGCTCAACAGAGCAAGATATCTTTGTCCTGTAGAGCTTGATTTGCAAGAAGGTGAAGGATGAAGGAGAACATGGAATACTGCGATGTTCGTACTTGCAAAGCAGTGTTAGAATCGGAAGTAAACGTAAGTGTCCTTTTTCCAGGGGCTGCAAAATCTCAGCTTCAACATCAACTTTGTCTTTGACCTTGGTTATATCATTTGAGTGCTTTGCTTACATTGTGAGATTTGCAAAACTCAGCTAACAGGAATCTGTTCCAAGGGAGGACCTTACACTGCTCTTTGGGCACCAGACTGTAAACAAAACTCTTCAGAAAATGGCATTATTTTCTGTTTGGCTTTCTAACTGCTCTGGTTCTGTCTGTGTAAATTCTCTGACTCAGCTGCTGCTGACATGTCCTCCTTGTTTAATATTATCTGTGAACTTCACTCCTGTGCAATTCAATTCCATTTCCTGATAATTAATAGAGATGTTAGATGAGACCGGACCTAACACAAATTCTCCAGATACCCTGCAAGATACCTCCCATAAACTTGTTACATTATCATTTATCATGATTCTTCATTTACAATCTTTCAGCCAGTTTCCAACCCTTATGACTGATTTCCCATTCAAGCCAATCTGAATTAATTTTTCTGTTATGGTTTCCTCATAGTCCTGCACAGGCCAGGGAACGGGTTGCACTGACCTTATAAACCTTTACGTCTTTGACCTCTCTGTGTTACACAGAAGAGGTACGAGATTGCTCATAAAACTCCAACAGCATTCTGAAATTTCTCCAGCAGTACCACAGCCCTCCTTTCTGATGGGAAAATCAATGTAAGTGAGAAGTCACAGCAGAATATGAATTCTTGGACACGTCCTCCTGCACCAAAATCACCATCCTACACCCCAAACTGCTCCTTCACCAAACAGCATCGGAAATGTGGTCCTTTCTGTCCACTGTATCCTTATTGAGGGATCCTGTATCCTGCAGGAAAACCCACTTTGAGGGGTTTAAGGGTGAATCAAAGTTTCTCTGAGCTTCATCCTGGGCAACTCCCTGTCCTGGTTACCTTTTTTGGCTACTCTAAGCAAAATGAGAACACATTCCATTCTGCCTTATTTTTCCGTGTTATTTCGCTGGTTCAAAAAGTAATTGGGTTTTCCACAAAAAAAAGTATCAGAATCGTTCCTAAAGGAGTTTTGTTCATATCTGCTAAGTAGTGACAAATGACCTGTTTTTACTTGCCTTTTGAGGTGAATATTGTGATGAAAAGACCACGGATCGTATACAATTACAGCATTTGTCATTTATATAAGGCAAATTTCCCTTCAAGTATGTCCTCTTTCTCCCATCTCCAAAATTTGATACTCGAGGCAAGACGATGGTAAAAGTAAAGATACAAGTTTTATTCTTTTAGGAGAAAAAAACCCAAACCTAATCAACTCTTTTCTCTAAAATTAAATTCTCAAAACCAAAACATAAAAATCTTTGTGAGAGCTTTTATCAAGCTCTCGAAATTTATTCTAGGGTATATACCTAAAACCTGATGGTTGTGCTAGTCTTGAAGCTTGGAGAAAGAAAGGAGTGGAGAGAAATTTGTAAATCTTCAGAAGTGTTCTAACATTTCTCTGCTGGTGTCCCAAGTTTCTGCTCAATTTGCAATGATAAATCTGTTGTGCATCAACTGGATGACCAGTGTTTTCTGTATGCAGATGGGAAATCAGTTATGGACAGGAAAATTAAAGTTAGTTAACAAATAAACCAATAGAACATTTATTACTGCACATTCCAGCCACTCCCTGAGGAGAAGTGGGTTTTTCATCTGGATGCAAAAGTCTACGTGGTGAAGTCTCATTTGGGGAATGTTTTCTGCTCCCTGTGAATAAAACCTCCCTTGGCAGAACAGGAGTCAAGAACAAGAACAAACCAAAGCGTGGATTTTAGGGAAAAAAATGCACATGAAGATTTCCATATTGTATCTACTCTGCATTGAATATGTTAATGCATTTGGTTAATGAATCAAAATCTGCTCTAAGAAACCATCCTGGAAAATGGTTAGGAAAAAAGTCGTTTATATTTAAGTCATAAATCCCATCAAAGAGATGGAGTTGCATAATGAAGTACTGCTAACAATATCTTTCTTCTTAATGAACAGAAAATTTTTTTACGAACTAAACCTGCTTGGAAAACTGGAAGCCGGGATCACTTTGGCCCTCCATACAGTGCCTTGGTCTCCAGTGAAAAACAGCATTATCAAGAGCCAGTACCCCCTGTTGGGGGGTACACTCATGTCCAGGGGGACTGGGCTGTGTCCTCAGCCACACAAGGATCCTGCCAGGCAGACCTGGTTGGGTGACTTCATTTTGCAGCTGTTTTCCTTTCCCAAAGTTTGAACATGAGAAAACATTTCCTTTTAAAGTGATTTTAGGGGTTTTTTTCCTCATTTATTTTCTAACTCAAAGTATTATGTGAGAGGGAAGTTAAAAAAAAAAGGGAAAAAAAAAAAGAAAAAAAAAAAGGAAGGGTTTTGTTAGAGGCCTATCAGAATAAAACTAAGGAAACCTGCCCTTCCCTTGTCATCCTCCAAAATGACATTAGGACAGGGTAGACATAGTTTCCCAGGTGCTTTTTGTTTCAAGAGTACTGTATCTTCCGATAGCAAAAGACTAATCTGAAATTTTAGGGGCCAGCCCGACGTGCAGCACAGATAACACATGATTTAACCCAGGTAATACAAGACTTAGCACAGAAGCAGCAAAATGCTCCATGGCCGCTGCTGAATCGTAGCACTCCTTAGGAAGCCGTTGACACATGTGCAAAAACGCACCATGTATGTGGTAACAATCACACCTCCCCACCAGGCTGACAACACTTGTGTCACGCTGCTGGAAACAATTACCCGAGATGTAAGGAAAGCAAGACCCTGTCTTACACAAGGGCAACTTTTCTGTCTTGTTTCAGTACCAAACTTGGGCACAAGTTTTAGGTGCCTCCTGAACCAGCCCTACAGGTGATGTTTATGTTCTTTATGAAGATAGCCATGAATATATTGTGAGAGGGTACAAGTCAGCTGTTTGGGCTTCAGAGGTGTGGGGCAGGTAGGCAGGACTGCCCTTGACCTTCTCCGGTGCCCTCGGAGCAGACAAGCAAGCTTTAGGGCTTGTGCAACTGGGAGTTTTAAAGAATTATTCTGTGAGACACCAAAACATTTGCCATCGTACATACTCAGGAAACATTGCACACCCGTGGTGCAGACTATTTCCACCTCGGTTATAGATCATTATCAGACCAAAAACCTTCTACAATATTAGCCAGGTAATGACATGCCAGTCCTACAACCTGTGATCACCCAGCAGCTCCCTGGCTGTGGTAGCAGTTTCCTGGCAAGAGCGGTCTGAAGGAGCGCGTGTTTGGCGGCAAAATATAAAACCAGGGAGAAAAGCTGATCTGGCCAACTCATAGCTGTGAGGGCTGTTTGGTGTCTCACAGGGCCACTGCTGGGCATGCAGAACTGGGGTTGTGCAGGAATCGCCTCCAATGTGTGAGTGGTGTTAAGAGATAAAAAAAACCTTCAGCAAAAGTTCTGTTCCATACCAGAGCTGCCCGCCAACAAATTATTGCCAGTTTGCCCATCACCTGCTTCCACAGTAATTCCTTTTAAGCTGGAAATCTTCCTGCTGCCACCCCTGCTAGTGTCATCAAAGATCTCCAGCACTTCACCCAAAGCTCCTGCTCCCAAGTGGCTTTACCAGTGTAAAAGTGAGGCTAATCCACACCCAATAAGCCCAGGGCTAGGGCAACATCCTGTGCCACTGCATGTGATCATCTCTGCAATGCTCAGCAGCTCTGTCACCGCCCTCTCCCTTTGTAGGATGCCTTACAGCCCTGTTTCCAAGAACTTCCTTCATTATCTATTCTCCACATGAGCAACTTGCACCTTGGTAGGTTGGAAAACAGAGAGAAGAACTAATGTAGTGAGAAATAGAGGTTTAAAAGTCTTTATAGTTTTCCCCTTTAGCCTCCCATTTTCTTCCCCTCTCTTTTCCATCACATACAGCACCTGCTTTTCTATGTTGCTGAAGATTTTATTCAATCTGTTTTAAAAAGTGTTTTACAACTCAAGTCCCAGCCACATCTCACTGTTCGCACTATGAGGGTGCAGTGGATATGGGGCCTGCATAAATTAAAAGCTTTCAGTAGAAATGTGAGATCATGATTTTCCTAATTCAATTCTTGGAAAACCAGTCAACAGTTTCTTTTCGCCATGACTTCTGTAATAACCACAGTGCAGACTGCATGGAGGTCTTTCATCTCTTAGTGTCTGAAGAGGTTAAATACAGGTTCTGCTCTTAGATTACTGTTTTCAAAACACAGCCTGACCTACATCATTGTTTACCAACTAACAAAGATATGTATGTAATATGCATACACACATATACATAAACAATGTTAAATAAATTAGGATTTTTCTTTTACCATATTTATTGATCTAATTTTGTCCTTACAAAGTTCCTCCCACTTCTACCATAAAACACATATTCAAGCAGTTAATGCTGGTTTAAGGATCTCCTCTCCTCTCCTCTCCTCTCCACTCCTCTCCTCTGCGACGGTCAAAAACTACTCGGTCCCAACTTGGGGGCAAAAAGCTGGAACATTTATTGAATACACTCGTGACAATATATAGAGTCGAAAGCAAGGTATGTTAATAGGGAGGCGGAATATGCTAACAGGGACAATTNTCTCCTCTCCTCTCCTCTCCTCTCCTCAAAAGCATCTTTCTATGGGAACACGGCACATATTCTTTACTAACGTTCATCACTTATATTTCCCCTGCCTTGCTGGCATGGCAGTATTTGAATATGTTTTAATTCTTGTTACAAATAGCAAGAATACCCATTGATTGCAAATCTAAAGAGAGAATTTCAGAGCCCTCGAATAGCTCACACAGCCAGTACAGTAAGGGGCTCCAAAGACATTTTGGAAAAGCATAGCGATGTCTGATATTAGAAGACACTATGTCAGTGTAGAAATATTGCTGAATGTTAACCAAATATTTAGTAAAGGAAACAAATATGGTTTTTTACGTCCACGGAGAAATATCTGCTGTAGGAAGATGGCAAAGTGCTACGGGGCTTTCTTCCTTTGGCAAGCAGTTGATATCTATCCAAGATCCATGGGGATGAGACATCATTACTAACTGAAGGGGTTTGCAATTGCATCTTCCTTTTGTTTCTACCTAAACAACCTTCCAACTGCTTCTCTGTTATTATTCATACCAAGGCCTGACACTTACAAAAGGCCATGTCCCCCAGCAAGTGCTGACAAAACTAAAAAGTGGAATAGCTGGGAGGGAAGGGCATGAAGTGGATGCCCAAGGTCACCCAAAAGGTCAATGGAGAATATTTTCTTTGCAGACTTTGATAAGGTCACTGCTCTCAACTGCCAGATGGGAAGGAATGAGCCTTACACTGAAAGAACTTGCTGGGTTTTTTTTTTTTAAGGTGAAGGTGGAATTTCCCTCAGAGACTGGTAAGTTCCTTACTGAAGAATGGCAATGGAAAAAGACCATTCAAACACCCATCCTTGCTTTGGTAAGTTGCTGCTGTCTTTGTGCTGTTTGTGTTTGGAATAGCTTGTTCTGGTACAGGTTAACCCAGTTTCATGTCCCTGGTGCAGTCAGGGCTCATAGTCTGGCCTTGCTTATAGGGAAGAGACTTAACACTTGGTCTATCAGACTAAGAAAGAGACCTTTTCTGAGAGGAAGGAGTGGAGAATATTTCCTAAAAATGTAAGGAAACACTTCATTTCTTGCCCATCCTGTGCAGACAGGCTGCCTGATGACATCCTGAACAGCAGATAGCTGCAGGGACATCTCCCAGCAAGGACACCTTAACCCATTACAGACACCAGCTCCTCCAACCCATCCAGGTGAGGAGGTTGAAGAGCCCTTTCTTGTCCTCCTGACCAGTATGGAAGTACAGTTGGAAGAGGAAAAGGGTGTCTCTTTCCTAAATAAGTTTCCCAACCTGTGAGCCAGGAGATGCCACCTGCCTTCAAGCATTTTCTGCTTGCTTTCATGCTGCTGAGCTGCTGCTCCGAGCTCAGCCTGCCCAATGCTGCCTTGGTCGGAGAGGATGAGATGAAAACTATCTGCAGCCTCCAGCCTTCCTCTTCTGATCTTTACCCTTCACACGTTTTATTATTTCGCTTTGACTCAGCAGCTTTTGCCAGCCACAGAGCACTTCACAAGATGCTGAGCCACAGCCTTGGGTTGGGACGGGTGGTATCACAAAGGGGTACAGAGCCTCATTGCCTCCAAGGAAGCATCTGCTCCTCGGAGGTGGAGCAACCTTATACTTGAGCTGATTTTACTGAAGGAGTAATGAGTTTGTGGGTATTATTGGTGCACAGATGCCTTCTCTGATGTAGGTGGGCTTTGGGTTTATATCCTCCTTGCCCCACAGAGGTGGCCTGTACCTCAGGGACACCAAAGGAGGGATTAATCTTAGAGCAGTGGGAAAGACTCCACGAATGCAAATGGAGCAAGACTCATTTGAAAGTACAGCTGTTAGGGTGAGAAAAATTGAGAATCTGGCCAGTAGTAAATTTGCAACTAGAGGTTTCAAGATGTTCAGTGAATGCAAGTAACTTTTCTGCTTAAGCAAGAGCAGATTCAATATCCAGCTGATGTGTTTATCACAAATGTGGTAATGGAGATCTCCAGTTTATTTGGCTGCTGTTTTGCATAGTGTTCATAAATGACTGACACTTAATTAATTGAAGGCAGTATTACAGAAACCAATCTGCTGAAAAAGATTCCTTTAAACCCACAGTTGTCATATTTGTTCTGATCTCAGAGAGGCAAGTTCTCAGTTAGTATCTTTTCTCAGACGAATTGGCAAATAAACATGAAAAGAAACAATAAAGGTGAAATATCAGAAAAATTCTTTTCAGGCTTTTTTTCCCCCCACTGTGTAAGGACTGTGTTCAAGAAATAATTTTTATTTTTTTATAATCTTTTTTCCAGAATAAGGCATCACATTTTTTAGGGTTATTGGCAAATTAGGGTCAAAAAAAAAAAAATCTCTTCCCTCATATTAGACAGTACACAAGATATAAGCCCCATGTGATCAACAATTCTGTCTAGGTCAATAAATAAACTCTGCCTCGGACCACACGTTGGTCCTGGGGCCAAGGGCACAATGTGTCCACTTCTAAAAACACTACACACTGTTAACCCCAGGACGGAGTAGATACACCAGTCAGGAGTGGACCCTTTCCTATGCTGTCTCCCAAGTCACGTTCAGCCACTGTCCTGGAAGTCTCAATTGACAAAAACAATGCTGACATTTGTCAAAACTTGAGCTTTAACACTGATGACTGATGGTTAGTGCTAAGTGTAGATTTTCTCAGTCTACACAGTTAGGGCACAATCCAGACCCCCAGCACAGGAACACCATTTTTAAGTACTGGAGTAAGCAAAGTATAAGCAATCTTTCTATAGGCTGTATCTCAGAAGTCTTCATCAAGACTTCACACATCCAGCTCTGTTTTCCTGCTCGGCCATGGTCTATCTGCATGACCTTGGACAAGTCACTCCCTGGCTGGGCTGCAGACTGCAGTGTAGCAATAACCGTGAACAGGCTAGACACTGTCCCCAAAGCAATGGGAGCTGGCATTTTCCTACAGCCTGGGTCACCTGAACTAGCCCACAATGCCCCCCGTGTTGCCAGAGTGGATTTTAAACCCATCTCAGGCATTAGAAACCACACTGCAGTCTGTGCTCTGAAAGTGAGTGCCTTGTCTCTGTTCCTTCTCTGGCAAGTGGAGAGACCGAGGAGTCCTGATTTACAGAGGGGCAGTGAAGACAGAAGTATTCAGGGCTATAGCAACACTGCAGCAAGTAATGGTTAAACAGTCGTTACCCTCCACATCCAGACTTCCTTAGGAAAAGTCAAGCAGTTTCATCAGATTCTGCAGCCCAGTGAGAGCTGTTTCAAAACTAGAGCAGTTTGCTGAAACCTGCTCGGACAGCTCCCACAAAGTTCCTGTGGGAAACCTGTCAAGGGCTCACCCCCAGTCAGCCTTCAGCCAGCTTCACCTGAGAGAATTGAACCAATTTGGGCTCCATCAGGAGACGAAAAGAGGGACAAAGTGAGAGCTGCTCACAAGGCTTGGTGGAAACAAAAAGCTACAAGGTGTTTTTGCAGCTCTCACAGGGAGCAGGAATGGGGTTGGAACAGCTCAACATTGTCATTGTGGTTCCCAAACCGGTACAGTTGGACGCCTGACCCATGCCATCTGCAGACTAAACATATCTGGGGCACCTTCATGGTTAGTAAACCCCCATATTGTTCTTGGGAGAATTTAATTCACTCTGAGGCCATTATTAAAAGAACAAGACAGAGTAAAATCTACCGATATTGACCAAGCAACCTGACCTTTGGGAAAGTGAGGCAACCTATAAGATCTTGGCGGGTCCTGATGGTGCAGAAAAGTTTAGCCGAGAAGAATCCCATGGGCATGGACCAATGAATGTGATGAGCACTGGTCTACACTGAATAAGAGCAGGCAGATTTGGCCCTCTTGTTTGCAGCCCCATGAGGTTTAGCCACAACCGCTCCTTTATGTTGCAACACAAGAGCAAAGAAATAAAAAACCTCAAAGATACGGCCACAGGGGTTGTTGTTTCTCTTTGCTGAACATCCAGAAAGTCATCTACCCTAGAGTGTGCAGCATCAAGATATTTCTGGTGAAGCACAACTAGACACCTCAAAACGAGCAACAGAGGTCTGGATTTCTACAGCTTTTGCTGAGAGGTGAGTAAATAGCCTGGCAGCCTGGATTAAACCAAGGTTTTGCCCCTGGCTTGAAGGAAAGCAAGAGATTTTTGCCCACAACTTCCTAAGAAGTAGATGGGACAACAGAGATGACAGGGATGACCTAGTGAATTAATCTATACAAAATAGCAATTCAATTCCAGCAGCTGGAGCCAAAGAGATCAGAGGAGGTGAGTCTTTGCGGACGCACCATGTCTGAAGACCAGACCAGGTTCAGGGCTGCCCACAATCTCACAACCAAGTCCTTACCTTACCAGAAGATGAAAAATTGTGGCAAAATGTGTTTCTTTTTCTCAGTAAAAGCAGGAACTCTCCCTATCCACAGAAATGTGTTGTAATTCCTGGCTTTTCTCTGAAATGCAGTCATAGATATTAGCGGCTTTACCTTCTTTCACTGGGGAGTGGGTAGAAGGTCGCCTGCTCTGTCCAACTTTAAACCAAGATACTTAAGAGCATTTATTCCTTCATCCAAAAGTTGATACACACCAACTGTTTGGGGGACTGAAGGTGCTGAGCTGGTATTTTGCAGTGCTCAGAGTCAGACACCTATGCTTTGGGAAAACCTTTCTCACTGTGTGAATTATCAACCAATCCCTTTTATTCCAATAAATCACTAATCCAGATCACATATCTTTTCCTCTGTTTTTATCTTTAAAAAAAGAGGAGCTGTAGGCACTCTTGTAGTAAAAAAACACATTGCAAGGCACCCCATCTGAGTTTTGCCAAGTTCAGTTAGTGTTCCTCTACACAAGAAAATCTGGATTGACAGAGTAGGATG
Source organism: Grallaria varia (assembly GCA_013396735.1). Lineage (NCBI taxonomy): Eukaryota > Metazoa > Chordata > Aves > Passeriformes > Formicariidae > Grallaria > Grallaria varia. The sequence goes on from VWZG01010256.1 coordinate 493,552, forward strand.
ACTATTTGTGTATAAAAGTGGGTTACAATGATGCTAGTCTGGATCATCAGTTTTTTCCACTGAACTACCTTAATCTTTAAAAATAAGCAAAATGGAACAGAGGCACTTCAATTCTGCAATAGTGGGATTGCAGCAAACTGGAAGATCAAATTTGTTCAGGGATATTTAATCCAGAATAATTTTTTTTTTCCTGAGCATTCTTTGCACTCAGTACTTTCCAGCAGCAGCAAGGACACCTTTTCATTTCCACACACACAGCTCAAAGAGCCAAAACTCTGCACAAAGCAATTACTGTAACATCTACAGCCACGGGACCAAAACCCAGCTGTCCCACTTGGCCCTTTTACTGAAGCAAGAAGACCAATAAAAACAATCTGTGCCTCTGCTTCAGATTTTGGGACAGGGACTGACTTTTTTTTTATGGGTTTTTTTTTTTTTTTTCCCCTGGTAAATGAACAGTAAGAAACAAATTAGAACTTCAGGATCTTGGTGCTGGTACTTGCAAGAACACTATCTCCATCATCCCTGAGGAATTCTTTGAAGAAAGTGGGACGGGTAACTCCAAAGTTGCACAAGAAGGACCATATTCTCTTTCCTATGACCTGAGCCATGAGTAAATAGCATGCTGGGGAGTTTGTTACACACCGTTAAATAAACCCTGCCTCTGGTGCAATGCCCGGGGGAGCATGCAGATGCTTCTGCAGGAAGTTCTTCCATGAGCCACCTGCAAACTTTGTGCCTTATTTACTCACAGCAGGTTGGTCCTGGTGAGCTGGATTCCTCCAGATGGGAGGGAAAGCAGATGGGTGCCTGTGTGCCAGGGAAATAGTCCTAACATATTTTGTGCCAAATTGTTTATTCTTTTAATTAGAAGGACTGAAACTTCTTTTACCTTTTACCTTGTTTCAACTTTGCTGAAAGCCTCTAGCTGGTGGGATCCATCCCAAAACTCCAGCTCATCCATCAGCAACAGAGTTAATAATTTGCACACCGAGAGAAAAAAATCCCACTTCCCTTCCCCTTCTTTGCATGCAGGTAAAGAAGTCAGGACACTTGAAATTGCTTCTGGTCCAAGCCTCCTGCTGCTCCTACAGCACTGGCAGGGGCAGGGAGATACAGGAACTCACTGTGCCTTTGAGGAAAGCCTTTTCTAGACACATTAAAGATAAATTATCCCACCACGACAGTGAGGCTGGAAAAGGTGACAGTGCAACCCGGCTCTCAACCACCCACCGACCTCCTGTCCCTTTCCCCCCATGTATTGAACCTTCAAGGCACTGCAAGGTCTCCCGGTGCTCAGGCTCTTCTCTGCTCCCTGCTTCTCCTGCTTCAGTAGCGTCCAGTCCCCCACCCTCCCTCCTCTCCCAGAACAATAGCAAGGCACCGGATTCAGCTGCTTCCCAAGGAAAGCCCAGAACACACACATTTCAATAGAGAAAGATAGATATGATTATATTTCTCTTTGCTGTTTAGGACAAGAAATGAAGTGCTGCCTCTTTAATTGGCAAAAGCATGCAGTAAGAGCATACCTTTAATTTAGTGTTGGGATAGCTCACTTGCACCCTGGCTGTTGTCTTATTGGAGAGGGCAGCCTGCCTCAGATCCTCTAGCACTGAAATAATATCATCCAGCACGCATTTCTTATCCTGATTTCTCAACACACACAGATGGGAAAAAGTATAATTATAGCCTTTGTAGTTCACCTTCATTTCCAGCACGGCTCGGTGGATCTGCAGGATCACATCAGCCTGATGCAAAATATTGCCTCCGGGTTTGGAGAGGAGAATCACCCTGCCATACCTCCCCGGGGTGTGCAAGTCCGAATACAGCTGGCTTTTGGATTGATCGAGGGAGAAAAGGCTGCTGGCTAAGCTCCTCTCGATCTTGGCCAGGCTGTGGCTGGGGGCTACCAGGCTCTCCAGGTCAGTGTCAGGCTGGAAGCGGTTGAGCAGGCTGAAGCCGAAGATGATGGTCAGGACTGCGGGCACAGTGAGGAAAAACACCGGATGCCTGCTCACGAATAAGCCCAGCTTGTAGAAAAACGACTGGAGCCCTCTGTGTATCACCTGCCGCAGCATCCTCCACCAGATCCAGCCTGCAGATGCTCCTGGCCGTCTTAGAAAGCACATGTGACATGTGTAGCTCCTTACCCCTTCCTGCCAGTTTCCCTTTCTCTCTCCCTCTCTCTCTACTACTCCTTTAAAAGACTGCAGCAAGTTGCAGCAAGACAGCCAAATATTGATCAATGGGGTGTGTGTGCGTGCG
>VWZG01010256.1:506064-562054 GCA_013396735.1 Grallaria varia
CCCCCTCCCCTTTCTGCATCAGTTCTGTTATTGATATTGCAGTGGCTTTCCCAGGAAATCTCATTCTTCATTTATTATCAGAACATATCAGCAGGTTACCCACCCCTTGAACCATCCCCTGGATTCCCATCTTTTGGAAAACACTCTTCTAGAAACTCACGGACATGTAAATTGCACCAGCCTGCAAATTTTCCCATTTTTTGTGATTGCGTTGAGTAACTGTGTCAAAACCAGGGGTGTCATTTCAGATTACTTCAATGGGAGGAATACAGAGGAAAGGAAAGAGGCAACAACTGCAGGAAAAAATGTCCCAGTCTCAAATGAGCCTGTTAATTTTAAAATGTGAGGATTAGTGCAGAATGGGAGGAGATTGACAGGCAATTCAGACCTGACACAAAGCTCATGTGTTCATTGAAAGTCTGACTTTGTCACTTTAGTCTCAGACCACCCTGTGTCATAAATTTGTCCCTGCTCTTCTTCTTCCTGTCCTTCTCCATATGCATTTAATAGTTCTCTAAAACTGTCATCTTTAATTAGCTTTTTCTGCCTTTCATGGATTCTTGTGCTTGCCAAAGACCTCAGGTTTTTAAGGGCCATTGTATGTGAGGGCAGAGTCCTTCCTCTCAGCCCTCACCATTCTTACAAGGCTCTGATACTATTCCTGGCCTGGAGAAGAGAAATTTCTGGCGGTTTAGAACATCCCATGAGGGATCAGCCACTTCTGTATATCACACTAATTAACATTTTCTCAGATTGATCCCCTTGATCCTTCAGTAGGATAGTTTAATAATATAGTTTAATAAACTGCTTTTCTCTCTTACTCATTAGAAACCTCCAGAAGGTTTAAATATTTGATAATGTTTTTACTTCCATTTTCAACAAGAGAGTGAGGTGTAATCAAATTAGATGGTTAAAAAAGTGAAGGTCAGAAACAAAGAAATACAAATCAAACTAAAACAAAAATAGAAGATGTTGTGAGAGGACTTAGACAAATCTAAATTGGATTCTCAGATAACATGTGGAAAATACCTTGGAATTGTTGTCAGATGCCTGTAAACTCCTGGAAGTCAGACAAGGTCCCATAAGATTGGAAAAAGCAAATAAAGTGGATGCTTTTAAAAAAGAAGAGGAAGACTAGAAAGCCAAAGGCTAATGACCAGTCAACTAGAAGTAAAGAAACAATAACTATCTGAAAGCTCTCAGAGGGAAATGAGCAGGAATGTGGGTTTGTTAAGAAAAAAACCCCATCAGTTCCATCTACAGAAGGCTTCAGGATAGGTAAAAGCAGTAGTTAAATACCTGACTTTAAGATGTCTGTTGATATTTTTTCCTATTAGTTTATCACAAATAATAAATTGAAGAAAGATGATCCTGATAAATCTAAATTGAGATGGATGAAAATCTGGTTAGAAAAAGAAAGTAATTAATTTTCATGGGTTCATTTTCCAAATAGGTGTACTATCACAGATTCTTCCTTGGGTCAAGTGTTACCAAATAATTTGAATTATGATGATGAACAAACAGGAAGTACAAGTTTTCACTGCATCACAATCTGAGCATGTTTCAACAAAATAAGGAAGTTTCCAAAATAATCAAACGCCATGTGGGATGTATCTCTAAGACATGTCACTTAATCCTCTGTTTACATTTAAAGGTCTCAAATCTTTGTTCGCGAAGCCTAGTCATGACATTTTAAGTCCTCATATGGTTTAGCCTGTTCAAGGACAGACACATTGGTCACATAATCAGACCAGTGGATGTTCAGGATAGTGCGGAGGCAGCGCTGATGGAAGCGTTTGAGGAGACGCAGGTGGTGGTGGCAGATGACCCATGATTCAGACCCATATGAAAGAGTGGACAGCACAATGGCTTTATAGACACTGATCTTCGTACTTTTCATCAGGTGTTTATTGTGCCAGACTCTTTTATAGAGTCTTCCAAAGGCACTGTAGGCCTTTGCTAACCTGTTGTCTATCTCTTGGTCAATCTTACCATCTGAGGAAATGATGCTTCCCAGGTAGGTGAACTGCTGGACTGACTTGAGTTCTGATTCAATGGTCCACTCTGGCCTCCAATCGGGAGGCATGGAGACACACCATCCATAACGCTGCTGATTCCTTTGAGAANCTTGAGAGTCACGGGCAAGTGCAAACACCAGGCTCTTCAAGGGAAACTCACCCATGTGGATGGGACACATGGACCAGAAGCCACATACTGAATCCTAGAGGAGCAGGCAGCCATCTGTGGGGGGCCCCAGCTGGTCTGGGGTCTTCGTGAAATAGTTGGACTGAATAGGAACTTCTGCACATCGTCAGGGTGACATGCACAGAAGGAAAGACTGTAACACAGAACGGAAGTCCGGTCTCTGAGTGCTGAGTCATTGTTGTCTGACATGTGCAGTCTGTGTGTCAAATTAAGAATTATTTATGTAGAGAAACCAATAGTGCGTGGGCATGTGTCGATACCAATGTCTATATAAACCACAGCTTCTGATAACAATAAAGGTCCAGTTTTCGGAAGAAGACGTGTCACTCCTTGACCTACCCTGACCGCAACATTGCTGCAAGTTATGAAGAGACGAACCAGAAATAGGCTTGATTTGGGCAGTGTAAAGTGCAGTCCAGACATGAAATTTTAGTTCTGAGGGGGCAGCTCAAGAACCAGGCACTGTTTGCAACACTCTGTCTCAGTGCTGTGTCATGATAGCCAGTGTACTCTGAGCTGTTATTCCTACCTGTTGGCCAAAAGAAGGTCACTTCTGTCTCATTTGTTGAAGGACCATTTCTATTGCTTGTAGATGAGAACCTGTAAGGAGACAAGGCAAGCTGGGTGTTGATGCAATGTGACTCTCATCTGCTACTCTCATCCCCAAAAGGAACATAAATCATCACTACCTCCATACTTTCCTCAAGTTATAGAGAATTCTTATCACTGCAGTAGAGCCCTCTTCCTCCCTTCCTCTCAAATTCATACCTGTGTGACACTAAATTTCAGGAACCAGTGCCCACTTCTGTCAAGCCATTTGCCTGAGAAACAGCCTCAAAGTGCATCAGACAGACTTCACCACAAGCAGGTTGCACTGCAAGGCATGACATATCATGCCTCAGCAAACCATGAATTGATGCCTCAGTCAATAATTTTCCTCTGGTGCTCTTTGCTGAGTTTAATTATTGCGTCTGACATCAAGATTCTGTTATCATCAGCATGAAAATGATTGCCTGAGAAACTTACTGCGGCAGAAACCTCATCATTTACTATCAATGGCTTTTAATTAAATTGCAATAAAAGATAAACAAAACTTTCCAAAAGCAAGTTTATCTCTGTTTAAATATTTCTGTGTCTATCTCTTGTGAAGACAAGTTGCCCTGCTGAAATGGCTATGAAACCCATAAGGTGCCTCTTTTTCCTTTGTTGAGCTGATTCCCGGGACACCCTCTCCCAGGAGGAGGAACTGGGAAGCAGAATTTCAGTAAACCAATTGCACAGGGCTCTGCTATAATTGACCTGATTACCCTCTCTTTGCAGTGAATGGCTCCATCTTGCCAATAGGAAAGAATTCCTTTGTCTTTAGGAATGCTACGCCGAGATCACAAGGCAATTTGCATATTAGGACCGACTTATTGAATGTGATGTGACACTCAGAATCATTGAATCATCACAGAAGCATAGAACAGTTTGGGTTGGAAGAGTCCTTACAGACCAGCTGGTTCCAACCCTCTGCCATGGGCAGGGATACCTTCCTCAAGACCAGGTTGTTCCAAGCCCCATCCAACCTGGCCTTGAACACTTCCAGGCATGGGGCATTCACAGCTTCTCTGGTTAAACTGCCAGTGTCTCACTACCAATACCACACTCCTTCCCCTTCCCAAGTATTTCTGAGATTTGTCCCTAATCCTGGAACTTCTTCCCTCTGCAAACTTCTCAGTTCTTTATGCTTTACCTGTTTTCTTTCCTCCTGAAACAGTAATAGCCTTTAAGAAAAATATTCCTTGCAGAATGTGTATGCCAAGGCAAAAAGCAAAAGGGCATGATGGTCTTTTTCAAATATATGGAAAGCAGATACAAAAGAAGGAAGACTTTGTGTGTTTTGCATGACCTTGGTGACTAGGATAACATGGACTAAACAACAAGCAGGTTATTGAATATTGCACCTTCCAACACAGAGAACAGGCAAGTGCTGACTCTGCCTAGACAAGAGGCCCAGCCTCCAACTCCAGAAGGTTTTATGGGTCTGCTATGACTATCCTAGTTGTCCCAGTCCTGAAGTATGGATGCAAAACTCAGCAGCTACGGAGCAGAACATATTTCTCCAATCTCACCCTTCTCAGTGATGAAAAAAATTAAAACATGGATGGTGGGGTTTTTTCCCTAAAACAAAGAGACAGCAAAATTTTATACATACATATATATATATATATGTATATAAAATATATATGTGCTTGCATTCACCTTCAGTGGTTGGCAGAATCTGGGACACATTTTTGCAAATATTAAATATTCTCTATCTGTATGCATTTACATAAGAAAATACACAGAATAACCTTATTTGGGTTCTCTGTTTTTTTTCATGTCTGTTTTGCTGAAAAAGTGTGAATGACAAATATCTTATTTTCTAAAGATGTAATTAACTTCCCCTCCCCCTGCATAGTAGGTGCCAAATAGCTTTCACATGGATCCAGGAATCTAATTAAAGGACAGAAACCAAGGGGTTTAAAAATCATTTTTATTACTTAAATAAAACTATTTTAAATGTCTAGATACATAAGCAGGGTTAGAAAGCTTTTAATGACTTGCATCTGGGATGAAGGTCAAATATACTATGTACAAATAAATTGAACAGATTGGTTCAGAAGTCCACAAGATTTTACCGTAGCAAATCTCACCCTCCTAGATGGAAAGAAAGAATTTTCCCAGTTTCGATTCCCAAATTCCACCTTCCTGGTACTTGCTCAGTGCTTTTCACAAATTAAATGATTTCACATTTTTATATCTTTGGTAACAACCCTGAACTGCTTGAAGTTATTTTAGTTTAAATTATTTATATAAATGGGAGTAACAGTATCTCTCATTTTTAGCTTATTCTAAGTAGATTAACAGGTGTCTGAATTTACAATTAAATATTTAAGACATAATATTGAAATAAAAACAGAATTGAAAATCTCATCATTTCATCTGACATAATTAATTTTTAGAATTGTATCGCCTATCAATTTTTTTCCTGTAATTTGAGTTTACACAGTGTATTCTGTATTGCAATATTGAAATAATGTGCAATAGGAAGTCATGAAATTCATATATGAGACAGGCTCCAACTCACTTGGCATTAGGTGTTTAAAAATATGTGCCTGGTCTTATCAAGTTATGGAGGTCCCTTAATAATCATCAAAGACGTCTTCACCAGGAGATTCACCTTAGACTTTTCTTACAACTTTTTGTTAGATGGGAATGAAACATGATTGTCTGTCTCCAGGGATTATTGATGGCTCCTGGATGGTTAGTTCAGATCAGATCCCTGACCTTCAGACCAAGAATCATAGAATCATTGAATGGTTTGTGTAGGAAAGGACCTTAAAATGTTCTTGTTCCAAGCTCCGGCCGTGGGCAGGGACACCTTCCACAAGACCAGGTTGCTCCAAGCCCCACCCAACCTGACCTCGAACACTTCCAAGGATGGGGCATCCACAGCTTCTCTGGGCAACTTATTACCATCATCCACAGCAAAAAGCTCTTTCTAACATCTAATCTAAACCTAACCTCTTTTAGTTTAGAACTGTTCCCCCTTGTCCTGTCACTTTGTGCTCGTATAAAGATGGTTGAAGTCAGCTGAGATGACCATGCTCAGAGACTCATGTTGGCAGTGCCATAATTCATCCAGGTGGCTTCCCAAAGACATCACTCATTACTGTGGGGATGCAAAACCTGGTCAGGAAGGGCACGGAAGGATCCCCGTGGGCAGAAATTGGGGAATGTTTCAGTAAGTCTGTCCCCTTTCTGTATCCATGTGGATTAACGTGGCTCTGTGGTCACGTGCAATTCCAAATCACAGCAAACACAAAGAACTGCTTTTATCTACTATGAGATAATCCTGAAACAGCCTCACCATGACAGACTGGCCTCTCCCTTGGTGCCCGAATCCACCTTGCCCCTGGAAGTGCTTTTTTCAAACACCGAGCCTTGGATGTTCAAGCATTCCTAGGCAGTGCATGCGTTCAAGTCCAGGCTGCTGTCCATGGAATATTAGGACTCATATCGACATGACCACTCCTCTGTGGAGGGTTTTTGCTGGGCATGTTTTTCTTTCAGTCACAAGGAAAGAAGGAGATTAAAAAATGTTAAAGCAATGCCATTCCCTCAAGGGTGGGTGAAGCAACCTCAGGAAATCCAGTGAAAGAGAAGAAAGGGACCAGAGGGAAGTCTGAAGGTTAATACTGTACCCTTGGAATTCTCTGCACAGGAAAGCTGCCAAGAGTTTCCTTTGTCATGCTGCTTTTTCTGGAGGCCTTTTGACTTCACTTAGATGGTGAATGGAAAGCTGCACACAAAATAAATAATGTTCGTGAGACCAAATGTCACCACAGCATTCTTCTCGCATGGTAGTCTTTATTTCTCAGTGTATTTTCCTTTAGAAACACCCTTTTCACCCCATTTCAGATACTCCTGCTTGCTTCCCTTTAAACCCATGCCAGTGTGGGTTCATGACATCTTACCTACTACAGCAGCTCTGAATTTTGTTATAAGCAGCACATAAAAGCACAACCAGCTCCTTTTCTACTTCCCTTTTTTGTTCAGCAACATACTGTGCCTTCTTTTGGGGCAGACTTTTTTTATCATTACCATATATATGTTTTAATAATAATAATAATCAATGTAATGTAACTATTATGTAATAAATGTAAGTATAAAATATTAATATAAAATTAATAAATATCACCAATAACAACAACAACAAAAGATGAGTAAATTATGCAAAATGCTCATGTGAGGGGACGTATGTCAAGATAAAATATGTAATTGGATTTACTCAGCTCACATCTACTAACAATGTGGACGTACATGAAGATACCCAATATCCCCTTCTAGAGACTCACAGTGACTGTACCTTCACAGACCAATACCTGTTTAACTCTGCCCACAACACTCATCGACCCCCTCTAAAGACCATTTAATGCTCATCTCTGCCAAGCTGATACAGGTGCCAGCAGTGTGATGCAGGGACTTGTATTTTCTCCTCATTTCGTCCACATGCGCCCCTCTTCACTGAAGTGAAGATGGTTTAACAGCAATGAGAACTTCATGGTTTGCATGTAAACAGCTCCTGGAAGAGGTGTAGGGATTTCTGTCCAAGTGTGTGAGTGATCCTGAGCAAGGGCAGCTGCTCAATAAAGACGTAGGTTGGTGTAAACTAATGCCTTGCTGGAGCCTTCAGACTGAACAAGCTTGTGATTGGCCCATGGGACATCTCATTCCTTACTGTTCTTTATTCATTTACTGTAATGGAAATAAAGAAATCGAAACAGGAGGGTCTGACAGGATAATAGGCTTGTGATGTTCTGAAAATAAACATCTACCTCCATTTGACATTTATTATCTATAAACTGCTTGGCTTCTTTTTGGCAGTTTTATTGTGTCAGGAGACCATTATCCTGTCACGGCACTGTATTGCACTGACATTATCCCTTAAGCAAATTTTGGTAGTGAATTTACAGTTCTGTGGGTATTCCCAGCCTTCCATCACTGAAGGTTCAAAGCAAGGTAGGGCAGGTCTTTGAACGCAGAGGTTGTGGGGCGGCATCAAGGGTCACGGCATGGATCAGCTCAGCTGCCTGCTGAGGAGGAATGGGCACTGGTGGGAAAGGTCCTGGCAGCTGCATAGACAGGGAACTTATTTCCTTCTCTGCACTGGAGCAGGGCTTGCTACGTGCATGAAGGGCATGGGGTGAGGTGTCACTGCAGAGTCACAGCCTCTCCGTGGATGCTGATAATTAATTTACTGTGCCTGGGAACAAAGAATAACCCGGTAATACCATGCATCTACCGGGTAATTATCACCTTACGCATGCGCCCAGTAATGAAATTTTAAAATGGAATGTAAACAAAACCCAGAGTTAATTTGCATCAATTGACTTCTGCATGAAAATAAAAGATTCTAAGACTGGTCAGACACAGTTACTGACAGAACTGACCCACTGCACATGAAAATTATGTTCCATTCTGCCATGGTGTTTTGTAGTGTTTCCAATGGTAGAAAAAAAATTTTAAATCTTTAGCAGGCATTTATAAAATTGCAGATCTCCCGAAAAGCCACTCTCTGTAGTCTGCTAACACCTCAAGAAATATGAGCTTCTTGGAAGAAACCACAGAGACAGTTTCTCAGTATCTCAAAGATGTATTGTTTTACAAGAATTTATAATGCCTTTATCCAGAGACCCATGAGGACCATCCCTCTTGCTAGTGTAACTAATGATTTCTCATATTGTAATAAAAAGGAATCCACAAAAAGCAGAGAACACAGCCTTTTGTAGCTAATTAATAAAATTCACAGCCTCAGTTCCCAGGATAAAGAGCTGATAAAAGTTTTTCAGCACTGAGCCTGTAGCAGCTTTTTGACCATCTAGTTCTATTTCATTTATAAAATGCACCATCTCACCTATGTGCAGAATGCCCTACATCCATCATCTGACATCTACCTTTGCAAGGCTGTTGCCTCTCCAGTTTGACGACTTTTATTTATGTTTTACCTTCAACCTAAGTTTCCTAATTTTGTTACCCTTCATAGTTCAAACATAGAGGCCTCCTGTGAGCCTTCACCTAGAGAACATAACCTCTCCCTGTGGGATTTTGCTGTTCATTAGATGCAGAGGCAATATTTTTAGTTTTAACAAGTTTTCACTTCCCACTGAGGGACTGACTTTCCAGTGTCAGATGTGCAGCCATGGCAAGGAGGCTGTGGATATTAATTTGGCAGCTTTACCGTGTCTTCTCTTTAGAGTTTCATGCTGTTTTCTGTTTGCAAAGATGGTGACCTCGCCACGGTACCTCTATAATTTCTAGTTTCCAGTACCTCAGGTTTTGTTTGACCACTTCCAAGTAGCTTATCTGTAGCTCCAGAAGGCAAAATTTGGCACCAAGGGCTTTGTGGTCCTGCCTGACTCTGGCAAGTGTGCCCCGTTTTTGATGGATATCAGACAACACTTTTGTAGAGCCACTGTAAGAGACATAAAAATCTGTCCTGTGTTTCAATGGCAAGGCAAGAATTATCCAATTTGCCTTTTTTCCTTATGTCCAATTCTAAATGACTAACCCTTCTACGCTACATCCCTGTCATGTTCTAAGTTTGTGAATGTTAGACTTGTGAATTGTCTTTTTCACAATAGCCATTACTTATAAAAATGTTGATTTTCCAAGATATAGTGTCTCATTTTTAACCCCATTCCTATTTTTAAAACAACATTGATTCTATTTTCAGCCTTCTTCCCTTCTGAACCACACCAAGGACTCATTCCTAGGTAGGAGTCAGATGTCAAAATAAAAAAGTCTCATGCCAAGAGCAGAAAATGCTCCAAAACTTATTTTTTATGCAGAAGGTGTAATATTACATGATGGTGGTGCTCAAGGCTGTGTTCACATTCACATGTATTTCCTCCACAGAAATCTCAAGCATCTTATTGATCTCAAACTTTCATTGCCAGTGGTTTTCTGGTTTGTTTTTTCTTTTTCCAGCCAGAAATTTTCCCCCGGCCAATTATCCCATCACCATCCTCTGTCTGCCAAGAAGCTACTGGAGTCAAGTAGATGATTAGGAATGATGATTAGGAATCAATTTGACTGACGCATCAACCTGCCACAGACATTTGCAAAAGCCCTCCTGTTACAAGATTCTTTTATTTTAAAGATAATGCTGAGGTCGAAATTCTTCTTTCTTTTTTTTTTTTAATTTTTTTTTATTTTCTGGGCTCCCTCTGTGGTCAGTGAAGAGGTAAATGTGGGGAGCCTGGTCCATCTTGTCTTGGAATCAGTGGCATAAATCACCCTCCTGAGGTACAGTTTTGCTCCCTGTGTGCCTGGGAACAGCACCATGACACTGAGTGTAAGCACGAGTCAAATGGCTCTGCAGGTTGTTGGACAGCATTGACCAGGTCCCCTCTGATCCCAGTGGTGATTTAAACACTTACAGGAATCCACCTGGATGTGGGTGCCAACATGGAGTTGTCTGAAGCTGGAGCTGAATCTCAGCCTCGACAAGCTCACAGACCTGACTGTTGAGGAGCAAAGGCTGGGTGAGGCTAATTCTGTTTTTTACAGCAACCCCTGCCTGACTTGATATTTGGCATCTTTCAGACTTCCAACTTTTTTCTTCAGTGGACTGCTGAACGTTGTGAAATCCCTCATCAATTCATTGACTGTTCTTTGTACAAGTTATCATATAATCTGCAATTGCTTCTCTCAGTCAAAAGCTTCCAGGAGCAGCCAGTTTACAACAAATACCTTTGTGTCATTGAGACAAGTCAGAGTTTTGCCAAGGTTCTCAATGAAGTCAGGATTTCACTTCTAAAATCTGTAGTGTTGTTTTTTTGGTTTTTGTTGGATTTTTTTTAATATGCTGAGACAAGCTAATTTTCTTTTTCTTGGTAAAGATCTCTCTTTCAAAAGAGGCTTCTGAAAATTTCACTGTTTCTTTCTTCACTCAGGCCTGCCAAAGAAAGCTTGGCTGGAATCCAACACTGAAACACATTCCTTTTTCTTCCTCCTTAACTTTCCAGTGACATTAAAGATTATGTGCATTAAAAAAAAAACAAAAACAAACAAAAAACCCAACCTAATACATTATGCAAAACACATCTGGTGGAGAAGGGCGTGGAAGAAAGCAATTTAGCTTTGGGTCACCAATCTCTGCTTTCTTTTAAATTTTTTGGCATGATAGTCACATTAACACAACAGATCAATACATATCAGAATGAATCAGATGTAAAATTATGTGAATATTTTAGCCAGAAATGTAAACATGGTATGTTTTCATAACTTGGTGGTGAGCATAACTGTAACAAATCACATGAGTTTGTCTTGTGATGGCAAGTGAGGAGCAGAAAGAGGTAAGGCAGAAAACTGAGGAAAGAGAATATCACATCTTGAAATAAGTGTTGGGGAAAGGGTCATAGAGTGTGAAATGTATTACGTCTTTACATCTTCGAAAAAATTAGCTGAATAAACTACCATTAAAATGAAAGGCAATTAAAGCAAGAGGTAAATAGTTGTGACTTTTTTGGGGTTTGTTTGTTGGTTTTTAATGACAAAACAGCTATATGTTTTGATATTCTTAGAGGACACAGCAATGCTTCCTCCATTGACTGTGTTTGAGTAGTAGGAAGAATGAACAATTTAACCTGAAAGCCATTCAGAAGTTAAAAAAAAAAAAAAAAAAGATAGATCTATTTTGGGATATGTGGCTTTGTTAAAAATAACACATAAACAAACTGAATGATTCTTGGTGCAGACTGCCCCAGGAACCCATTTCTGTGAAGAAACTAATTTTTTACTGAAAACCTCATGGCTTCAAGATTGCTGAGGAAAATAAGAGTTTCCTCTATAGGAGGGAACTTTAGCCAAAGTTCATCATCTCTATAGTCTATAGTCACCTTTATATAGGGAGGAAGGAGTTAGAGTTGTCCTTCTCCTAGGATGGTTGCTGGGAGGCCAGCGAGCCATCCTGCGTCTCCTCGAACGCTTCCATCAGCGCTGCCTCCGCACTATCCTGAACATCCACTGGTCTGATTACGTGACCAATGTGTCTGTCCTTGAACAGGCAGCAGTCACCAGTATTGAGGCCATGCTGCTGAGAACGCAGCTGCGCTGGGCAGGGCACGTCTCCAGGATGGAGGATCACCACCTCCCTAAGATCATGCTCTATGGTGAACTTGCCACCGGCTGCCGCAAGAGAGGAGCCCCGAAGAGCAGATACAAGGACGCTCTGAAACAATACCTCAGCCTTGGCCATATTGACTACCATCAATGGTCCAATTTGGCCTCCAATCGGGAGGCATGGAGACACACCATCCATAATGCTGCTGATTCCTTTGAGAACGCACGCAGAATCAGTCTGGAGGAGAAAAGACAACGCAGAAAGAACCGTGCCTCACCAACACCGCCTATGGAGACTTTCTGCTGTGCCTTTTGCAACCGGACTTGCCTATCTCGCATCGGCCTCTTTAGCCATCAGCGCGCTTGCAGCAAGCGTGGGGAGAGCCCTTCCCAAATCTTTGTTCGCAAAGCCTAGCCATGATGATAGGGAGGAAGGAATGTCTAGAGCCTATAAACTCTGCAGCAGCAACTGATGACAGAGATGGTTGAGCATAAAACCTCTGCACACCTCTCAGATTAAAGCTGATATGACTTTCTGAAGTGCTTTAGTTTATAGTTTCAATCTCACTGAAAGGCCTCTCTGGAACACCAGGGAAAGCATAGTTGCACATTTAATCTTCATGATTAGGATGCTACCAGAAAACTGCATTCCAAGGTTTGATTTTAATGATCAGAATTAACACCGTTGCTGGTTCACAAAGAAGGCTCATGGGAGATCATCGGGGGTACAGGCTGAGCCCACAGGTCATGGACACCGGTTGCTGCAGGAACAAGAAGCAAGAAATGCTGGGAAAGGGGAGATCTATTGGAGGCATTCACTGAGCCTGGAACAAGACCTTGAGCCAAGTGAGAGCATTTTCTCTGATGGAGAACATAGACTTTGCCACCCTTTGTATGCAGCATTTGTGGAGTCTGCAACCCAATTGCAAAGGTCAGGCTCCATTCTTAGGGAAACACTGAGAGTTACACAACTGGAAATTATTTTCCAAAACGTTTTCATCTTAAACCAGGATGAGAATTTTAAACAACTTATCATGTAACTCATAACTTTTTCAATTTGAAATTGTTACTTCATTGTGTTACTTCATATTAAACCTAAAATACTTTCTCTTTGTTGTTTGGGGTTTGTTTGCTTGTTTGTTTTTAATTCAGCTTTTCTGAACTGTAAATTTCATCTCTTTTTGCACAGCAAGGAACTGTGTATTACTACACCTCTGTCTCCACTCAGGTTTTTTTGAATTTTATTTTAACATTATTAACAATACCTTATGCTGCCAGGCATGAGGGAAGCTTGAATCCTGTGTGAGTTTATTATGCAGGCAAATTTCCTCCATCAGAGACTCAGTCCTCATATATATAGCTGTCTTAATGTGTTCTCACAATGAAATATTAAGGAATAATGGTAATATATGTATGCTAATGCATTCAAATAAAGTTCATATTAAATCTTGTTTTAATGAGGCATAAGCAAGGGCAGACTTTCCAAGCATCTTGAGTCCATCTAATGCGCTAATCCTGGTGTGCTGTGCCTGCATAAAGAGCTTCAAAAGCAAAGGTTTTGTGCCTCCAATAGGTCCAAGTATCCAGTGTGTTGTTGCACTCTGTGAACGGCATGAGGTTGTCAGACAATCATAGAATGGCTTGGGTTGGAAGGAACCTTAAAGACCACCTATTTCCAACATCCCTCCCTTTCTACTACTACAGGTTGCTCAGGGCCCCATCCAGCCCAGTCTTGAACACTTCCAGGGGCATCCATGACTTCCCTGGACATGCGGTTCCTGTGCCTCACCACTCTCACATTGAAGCATCTCTTGTTAAAATCTAATCTAAACCCTGTCTCTTCTACTTTAAAACCATTGTCCCTCCAGTGCCCTTCAGTGGATGAGGCTTGAATGATTGACTTTGGAATACTAGTTCTCCATCTCTTATTGGGACATCAGTGGAGGACAATGTGCTGCAGCACCTTCTGTGTGCGCACCTGAGCTCCTCCAGTGACAAGAAGTTGCAGAGTCATGATCAGTAAGAACCAGCTCTGGTGCTACACAGGAAAAAAGGATAGCATAATTCAAAGTCAGTGTCATGCTGCCATTATTAATAGCTTCTAGCCATTGCAGGCTGTGGGTTGAATGAACTCATACCAGCCTGCAAAAGGCCATGAAATCAGCAGATTAAAAGCAGATTAATCGGCTGTATCTCCGATCCAATATATTTAAAGTAAAGCTCCTAACAACTCCAGTGATATTTGGATTAATCCCTAAAGAGTGTATCACTTTTAATACGATGGTTACTGAGTATATTTCAGATCAGCAACTTAGAACCTAATATTTGGAATATCATGGACTATTTAAGGTAGATGAGCCCTGACATATTAAGATGTGAGTTCTGTTCTGATAATACAGAAAGTCTCCATAAGCTTGACAAATCCAGACATCATCTTTTAATTGTCCTCTGACTGCTTTTCCCTGGAGCACAAATCTCTTTGGGGCTGGTGATTTGAGCAGTGTCTTGTGCTTCAGAAACGTGCCTGAAACCCAAACTTTGCAGTCAGAACTTAATCCAAAGGCAAACAAAGTCATCAGGAAAGTTTTGGACTGTGCCCTTTGGACTGAGCAAAGAAGCCAGCTAATAATGTTGCTGTAATGTTTTTGAGTTTTCTTTTTTTCATCTCCTTTAGACAAACGTTGGAGTCATCAAGTTTTGTGGCAGAAATTTTACTTGGAAAAAATCCCAAAGGAAATAGAAAGTATTTCCAACAGCAAAGTTACAAACCTGTAAACATGCAAATTCACTTAAGAAATTCTTCTGAGAGTGTGTGTGGAGAATCCATCTCATCGTACTTTATCCACCTAAGGAGTATAACAAGTTCATTCTGTATGAAAGTGGCATAACTCCAGTCCAAGACAAAAAAGGTCTAGAGTCAAGTTCAATTTTGTAAAGCCAAAGTTGCACCAAAAAGCATTTACTTTTTAGCAGTGCTCGGTATCATGCATCATACCAATAAAAACCCAAAGCCACTGTTGCCCTAACAATGATTTGTTTGACAAGCATCGCAAATGGAGGGGAAACCAACTGGCAAACAGTGACAGTGCAGTTAATCACTTTCTGTGAAGTTATGGAGCTGGTATTGAGATCAAGACTGTTTGAGAGACAACCCTCCTGGGAAGAAAACATGAACTTTGTGAATGTCAACATTTGAAGCAAAGCCACAGTGAGGAGTAAGACTTGAGTGCTGTGATCCAGAAAAACAGTATATTTCCTGAAAGTCCCAGGAGATGTGAGCTCACCAAACTTGCCTTATTTATTATTCACCGTGGGAAGACAGAAGTTACCTTCTGTTACCAAAAGTCCTCTGAAATACCGTTAAATGGCCTCATCCCATGTTTCCCCCCATTAGGCACCTTGCAATCTCCTCCCAGGTCCCATCACTCAATCCAGGTTGTGGAACCTCATAAAGACCCCTAAAGTCCTCTGAATCCTTGACCTCAGACCTCACAAACCCTTACTGACCACTTCTATCACACCCTGCTGTTCCTGGGACCATCCCACCACTTCCAAGATCAGGGTTAGCCAGCCATCAGCTTGAACTGTTCTCCAAAAAGCCTTGAAACTGCCTCATCCATCCACGGTTGTTCGCTTCTTGTGGGTTTTTTGGGGAGTTTTTTTTAGTTGTTTTGTTTTGTTTTGGGTTTTTGTTTGTTTGTTTCTCTTTTGTTTTGGGGTGGGTTTTTTTTGTATCCTGAAACTGGTTTAATTTGGCCACAACACAAGGAATGAACATTGTCTTTGGCGTGCCAAGAATGAGGAATGGAGGGTGTTGCAGGACTGAGGGACAGAGTAAGAGAGACAAGGAAAGGACAGACAGGGGATATGGGAAGAATATTTTTGCACTAACCTTAACAAATTGAAGGCAAGTCAGGAATAATATGGAGAATATACCAAAAAAAAAAATGAACCTACTTAGAGAGTATTAATTATTGAAAAGTGCATGTATGAATCAATTCTCCAGTAAAATTAATTACACAATGAGGCAATTATTTCAGCAAGAAAATCCAGTGATCAAGTAAAGTGAAAGGTCTAAGCAAAAAAATGGAAGCCAGCAAAAAACCAGTATTTTCAGGATTTGATGGACTGGATGTGAAACTTTTAGTTTGTGGTTTTTTTCCTCTTTTATTTTCTTCAGATCATGTCAGAAGGGGTTGTGCAGCCTGGGGAGGAGAAGGCTCCAGGGATATCTTTTTGTGGCCTTTTAGATTTACTGGAGGCCTATAGGAAAGCTGGGGACAGACATTTTAGTAGGGCCTGTTGCAATAGGACAAGGGTTAATGGCTTTAAAGGATATTTGATTTAAATTGAACATAAAGAAGAACTTTTGTACAATGAGAGTGGTGAAACATTGGAACATGTGCCCAGAGAAGCAGTGGATGTCCCATCCTGGAAACACTAAAGGCCATGTTGGATGGCCCATCCAAACTCATCTAGTTGAAGATCAGCCTGACCATTGCAAGGGAGTTGGACTAGATGACCTTTAAGGGTCCCTCCCACCCAAACTATTCTGTGATTCTATAATAAGTCTGGGGACGTGTGAATATTTCAGCTTGAAAACAAACGGTTTCAAAGAAATGTCAATATTTGTGGCGAAAAACTGTTCTCCAAACAGTACACAAACTTTCAAAGTGCTCTGGAGCCTTTGTTCCAGGAGTCTACAAATCACTGAAAAACAATACAGTACAAAGGCTGGGAGAAGGCAATGGATCACTGGTAAAAGGGATAGGAATCAGTTAAGGTCAGGTTGGATGGGGCACTGAGCAACCTGATCTAGCTGAAGATGTCCCTGCTCACTGCAGGGGTGTTGGACTAGATGACCTTTAAAGGTCCCTTCCAACACTAACCATTGTGTGCTTTTATGAATAGGAAAAGGATGCACAGAAAGCCTGTGGCTGCTTGGTGTTGGTGACAACTACAGCCCAAAAACAGGTGCTATGAAAGACACAGCCTGAAAATCTCTTCTGGTCACTGAAATATTTTGCTGCGTTGCCCTTTACAAGCAGGAGAGGGAAGAAGCCCCATTCACTGCTAGTGTGACCCAACACCCTCGCCCTCAACACCTCTCCCTGTGCTCAGATTCAGCTGTTTCTGGGCACCAAGGCTGTCTCTACATCTCATCCAGAAACCACTCCTGTCAAACGACCTACATATCACATGGAAGTACCTGCTGCTTTAAAGAAATATGAACTTAATTCTGCTCTGCAGTATCTAGGCAATTCCTAATGATATTGGTATAGTAGAAATTGGAATTGGAAATTGGTGTAATTGGAAATGGAATGTGGCCAATTATCTTTGTGATTTCCATCCACAGTGTGATAGAATAATGGAAAAGAAACCACCTCTGAGTTTGTCTTCACTGCAGGGTACTTCTTCCAATTTTATTTGAGATTTATTTTACTGACTTTAGGGAAGAAAAAAGTACATAGTGGAAGTATGCATCTGGTACATGGACACAGGCTGAGAAACTGTAACTGCTCCCCTGAATGGGATCACTAGCCCGGTGAAAAAAATCATCAATATTTAATCCCTTGCTTTCCACCTGATACATAGCTCTAATTGAGAAGTAACATTCAAGCTTTTGAATGTGACCTTGTATGTTGATTAGGTTACTCCCCCAGCAGTTGAATCTCATCATTTATCCCAGCCCTTTGCAGAGAACACTCTGCATAATGTGGAACATCCAGGTGTTTAGGGAATGCAGCTGTCTGAGGGATCACTGGGAAAAATATAGACATTGCAATCCTGCTCCATGCAGAGGCAGTAGTCAGAGAATCTCAAACAGGATATTTTCTGTGTTATCTGGAGGGAAAATCATAAACAAAATGCAATCCCAGTGGAAGATACTTCTGCACACAGCAGTGCATGCCCTGTGAAGATTACACCCCAACACAAATGTCTGCCCCTCCAGGAACAAAGCACACGGGAAAGATATTGGTAAGTTGATAGAAAAGCTGGAGAAGACATTATTTGCAATTAACCAGACACACAGCAAGGCCTGATTTAGTAGTTAACTATGCATGAAAGAGTATAAGGTATGATTTTTTGTATATATGCTCACAGCCTATATTCTTTCTTGCATAGATAAGATCATATATATTATACAGCTATATTATAGCTATAATTATATATATAAACTGGGTCTGAGGCACAGCAGGACCTGCCACCTTGATTGCTGATGTTTATATGGATTTCCTTCACTTGACGGAGGAGGAGCTTTGGCAGGTTTAAATGCAGCGCAGTGGCTGTGAAAAACACCAGGGAGTGTTACTCCTGATTTAAACTCAGGGGTGTGATAAACTGTGTAATCAAATCTTGGCTCTGCTGTTGCATGTGATCTCAGCTAAAATAACTCGGAACAGATCACTTTGCATGCAAGGGAAATTACCTGTTGAGGGGTCAGTCCTTTTTAGCATCTCCTCTCCTCTCTGAGAATTGTGACAAACCTAGACCCTGCCCCAGGCACATTCCTTGTGTGAGCTGAAGTTTGAAACCTAAAGCTCAAAAAACTTACAGTCATGACGATTTTGTGCATAGATAAGAAGGGACACAGTGAAATCTATTCATATGAGGGAGTAATCTGCTAAAACCTTACCAAGCTCAAGACATAGCAGTTCTTCTAGGGGAGAGGAGCCTGTGGTTGTGTTTGATGGGACAAGCTCTGAATGGATACAAACATTCCCCCAGAGGCCAGCCAAGAACAGCCCATCATCTGATGCATCACTGAATAATAACCAGGGTAGCTCCAGTTTAAGCAGGCATAAGAAATTGCTCTCATGCATCACAAAAAGCTGCTCAGACAGGACTGTTTTAAAACACCACTTCTGTTTAACTGACTACCTGAGCTAATATTAGAAGTAGCTCGGGATAGGGTAGAACTTGGGCCACGCTCCAATACAATATCCACTCTGTTTTACTTAAGAATCCATGACATCATTCCAGTGTTTGGCAACTCAGAATTAAATTAGCAAGAAGTACTGAAAATTTATTACGTAAGTTCCTCCCACCCCCATGATTCTCACTTCAATCAATGTTACTAATTAAGCCAATTTAAACCTGAGCAATAAGGCTGAATGCAGATATAGTGGTGTTGCATAGGAAGTTGGGAATGTGAAAAGTAACTCAAAAAAGGAGCTTCTTCCTGTCATAAGGCTGGAATCCCAAACTACACCAATCTATGCAGTTCAGGAATCTGTCAAAGGGAGTCTTATTCCTATAAATCTGTACTTATCTATCACTTCCTAACTGAAGCTGTGTACTTTAAAGTGGAGATGCTGACTGTGTTTACATCTGCTTCAAGTGCTGCTAAGGTTTTCTGTGTGGAGGGAATGGTTCTTGCCGTCTTCTTTTGGAATCACACAGTGGTTGTCTGGTCTGAAATATTTGTGGTTAGCAGGGAGAAATGGGCATGTCCAGAAATGAATTCATCCCATCCAAAGGCAGATCCCAAAACAAGCCTGATAAATCCATCCTCGGATGTGGCTGTTGCACTAGAAATTGAGACAACCACCTTCGACTGCCCGGCTGACTGCTGGACAGTGGTTTAGTAAAATGAACCATATTCTGAAAGCTCAGACTCCGGAATTTGGGTCATGTGCCACCTCTCTCATTCTTGTTACAAAACAGCAAACAGGGAAACTGAAAATGAACAACCCAAAAACTAGCTGGCTGTACTTAGTAAGAATGTTTTCCTCTGGGGTGAATTTTACTGTCTTTTTGGAGGTTGATTTGGTTCAGCTGCCTATTCCTGTCATCTCTGGCTGGGTTCATCCTGGTATCTTGCTTATTCTCAAATTCTGCTCGTGTAGATTCAGAAATAAGCTCCTTCAGGTTGATTCTTCACCTTTTCAGTCTGTCAGGAGTGAGTTGTGAAGTGATTCTGATTTCTTTTCAAGCTCAGTCCCAGTTCATGACCATCTGCAAGTACATGGGAAGTTCAAAAATAAGAAGGCACTGCAGGCTTATTATGTTGGCTTTTGGCACATGCAGGCACGTTTCTAAGCCACGGGCTCCAGACTATTCAGATTGATCTGTACCAACTCTTAGGAGCTATTTCTGCAGCTCGCCTGACAGGGTCATGTGCTCTCAGTGCTGATGAACCACCCTCTTCAATTCATTTTCTGGATCAGCAAACAGACTTTATTAAGCCATGAGCTCCATTTCCTTGTTATTTCCTTCTTTTTTAGTTTTGGGACAGGAATCATTTCCTGCTTTGCATATCTATTATAGCATTACTTTAGCCTGGTCAACTAGATGACAATATCTTCAAGGTATATCCAGGGACCATTTAATTCCTTGTGTCTTAGGATGAACTGATTGACTTTCAGGGACATCCCCCTCTCCACTGTCTCTCAGCAGTGTATGCTAACACAGCCCAGACATCTGGAATGGTATTTCTGCCTAGATTCACATCTATTATATGTGTCCACAGAGAGGTTTACGTATGACTCAGGGACTCCACACAACTGCTCACACATCAGCCTTTATTACCTTTAGAGATGCACCAGAACACCTGAAACACCCAGCTGGCTCTGGTAGATGTGACACGGATCCTATGGGATACCTGTGCCTTCCTGCACCTCCCTACAGGAGGCCTCCAAAAGTCTTCATTAAGCTGTACCTGCCTGAATGGGTCTGGCACAGGATGACAATAGCACAACCCTGAAGAGCGGTGAGTCTGAAGGTGTTTTGTACCAACACAGCTCTGTTTTCCTGACAGCTGAATCACAGCTCGTACAGCCACCACTAGGTTGCAGCTGAAGCTAAAATCACAGAAAAAAAAATCCATTTGTTAGAGCAGCCTGTGAAGATTCTTATTGCTGGCAAGCTATGGCCTTTAAACTGTGCACTTGCAATTCAGTAGGTAATGATAAATATTGCACTGACAGGCAGCATTACTTTATTTATTCATTTATGTGAAATTCATGTAAACATGTCCAAGCAGCACAATATCCTGTGCCAACCATTATTAGAAGGCATTAGCTTCATTTTGTAGAGTAACCAAGCTGGAATAAAGTAAATTATCAATTCAGTAAAGATGAGAGGTAAACACTGATCCCATTTAAAATGTATGCCTTGGAGTCTTATAAAGAAGGATGGCTCCAAATATTTTCAGATTTACCTTTATTTCAGGTCATTATCATCAATAAAAATGGGGTTGGTTCTCACAAGATTACTCTGATATTTGGCTGGAATTGAGCTAGCTCTTTCAAAGTATTTTTTAAAAGCTGTTCACTTAGAAAGGGTTTGAAAAAATGAGTTTAAATATAGTAGCTATCTCTTTTTTTTAATCTTACTGTAGTCACTACAGCTACTGTACATAGAAAAAAGAAAAAATGACTCCCTCAAACTCTTTAAGCAGGTAATTTCTAATAGATAAGCAAAAAAGGCAATTGTAAAGAAACTGATGATGTTACAGGCAGTAGTTTGCAGCACACACCTAATCTGTAGGTTATTGAGTTTTTATAGACATTGCAAAGAGATGAAAGTCAAGAGAAAATACGAAGAAGAAAGAAGATAGGACAGAACAATGTTGATTGAGGCTTCAGACATCAGGTGCTCAGAGCCTGGACACAATTTAACTTGATAGATGGATTAGAATATATGCAGCTTTTTTTCAGGAAGTGTCTGAGGCTTAGAAGCAGCTTGATGTGATGGAGACAAATCCAGCTGGGTGAATATCATGCCCAAATAATAAGCTTGATTGACAAGTATGAGGCCGTTATTTTTTAGAATGACTGAAGAGGAGAGTAGAATGCAAGTCCAGAGAAGGGGGGGAGATTAGGAATGTTGTTTTAGCAATGTTGAGTTTGAACTGAGGCATAAGTCAGGCTGGAGATATATTGACATCTTAATTGGGCATAAGAAATGGATTATGGCTCATTTTTAGAGGAGTGTTTAATTTTTATTTGCTTTGTATGAATGGAATCTCTTCCCCTCTCCCCCAAAAATGTCCCAAACTTCCTACAATTCCAAAGTTGTCTCTGTTTTTCAGGCCTAAAAAAAAAAACCAAACCTATCGTGACTGAAGGAAGACACGTGACTTGACTTTGACGCATCAACAGTGGTTTTAGGGGATTTACTTGCATTTTTGGACACTTAGTTACTTTGAAAATTAAGTCCCACACAACTATCAGCCTCCTTTAGAAATGCAGACCATGATGTTCTTCCATTGGGCTACTTTTTGGTAGAGCTAGTAATAGATAATAGGAATTCTTCACTCCTATGTTTTCCCTGTGTTGGTTCTCCTATGACGGCTTTCATGTGAAACATCTCCAAACCCTTCTGGGAGATTGGAGGCAACTGTATGCACTAAAGGCTAAACTAGGGAGGAAAATCTGCACTTCTAGCTTTTGGATTTAGATTTATTCATCACAGAACTTCTACACTTCCACACACACGAACAGACCAGAAGAGGAAACAGTTTTTAGTCAGTGATGATCTTATAGGACTTTAGGGGTCAACACTCACCTTCAGTTGTAACCCTTTTATTTAAGCGCCCCCTTTCAGGGAGTGCAAGAAAAATCCTCTCCCCAGCCCGCTCAGAAAGCTGCCATTTGCTGCAAGACCTGGAATCACTGTCATAAGGTCCAGCATCCAGTAAAAATGATGAAGATCAGGAAAAAAGAAAAATGTGCTTCTGGCTAAGATTGTTATATAAAAGGAACGAATATGAAGAGATCTCTATAGTCAGCAAAGGAAGAAACAAGGTAAAGACTAACTTAGAATATTTTATTCACTTACCCCTATCACCTGCTGTAAATTCTGACAAAATACAGTGCCCATCTTTCCTCTGTATCTAATCAGAGAGGAGACAGTCTCTATTTTTCATGTAATGTAATAGAACACACTGTAACTACCAGACAATAAAAGAAGACACCATAATGGCTACGCTTTTAAGAGCACACATTTTTGTTGTTGTCAGACACTGGTCATATGGGAGCAAATTGAATAGAGCTGAAGATAATACATAATTCTGAAGAATCACCTAGCAGGCAGCACAAAGAGACACTGGCTTTGGGAAATACTGGAAAAATCATGGCTGTGGTTAGCCCAATAGCTCCAACCCCCTCTAATTAGACATAAAGTTTTAATCAATATACTTCTTTAGATTAATCCCTAGACCTTTTCTTCTAGGCTTTCCTAAATGTGATATTAAACAGTGATTTTGCCATTTCCAGATGATTTGATATCACCATTACTGTTTGTGTAAGCAATTGAACAGCTTGCATAAATGAAATTTGGACAACTCCTCCATGAAAATGACAGATATAAGGATAAAAACATAGGAAACATTGCCTGCATGGACTATCCTGATATTTCATTTCATGGACAGGAAATAGTAATTCCTCTATTGGACAATATGTGCCTAATTTTCAGAATAGCTGATCACTCAGAAACCTGACTGAAGGTGCTGAGATCTGCAGATGGTCATCACTCAACAGGCAACCACTTACTTGAAATCAAACAGGATTATCTGGAAATGTAGGACAAATGTGGAAATTGCTCCTAATGGATGAATAAATCTAAGACAAAAACAGAAATGAATTATTATACAAAATTATTTATATTCTAATCAAGGTGTTCTTGGAATACGCAGGGTTAAAGTAACTACAGTCTTGCGCATAATTTGCTGCATTATATAGAAACAAATGGTTTATCCCTTCCCAGTTAGGACCAAGTAATCAAGAAATCAAAAATGACAATGTTTTGGTCTCAAGGAATGTGTCTATATCCTCCAACAGGAGTTTTCACCTCTTGTCCTGTTTCTACACCTTCAGGTCAGCCCAAAGCCTCTCCTTGCAAATATGTACAACAAGACACAAACACAAAGTGGGTTTCTGCTGATCATCACAAAGGTGAGGTTCGACTTGACCTGAAGGCAGATGCATCTAACAGTTTCATTTAGGGGTTGGTGCATGAGGGGATCAGCTCATTTCTCAGTACCTAAGTGCCTGGTGGCATATGAGATGCAAAAGGACATCTAAGACCTTAACACAGAGATAAGAGACCACGCTGGATGCATAGGAAACCTGTGCCCACTTTGGTCAGCAGCTGCAGTCCAGACACAGAATCCTAGGGCGACCCAGACAGCATTGGACACTTATTTTTAGGCAGCTGAATTAGATTTGTGCTTGACTGATGCTTTGCATGGCCCAGCCCATGTCTCATGTCAGATTGTAGTCCAAAACACCTTTGCCCTTGGCTCACTGTCCCTTACAGAGCTTTTGACCTTGATTCATTGTAGGGTATTTTTTTCCACTCAGAAGACTCTCTTAGAGACTTCATCAGATGGCTCTTTGCACTGGTACGTGAAATACCGACTTGCAGAGCACTCAGCATAGCAGGTAAAGGAGGGAGGATGGATCCTGCACTTAATGGTTCATCTTTCTACATAGCCACTTCAGCACTTTGTAGAAGTGAGGTTTCAATTTTTACTAAAAATATGGATCCAGTAATGCTGCCAACTGGCGTTTTTCTCTGTCCCTGAGCTTGCTGCCCACAGCAGACGAGGACACAATTCAACAGCTGCTTCTCTTCACTGGTGTTCAAACCACAGATCCCTTTATTTTAACACAGGATTGTTGTTTATTCCAGCAAATGGCGACAAAGTCAGACTCAGTGGTTGGACTCAATGACCTTACAGGTCTTTTCCCACCCAAATTATTCTATGATGAAAGACACGGGAGCAAAATTGGAGGAGAGACATTTCACAAAGTGGAGGAGTCCTATGAATTTCCTTCTCAGTGATGTGCAGCTTCCTACTTAACTGTTAAGTATTAGCATCCATTGAGAGGGATCATTAATGCCCTGAAGAAAGTCCCTGCAAAGGACTTATCTCAAATACTCTCCTGGCTGTGCATCACCAAGGAAGAGAAATTAGTAAGGTCTACAAAGAAGATCAGAGGAAGAAGGTCATGCTTTTAAGAGAGAACTAGAGGATCTTGGCCTACTCAGTGTAATAAAACAAACTGTGAAAAGAGAGGGATAAGAATCCTTTGGGGCAAAAAATAAACCTGGAGGGTGAGAAGAACTAATTAACACAAGGGCCCTGATAATCACCAAAAATGATTTTAAAGTCAGCTTTGGAATATGCAAGCAACAGAGACAGGAGGAGCTTTTCCTTTAGGCAATGCTTTGTTGTTGTGGCATGGGGGCATCCCAGCTCTGGTGCATTCCCTTAGGGCTGGCAGAATTCCCTACTTGGCCACATGTTTTATCGATTTCCAGTGTCACAGATGGCATATGGTCCCCGTATGCCAAGGCATAAACTGTGCATAAAGTTTTCAAGGTCATGCACAAGTTGATTGCCTCCTTCTTGCGGCACAGAGGCCAATATTGATGATGTCCTTTGTGTGTTGTGTGTTCTGATGCAAACCACACAGCCTTGTGTAGGAAGGATGAGAGGAACATACTGGGGAGGGGAAAATAGGGGATGGAGAAGACGTGGAACTCATATCCCCCATCAAAGTATATTGCTGTAAGAGTTACTCGTTCTTAGAGAAGAGAAATAGGCATTTAAGGTTTCCACCTTAGTTTCAAACACTAATACTGGGATAAGAAATTAAAAACTAGACAACTGCACAGTGTCAGTGAAATCTTCCTTGGGAAGTTTTGATGGAAATTAGATACAACATGTTTCTTTATGGGATAGAGAGTGGGAGGTTGTAAGATTTTACTTTATTAGTATTAGACACATGTATATAGATAGGAAAGCTTAGCTGAGATTTAAGCAAGATGATATATATCTAATGAAGCAAGCAGTTTTGGAGAACATTTTTGGAGGAGACGGGGTAGCTAGTAAATTTTGCTTTTACAGAGAAATAGTTAGGTTTTTTTATATAAATATGGGCTCGTTTCAAGGTTGGTGGGTACAAGTAATTATGTTTTATGGAGATAACAGATTAAACTTTCAACACCCATATCCAGTCAGCTGCAATGTAAGAGCTAATAATAACTGTCCTTGAGAAGATTCAAAGTAGCATCCAGAAAAATCAAAAAGGCCAGTGCTGACATTCCTGAAATAGCCAAGAAAAAATAATTGCTATGAATAAACAAACAAAAAGAAAGAATATATTTTTATTCCAGAAAGAGACAAAGCGTAAGTCCAATTAAAAAAAAAAAAATCCTTTGTAGGTCACCTCAGAAAGGAAAAGTTCACAGTAACCAGTGAAATACAAAATGTACTAAGGAGGAAAAAAAGTTTGGGAGGAAAAAAGTTTGAAAGGAAAACAGTATGAACTACAAATAAAAGATGCCAAGTTAAAAAAAAAGAGCAATAATTGCTTTGCATGAGCTTCCAGGCTTTAATATCCAAAAGAGGGAAGTAATGATGGCAGAGACTGATAAGGGAAGACAGATCATTTGAATATGTTTGAAGATGAAAATCTGAAGTGATAGGAAACTTTCTGGCATAAAATTTAGACAAAGAAATAAACGACATTGACAGTACACTGCTAGAGATTGCACTTAGTTAGAGGCAAAGAGCTTGGCAAGAAAGCACAGAATGTTTTGACTGATTACTTCTTTCTTTTTCTTAATAAACATTCTTAAATCTGATCAGTAACTAGTCCTAGCTGGTGTCTGTGGCAGTTCAGGTTATTTAACACTCTCAAATTCAAGGATTTTTCAACTTGGGATAAAAACACAAGTTGCAAAACCTTATTCAGCATCACAGATCAAGGAGACTCTCTCACTTAAAGAAAAACTCTCACAGAATCATGGAGTGGTTTGGGTTGGAAGGGACCTTAGAGATCATCTCGTGTTCCTAGAAGTGACTCCTTCCCTTAGACCAAGTTGCTCAGGATCCCATCCCAATCTGGCCTTGAACATTTCCAGGGCTGGGGCAGCCACGGCTTCTCTGGGTAACCTGTGCCAGGACCTCACCACACACTGAGGAAATAAATTCTTTCTAATATCTAATCTAAATCACTCCGCTTTCAGTTTAATGTCATTCCCCCTTGTCCTATCACTATCTACTTATTTTAAAAATTGCTCTCTTTCTTTTTTACAAGCTCCCTTTAAGAACTGGAAGGCTGCAGTGAGGTCTCCCTGAGCCTTCTCTTCTCCAGGCTGAATAACTCCAATACTCTCAGCCTGTCTTCATAAGGGAGGTGATCCAGCCCCTCTTTGTGTCCTCATCTGGATGTGATAGGAATTAATCATCTAATGTCTCCCTTAGGATTAAATACATTTCAGCCTACAAGTATTTAATCCTTTCCCTACTATTATAAAGGAAATGTGGACAGCTCTGTCACATATAAAAATCACCAACTGTCAAATATTTGCCTTAATACCCCACAAGAAGACCAACCACAAGATTGCACAGATTACCTTATCTGAGTACACGAAACCACATGTTCTCTCCTTTCATGCTGAAAGGCAAATTAAAAAAATACCATTTCCTTAACATCGTGTGATCCCGAAGCTTCCACTATGAAAGGCAGAGAAGTGTTTTTCTGTTGGCTCATATGTTGCATCTGGGCCAGCCCAGCACATAAAGGAGAGGATGTTTGATTGCTTTGAGGTGTCTACGAATTTAAACAGCATTGCTGTTTGGCTCCAGCAGCACCTCGGGATGTGAGATTAGCATGTCACTCCATGCTGACACCTTGTTTGCTTTTTGTATTAACACCTAGACATGTTTCAGGGCTCTAACATGGTGGTCCACCAGTAATTAAGATTAAGGCATATTCTTTGTTGACAATTCCCTGATGAATTACTTCTTTCTGCATTCAGCCCCGGATTTGGATTTTGTTTCATTCCTTGGCTGGGACAGAATCCTTGTGTGATTTATTGCGATCCTTATTGTGATTAATAGCGCTCTACACTGTTCATCTCCTCGGCAATGAAAGCAGGATGCCTACCCAGCCCAGGGGGGAGCATGTGCTCCCACTTTCACAACCAACCAGCCTCTATGAAGGCTTCCACAGAACGTAGTTTTGAAACCCAGTTTGTCACTGACAGACACGAGCTGACCGGTTTTGTTCATTAGCTCTCTGTTTTTTAATTGGTCTTAACTATATCTTACTTGTGAATTTTCTGCTGCATCTGCGATGTGTCGAGCCTATCATTTAAACATTAACATGCAGCAATATTTCAGTATTTGAGCTGCATAACATCAAAAACAACAATATGAAAACTGCTTGATGAAACATCAATGAAAAGCTGCTACTTATTAGGAAATGAAGAGGAGGAGAAAATGTGGGAAGTAAGAAGGTCAAAAAATAAGTAATGAGTTGGGTTTTTCCCACACTGATCAGAAAGCCAGCTTACATGAGATACACTTGGTTACTATTTTTAGAATACCAGTGTCTGCAGTTACTTACTTTATACAGATTAAAATAATTTAATACAAAACTTGCCTGATAATTGTACAGCGAGCCAGATGATTGTATTCTGGGTGAAACACTAGAGAGAAGGTTTTTGGGCTGAGTTGCCATTGCCTGGCACTGAACTTGTGATCAGACTGAGTCTCCTACTTCCAGATAGCCTGAAAGCTTCACAAAGTAGTCTCTGAACACAGGTAATCTATTCAGATTTCTTCCCCGTACATTGACCACCTGATTGGGTAAACATGAAATTGTGAATGTAAACTACCAACTAATTATCCCTGTAAATATGGGCTTTATAAATGCCATATGACTAATAATTAATGCCTACTAACACTGCAATACATCCTATTTAAACACAGGTAATGCCCATTTATGTTTCTATGAACAGCATTTCTTGACTTCCTTTGTTTCTAGCTCATGTCAGGAAGTCATTATGCACAGCCTAAAAAGCTGCGCTAATCCTCTTGAAGCTGCAGCAGAGATAAATAATTAATATTTGCTTATGCAAAAGCTGACTGTCATGAAACTGCCCTGTAAGGCGTAGCTGACACCAGCAATTGTCATTCCTGAGGTACATCTCTCAGATGGTGGGTATGGACAGTAAATGAGATGACTGACATCACTCACCCCTTCAGCTTCAGGAGCTGTTTCTTACCCCGTACTGAAAAATGGTTCTTAATTGTCTTGAGTGAGATGAGGACTGAAAAGATTGAGAAGTTTTCTTATACAACCTGTTTCATTTTGCACTGGCATGGATTTAGGACTGCTCTTGTCATTTCTCAGCTAGAAGAGGTAGCAGAGAGCTTGAGGGTCAGTGACCTCTTTAACCATTCCTGGATCCACAAGAGTGTCTGATTTCACACTGAAGTCTGCCTTTCAGGGTGGGTATCAGTGTAATGATGTGACCTCAGGACCCTGCAATAGGGCAGCAGGATGGCCATAGAGCTGTGGTGGCATGAGCTCTGCACCCCTGATTCCAACCCCACCTGTGCTTCTTTCACCAGTTATTCAGTGAGTCTGCTGAGAGGAAAAAAAAAACTAATTTCAGAGCAGTCCCTTGAATAGCATTGTGGTTCACATTTCTTGATGTGATTCCCTTTTATCTGCACTGCTGGCATCTTTAGAATGCAATATTTAAGTTTAAAAGGGTCTAGTTTAAGGAGTATTGTGTTCCTGTTTATTTTCCTCCTTCATCACATCAGCTTTTCATGTTCTTTTTATAGTTTTGGTAAACACTATCCTAGTATCATATCCAAAAATGAATGCCAAAGTGTAATGAAAAGGAGTTTTATTTTAAGACTTGTGGAAATAGAAGGGACCTGCAAAAAATGCAGAGAGCACCATAGGATTGGGATTTTTTTGTCTTTTGAGAGATGAGATCAGATACTCAGAGCATCACAGACACTCCGAGAAATGCAAGGAACAGAGGGAAAGCCAAGGGAAAACAATAAAGGTCAACATACCGAAGAAGAAGGAAAGAAGAATGAAAATGGTCTCAGACTCTCAAAGATTTGTGGATGCCTAGAATCCCTCAAGACTGATAATGCCTCCTGGATTTCACTGGGAATTTCTGTATCTATCAATGCTAAATACTTTGGGCACTTGTTGTGGATGCCCAGGCATGACTATCAAGGGTAGATGGTGGGATGCACAAGAGGCACCTCAGTCAGAGACTCTGTGGAAATCTCCAAGGTCAAACAAGAGAACTCATAAACAGGCCTGGCAGTGGGAACACTGCTCCGGGAGATCCTCTGTGGAAATGCCTGGCAGACACACAGCAGCAGTTATTGAAAACCATGTCTCAAGTTGTTTCACCCAAGAACATTTTGGGAGTGATGCTGGAAATTTGCAAGAGTCATTCTGGTAAGTTCTAAGCTTTTGGTAACATGGGGTTATACTCTGCTGTGGGTGAGGTTGGTCATTTTGACTGCATCTGTTTGCCCATTAGTGCTAAAGAAAAGGGATTATTTTTCCTATTGTTGAATGGGGATGAGGAGACATCCAAGATTTGGCAGATCACTTGCACAAGCCTGAAATGAACACCAGCCCCTTCTCACTCCACAAATACAAATTTCCTGAAGGCATGGGCATGCAATAAATTTACTAGATAATGCATCAATGGCTATAAAAGAGTGTGAAGCTTCAAACTCGGAACACCCTGAAGAACAACACCCTCTGCTTTCTTCGGAACACGGCCCAGGCCTTTTGCCAAAGGTGTTGGTGCAGGTCTCCATGAACTTTGCAGAACTGCAAAAAAGTTCTCAGATCAATAAAAGCTCTCAGATGAGAACTTATGTTGAAGGAAAAAAAAGAGAAACCTGTTCTTTCCAAATATCCAATTTTGAGTGTTAGTTTGCTTTGGTCATGCTGTCCAAAGTCTAATAGATAATACATTTTAATTGGACAAATCCTCACCCAAAGAGTTCAATGATAGAAATAAATCTTTTTCTGGCTCTACTGTGTTTGACATAGGCTCAATTCTAATCTCATTTACAGAAGTCTGACCACAACTGGCTGGACTGAAATCGACGGCCTTTTCTAGTTGGAAAATAGGATCAGGCCCCATAGCTACAATTATAAATAAAAATGGTTGTATAACATAAGGGTTTTGGTTGAAAGGAATCCCACTGACAGACTGAGACACAAGGGCCATTTTCTGTGAGGGGGAAAAAAAAGGCACATTTTTTATTACAGATATGAAACCAATGTTTAGCAAACTTTCTTTGCTTGCTTTGTGGCTGTAACCGTCCTTAAGCTTCATAAGACAGCTGGGAGAGGGGAATTAGATGTCTCTGCAGACCTCTTTATTTTAATTACTGTCATGCCACACTGAAAAATTATGACCAAAACAATAAATTGAATTAAAATGCTTACACTAATAGATCTGTGGATACAGAAAGATAGTTTTAGTTTTGTTTATCCATGAATGGAATTTATTGGGTTTTTTCCTATTTGTTCACTTTTTTTCATTGTTTTCCTTTTAACTCTGGTTCGATGCCTTGGAGGCATGGATCATCTGGCTTCTGAAAGTGAAGAGAAGGAAACAAAAAGCTTTTGCACTTTGCACTGTCTTCAAGTTGCAATGGTTTGCTCACAGGTCTTTGCCCTGTATGCTCTATTCTGAACCCAGCTCCACCATATGAAATGCTGTGTTTTTTCTTTCCTCCTCTTCCTTCTCCCCTTTCCATTTACCCACTGCCACCAATTCCATCATCTCCCGTCTCACTGATCAACGCAACCTGCCCACTAGTAGTGACTCTACCAACCTTCCATTTCATGCCACTCGTGTTTTGACATTTCTTACCCACTGAACTTTTTTCACCAATACAAGGCTGGATTGATGATCAAAGCTATTTTTTCCCATAAAAAGTTTCTTCTAAAGACAAATATTCAAAATTGAAAAACTCAATGCCCTGAGACTCAGTGATTTTACTCTTATGGGTGTCCCATGGGAATATTGGGTCAGTGGCCTCATGTTCTTGTTTCCAGGGCTCTGCTACACTGCTGACATTCCTTTGAGGTATATCCCCTGCAAGTGGGAACATGACGGTACCTCATGGAGATATATTCAGACCAAAAGCTCTGCCTACAAAAGAGAGAAGGATTTAAATAATTCAAACTATTACTCCTGTGAGGAAGCATGACATCATTTCTAAAACCCTCCACATCTCATCTCTCTCCAATTGTTTACTGGTTTATGCTGTCACGATGACTTGCACATGGCCTTCTTTCCTCGCTAGCTGCCAAATTCAACTGCTAATTTTCCCACTGTTTTGACATGCCTTTGTACCCTCTTCTATTCAGAGCAGTCACACACATTAAATAATCTCCATAATTCATGGTATTTAATTTTTTCATTGCCAAAGTGTTCTCAGCAGCAGAATCAACTCTTCTGATAAATGCACAGTCTTCAGTTTTCTGTCCTTTCCTTGGTTGCGAGAATGATCCATTTTATCTCTGTTCCTTCTGTAAGAGCATAATTTCCATAATTCATTAAAAATTCGAGCAAACTCCCTTTGCTTGTTTCTCATGCTCTTTGAATCTTGCTGATGCTACAGGATGCTGCTGTTCTCCTCTCACCACCAACACAAAGCAAGCACAGTCCTGCTGTTGTTAACTGAGCTGTCTTCGGACAGACCGGTTTGGGTGCTGTCTTAAATCTTAGCTACAGTGTGTTCTACTGCTCCAGGTATCCATCAAGGCTCTTGAGTTTTTCTTCTTCTGCTTCTGTGAATCTTCATCACAGAGTCATCGACTTTCATGAGTGATTTGGAGCACGTCATGAGCTAAGCTCTGGTCCTAATTAATTTGTGCCTGAGTTTTCAAAGCTGCGTGAACACTCACTGAAATGAGTGGAATCATGTAAATACAGACAAAGATAGAGAAGTAGACAAAGTTATTTGCAGACTCATCCAAGTGAATTTTTTTCCTCCTAAGTGCTCAGTTAGGTTTGAATTGAAATCACAGGGAGGGGGCAGGAAATCAGGTCATCAGAGCTGTCAAAAACAGTGTGTGGAGAGAGAGTTTAAGATCTAAATCTCTGAGATTTCTCATTTCTCATAAATTTTTGCAGTAATGAGCCCAAAAACATGGAAGATAACAAATCAGTGAAGAGCCATTGTCCACAGCAAGTCATATTATCAGGTTTTTCAATCTATATTTACTAATAAAAGTGAATATGCATATTTTCATTTTTCTCTGACACTGGATGTCAAGAGAAAGAACTGTGACTGACATTACATCAAACCATTCAACACACCTCCAACCTTCTCATTTCATCATGCCTCAAAAGTAAAATCAATACCTCCATCTCAGTAATAATTGACAGATGATTCTGCCCCGAAGAATACAAGCCTGTTCCATGTTTTTCACTGCATTATGCAAGGAAGAGGAAAAGAAAGAGATTTATGCAAGTGAGAAAAAAGCCTATGGCTTTGTAAGGCATCATAATCATGTATCTCTACTCCCATACCTTACTTTGAGCAGATGCCAAGTTGCCATGCTATGTCATAGCCATCTGGGGTTTTTTCTGCTGAAGTATTCAGCAACACCTTCCAGCATCTTGAGATGAAATACTCCAATTCATATTATCCAATAAAGTTAACCTAGGATGTTTTTGGAGCACTGGGGTGAAACAGAGTGAACAACCTCCTACCTCCACATCTGTTTCTGTACATCTCTAACTGCCTCCCCCAGTCCAAATTCCTTACTGGGAACAGCCCCTGGCTGATGCTATTCCCTTCTCCAGGCCTGTACAATGTCTGAGAGAGTTTTGGTTGGCACGGGCCAGTCTTGACCCAGGGATTGCACAAGCAACATTGGCACTCACAGGTAGTACTTGAGCCCACATCCCAGTCCCAATTTACTTACCAATATAGGCAAAGTCCTCTTAATCTCTTAGTTGTAGCATAACAAAACCTAAAAAAATATTTAAAGAAGCAAAAAATTACCTAAGAAAATTTAAAAAATAAAAAAAGGAAAAATATGTATCTATTGTAGACCAATTGTCCACTGCACAGGCAGTAGGCTGTAGCAGTTGTACTGATTTTGAGGAGCATTCATCCAACCAAAACTAGTTGTCTTCAATGCCTATATTTGACTAGACCACACTGTCTCTCAGTGAAGAGAACTGCAGCCTTTTTGGATGGGATCATTTAATCCTAAAATGGATGTCTAAAATATATCAGAGGTAATGTATAGACATCAAAAGTGTCTGGTTTTAAATGCACAGACACCGAAAGACTATTGCATGACTAAAATGAATAATTCCAAGGGCAAGGGCAAAAATGCCCTGAAATTTATGGTCTCTTGACTGTTGGAACTCTATTTGCCTCAAAAATCCAGCTGTTACGTATTTAGGAAACATCTACAAGGTGTTTAATGACAGAGCCAAAGCCTCATTGGCTTTTGGCTAGCAGTCTTTTCTATGGTGATTTGGGAAGTGTCTATAAGCTGAATTTTATTGCATAAATCCCTTTGGTAATGAATGGATATTTAGCTGCATGCTTTGCAGATGAAAAGCATTATGTGCTACAAAAGCTACCCAGTATCATTTATCTTCTCTGAATTTCTGAGTCAAGGAAAACAGAGGCAGTCCCAGTGATTAAGTTAGAACTTCCACTGCCTGCAAGTGGTATCTGTGAGGAATTGGGCTGACAGGAGGGAAGGGCTGAGACACAGACAGATATCCAGTGCTCACCAGTATCTCAGCTTTTTCAAAAATAAAATTTACAGTCAAGTAAGGACTTTAGGGAGATGCAGATACAATTTAGTAGTATTTAGATGGAGAAAGGTACTTAAGTCTGAGACCTCATCCCAATCTCTGGAAGTGTTCAAGGCCAGTTTGGATGGAATTTTCTTTGAGCAACCTGCTCTAGTGGAAGGTGTCCCTGTCCTTGGCAGAGGGGTTGGACTGGATGATCTTTAAGGTCCCTTCAAAACCAAATAATTCTATGATTCCATGAAAATTTACATCAGGAAAAAACCTCCCTTCACCAAGGGAGACACTGAAATGTAGAATAAATCACCCTGTTTGCCATACAGAATCTTTAGGTAACCACGGTTATGCTTCTAAGCGCAAAATGGCTCCAGTTTCTGCCTTTAGATATCTGGTTTGGTTAAGCTCAATGATGACCAAGACTTTGGCATTACTACCTGCTGGTCAACAAAGCGTCAAAATGAGCAAATGTATTCATAGCTCTGGGGTTAAGCTGTTTACAAACCTCAAGTGGTGATTCTTTATATACTGTTTTAATTCCACGCCCTTTATCTTCTACCTGAAAATTAAAAAAGGACTTCCTCCAGAAACAGAAAACTCAGGTTCAAGCTAGTCCTTTCTTAATTTCTCCCATGGCATCAGAAAACAGGTAGAAGAACTCAAAACCTATGAGACAGCATTTCCTAAGAGATGGGAAAAGGGGAGTCCTAAATTTCTGAAGTGTTTCACAGGAAACAAGAGAAAAGTAATGACATTTAGAACATAAAAATAATAATTTAATGAAATAAAAATCAGAAACAATTCTGGGCACCTATATCAAGGGGGTTTCCGCTCTATCTGTATGACGAGAATACTATGCATCACCTACATATGATTATTAGAATTAAAACAGACTTTGCTGCACATTTCTTTGTAGAGAAAAGTTGAAGTTTTCTTTAATTTAAGATTCATTCTTTTAAATTATGGATACAATTTTCATCTCCAGCAAACAGCTCCAGGTGTGGGATCCCATGGACCTGTTTTTCTGCCTCAAGCTTCTAAAAACTGGAACAATCTGGAAGTTCAAACACACTTCTCTGCATGTTATCATGTAATGATTAGCTCGAGGCATCTCCCACTCACACAGATGGTTATTCTGGATCCTGCTCCCTGAGGAACCTATATGAGATTTTGGGCAAAACACCTCTAAGTCCCTACCTCTCTTCTTCCTTCATTCTCTGTGACATTTTTTGGTGTTCTTTAGCTCTAGGGAAAAAAAAAACCACCAAAACTTCCCTGTAGTTTGGCAATGGGTCTGACTGCGTATCTGTACTAAGAGCGGAGCTGAGTGAATAGTAAGAAATTAGGTGCCTTTTTTTTTTTTAAATCCAAACCAGAAATGTCCATCAGAGGGAGGCAGCTTCCACAAAGCTGAGCCTTATTTAAATTCACATTCTGCTTTGAAATGAACTGCGTAGCTTAATTGCATTTGGTCAGTCAGAGGAATTTCCATTCTCTAAGTATTTGTAACCCTTTTAGCATACACTCCGTTGAAGAGGGGGAAAAAAAAACCCAACCAGAAAACAAACCCAAAACTCTCCTGCTCTCTTCATCGGCTGAGGACATGGAATAATAATAATAATCTGGAGAGGTGAAAAAAAACCACAAATAATGAATTTTAGAAAACGTAAGCCTGTTTTGTTGCTTTGGTTTGACTTTGATTGGGCAATTGTGCTTGGGCTAAATTGAGCTAACATGTAATTTGTCAGCTGGACTAAAAATGCTGCAATTGTTCATTTGCTCCTGTCGCCCTCACAGAAGAAAAATGAAAAGCAAACTTGCCAAAACCTAGCTGGGTCTCTGGCTTGTCTGAGTCTCTGTGCTGAGGGGGAGACCAGTGCCATGGCCTGTTGCCATGAAGAGAAGTCCCATCACTTGGGGAGACCTTTCCACCATCTGCCTGCAGAGGAAGCACCACACGGGAAGAAGGTGCTTCGGTTTGGCTCTGAGGTGTCACAAGAGGCAGGGAATTGCTGCTCTGAGGGACTTGAGTTATTCCATTCCTTAATGATGTCTAGAGTGTTCCTCAAGTGAGAGAACAGAAACTGAGGCTAGGACAAGGCGCCTGGCTGGGATAAATGCAAAGCCTTGGATAAATACCCAAAGGCAGGAAGCCTTCCAAGGCCGATAAGAATTGATCCCTTATCTCATCTGCAGGCATCAACCCATCTCCAGACCTCCAAGGACTATTTGCATTTGACAAGGCTTGTGGTTTCTGTGCATTCCCTGCCTTGTACCCAAAACCTGTTTGGCAAGACCTATTGTCCCCCTCCACTGTGTGTCCATGAATAATGGATGAATGTCTCCTGCTCTGTTTTCCCTTAGTTAACATAATGTATTCTCTGGATTAGCTTAGCCCGGCCCTTTTTTAGCATAACCCAACCTTCTAATTACACCAATCCTATATTATACTGAATCTCTTTTGAATAAATTGTCTTTGTCTTCCCCCTGGGACAGAGCCCATAGATATTGACCGTAACACTCAAGAGTTCCCAGGAGAGGGAAAGAGAGATGAAAAGAAGACCTTGTCCTCGCTTTATTGATACGAAACAGGCAGGTTTCATAGAATCACAGAATGGTTTGGTGTGGAAGGGATCTTAAACACCATCCGGTTCCAACTCCCTTGCCATGTGCAGGGACATCTTCCACTAGACCAGGCTGCTCAATGCCCCATCCAGCCTGGCCTTGGACACTTCCAGGAAACATTTGGCTGACTTTCACTAAGCCACGTGAGATGTTCACTTGCTAAACCCTGCGAGTGACACGTTTGAGGCGGCTGAGCTAAAACGCGACCGTGACACCCACTGCAGACTTGCAGGTTATAAAACAGCTTTCTGCTGGTAGTGGTTGGCAAACTCGCAGGAGTCCAGGAGGGCTCTCGCTGCAGGCAGATATGTTTTAATGGCTGAGCCCACAGAAAGCCATTGGGGATCCCTGGTAACAATATCCCTAAGTGGCAGCATCGGCTTTGCACACAGGCTATGGGTGTCACCAGCCACAGTGAGCTGCTGAGTGAGGCTGTCAAAGCTGGACGCTAGGGCTGTATCTGCATTAATAAATTAAATAGTGCCAAGGCCCAGACACCACCTCAGTAGTCAATGCTGTCACACTCCCAGGCTCACCAATGTCAAGGGGACTTCTAGGTCAATTCTGCCTAGCCAAAGAGATGTGCACAAATTCCCCACACTCTGTAGGCAGGAAGAATAAAAGGGAGCCCCAAGAAAAACACCCTCAAAAGAAGTCAGGATCCCAGGGCTTCAGAGAAGAAATTCAAACTGAAATGAAAAAAAGACTGTGTATGTATCTCTGAAGAAAGAATTACTTGACTTATTAAGATTTATTCAGCGACCAGGCCATTCCTTAGCTAGGGAACAGCTGCACAGGCTTTGGTACTGTTTCTTCCAGAAGGAAAAAAATGTTTGTTACTGCTCTCCTGCTGCTCTTTGCATGTAGGAGGAAAGCAAGGAACAGAATAACTGCATATTTCTGTTTTTCTGTCCACTGTTCTTTCTCCTAATTTTTCCTTGTCCTTTCTTCAGCCATCATCTGCATAGCAGCACTCAGCAGGCGTATGTGCTCCTAAAAGGAGGAATGGGGTCAGTCCAAACCCAGACTGAAAGCTGCAAGCAGGGTGAGATCTTGCAAGGGGATGTGTGGCTGCTACTGGATTTGACCTCCACTCATAAATGCTCTTAGTCCATGGCATGGGATGCCCTGGAATTTTTATAGGCTAAAATATTTACATTTGACCTTGGGCTTCACAACTGACTGCTTTTTGTTATTTTGAAGGTGCAAAATATAAGTTAATAAAGCTCACATGGGCTGCTAAGATTAGCTACATAGTGTAGATAAATAGATCAGATAATAAAATTATATGAACACCTCTTGTTCAAGACTTCTGTTTAAGAATTCCTGTTAGTTTCTGTCATCTTTCATCAAATTCTCTTCAGATTCAAATTCCCTGTACTAGATTTTTAACTTGAAGGCCAAGACTTTCTTAAAGGAACAAAAGAGTTTGAAAGAAATCCTGGGAATTGAGATTCCGACTAAACTTCCCTACAAGTTCTAAAAAGAAATTTTGAGCTCTAAACTGTATTTGTTGAAAAGAGAAGTTCTAAACTCAACTAGTTTTGTAGATCTTACTCAGCAGCACGATGAATAATACTGTCCAGTCACTGAAAGTTATGATCTTATGATTTTTTGGGGGGGCAGGAGTTTGTTGGGTTTTTTGGGGGCGTTTGGGTTGGTTTTTGATAAGTATAAGGGATTATCAGGTCATAGAATTACAGAATGGTTTGTGTTGGAAAGAACTCTAAAGATCCAACCCCACTCCCATGGGCAGGGGCACCTTCCACTGGATTCAGGGACTCATGTGACACAGTTCTTTTACTGATCATAGATTTTTTCTTCTATAGTACCTCCAAGATGCATCTCTTTAAAGCTACACATTAATGGATTAAAGAATTTTAAGCCGTATTCTCCATGTTTCTACTCATGTTCTTCTAATCACTTTACTCTGGGGTTAATGTTTGACAAGGAACTTGAGACAAAAGACGTGGAATCAAAGAATAACTGAATGTTTCCAATGACCTTGAACTGATGTCATGTGTTCCAGACACACGTGTGTCTGTTTCAGTCATGTGAGCCTATAGAAGGTTTAAATTACTCTAAACACTTAAAGCAGGATGAACTACATAACAGGTCTGAGAATTTAAACAAAACCACTTCTAGGATTTTAAGTAGTTTGAGCATTATCTTTGCCTGGCTGAGCTTTACCCTTAGGGAAGCCAAATTAAAAAACAAAATGGATCCTTATTAAGAGGATTTTTTTTTTTTTAAGAATGAAAAAGCCTTAACTGAGAATATTGCATTTGGGAGAGAAGGAGGCTAGATATGATAGGGATAGCTGATTATAAATGTCATGGGACTGATGGCTTTAGACCAAGGATTATAGCTGGTGTTGAAGCATCAGATTTAACTATAACATTGAAGTAAATAAAATTTGCAAATTCAGGAACCAAATTTTGCTCCCACTTGGGAGTTGCTCATACTGTTTTTAGTGTCAGCAGCTCCAAGGTATTTTCTTTCCATCCCACCTCTGTGGATTTTCTTACCTCTGTGGAAGGCAAAAGGTCTGGAGAAGGTAATAAGGCAACCACAGGTCCATCCTCTTCTGGGAGACATGTCCTGGGACACCCCATAGCATTTCTCTGGCCCTCAAACTCTGTGGGTGGATGGGCACTTATTATATTATGTTTTATTTATATTTGTGAAGATCCAAGTTGTATAAACCAAATCCCTGTTGGGATGCAGCAGGGCAGAGGCACATGGGGAGGAGGGAGATGCTGGCACATTTCATCTCACACAGACGTCAGACTGAGGCCCACAGACAGATCCACCTGGCTGGCCATGGTCATGCAAGTCGTGCTACGTCTCCTCTGTGTAGTGACCAAGCATTTCTTAAAAGGTATTGTGGGTAGAAACACTTAATGATTAAAAAAACCCATAAGCCTAGTGATTCAGGCGATAAATATTTCTTGATTAAATTAATCAAACATTGACACTGCACACGCATCCAAATATGTTTCAAAAGCCAAACATTGGCTGAGCACAAATTAATGTTCGTTCTTGAAAGATAACTGCACCAGGACACTGAATGAAGAGGAATTGGAGTGAAAGCTGGTGGCCTTTACAGATAAATGAGCTGATACAAGCAATTTAGGTCAATACCAATTCATGGCATTGTGCAGTTAAGGAAACAAAGAACAAGTGCAAAAAAAAAAAAAAAAAAGGGATTAATTTAATTGCTTGAAGTGAGAATCTAGCCTTTCCCTGGACTTCAGAGTGATAAAGGGGAATAAGCTCTCAGTTACCAAATATGAGCCATGTAGTCCTGACACAAAATTCTCATTTTGCTTTGCATTTTCCCAGTCTTTTTTCCTTCACACAGAATATATAAATACCCAGTTCCACTTTTTTTTTTTTTTTCAATTTATTTCTATTTCCACTCTGTCTTTCTGCTTTTTCTGGTCTGAGAGTATGTGAATGTCTGGTATTCCATTAAAGAATAATTTTAAACCATAATTTCTTGCTTTGACACATGATAACAAGACACAGACTGTACCACTAATTGTCCTTTTGCCCACTTAGGGTCTTTCTTAAGTCCGGCCCTTATCAGGGGTCAGATGTCATGATGGGCATGCACTTTATTTACTAGGGCAAGCAATTAAGAAAACAGTAGCAGTGTTTTTCTAAGATTTTGCTAAATTTTATTCCTGCATACTCACCTTTTTAGTGAGCATTGACTTTCCTGTTAGAAGAAAAGAATCATTTGGGATCCACACCATAGTCTAAAAACCTAATGCAGTTTATGTGTTATTTCATCTGCAAATAATTCAACCCTATCTGGAAGTTAATGCTTAAATTGACCAAATTAAGGTGCTGTTGCAGAAAATTGAGTCGTATACATGTCAAGGAAAAAGAAAGAAAGTGTAAGAATGGTTGTTTTATGAGACAAAAAATTACTACCCAAGAGTATCAGATTGGTCGATGA
This sequence comes from Grallaria varia, assembly GCA_013396735.1. Classification (NCBI taxonomy): domain Eukaryota; kingdom Metazoa; phylum Chordata; class Aves; order Passeriformes; family Formicariidae; genus Grallaria; species Grallaria varia. Next base: position 547,106 of record VWZG01010256.1, read on the forward strand.
CACTTCCAGCACTCACAGCAACACCAAAATTGCTCAGAGAATTGTTTACATTTTTCTCTATTCACCCATCAGTCAGTGCCTCTGCAGCCAGGGCTCTGGAGCTGGAGTGGGAAGGGGAGGGAACAGGAAGGCTGTTCAGCTTTATCAGCACTTCACTGTGATATTCAGTGGCAATGACTGAGGTTTCTCTGGGAACATCTTTGGGCTCTGCAGAAACACGGGTACGTGCACCTACAGGCTCCCAGAGGAGTGAAACAGCCGTGCCCGGGTGGTGTTTCCAGATCTGGCTGTTGGGCCGGTGGGATTTGGTCTGTGTTACTGCACGGGGCTCCTCTAAAGGGTTGTGAGCCAGCAGCAAGGAAGGAGGTTGCTGCTTGGCCTTTTCCTCACTGCTGAACATCAAATAAACTGCAAAACCAGTGGGAAAAGAGAAACGAGACTGAGTTTTCCCTTAGGAACCATGGAATGTGCTCAGGGGATGGTTCTGGGTCCTTTGGGAGATCAGGAGGAGGAGGAGGAGGAGGAGAATGAGGAGAAAGCCTGCAGCAGGGCAGGCACTGCAGAGCGTGAAGTGAACTGCTCCTGCTCCTGCTCCTGCTCCAGCCCTGCCACTGTGGGTGAGCAGCTTAAAGAGGCAAATCCATCTCTAACCTCTGGCTGACTCCCAGCCTTCTCCCACTGACTGAGTCATAACAGAATGGATTTTGCTTCCGCTAGTTTGCCACTTGCCTTCACTCTTGTGTAACGTGCAAGTGCATTAGGAATTACTTCTCACCCTGTGAGGGAACACGGGAGTTTCTTTTTAACCCACCAAGCTCAACCCACAAAGCAGACACTCAGTAATACACTGAGGGTAAGGGAGTGAACTCTCATCATCCACTGCTCCAATGTTTCTCATCCCATATTTCTCAGCCACTGAGAGTTATCCTGTTGTTTGACTTGGCACAGAGCTGGTTTTGCTTGGCCTGGAGAAATTTATGTTCATAAAATCATAGAATCATTGAATGGCTTTGGGTTGGAAGGGACCTTAAAGCTCACCTAGTTTCAACCCCCCCTTGCCATGGGCAGGACACCTTTCACTAGACCAGGCTACTCCGAGCTCCATCCAGCCTGCCTTTGTACACTTCCAGGGATGGGGCATCCAGAGCTTCTCTGGACAACCTGCTCCAGTGTCTTACCACCCACACAGTGGAGAATTTCTTCCTAATGTCTTGATATTGGAATGGCCACCATGCTTTCCAAAGTAAATATACTTCTACTCGCATTGCCATAATTCTTTTCCCACCACCTCTTCCTTAGGGAAGGGATTTGCTCCTGTAAAAACTGCTTCAAACAAATGGCTTGGCTTATGTGTCCTTATTCCTTTTTGTCAGCTGGTGGTGGCAGGAAGGAGAGGTGGTTTTCCTGCCAGGTGCCAGGACTGTGATGCTCAGGGAGGTCTGTTTCGTGGCAGGAGCCTGAGCTGGAAGCTCTTTGCCACAATTAGCAGTAACTCTCTGAAGGGTGGCTGGCAGGAGGGTCCTGCTGGGCAGGCAGGAGGCAGCCAGCCTTTCCCTGTGCCAGGTGCCGTAATGTCTTTCCTGGACCTGGTGGGAAGATCTTGACGGAAGCAGGATGGGGAGGATGTTGAATTTCTGCCCTAACTGGGAGGAATTGAAAGAAGTTGGAATTGTAGAGGATTTTCCTGGCAGGAGTAATTTGCAGAGAGCTCTTTGGCACATCTACTGCTGTTGTTGGCCAGCTGCAGGTTGGGAGGTTGCAGCTGAGGCAGAGAGGGCACCATCAGGGGGCCTCTGCTGCTGCCAGTGGTGTGACTACCCTGACCAGATGACCTTTAGGGAGAAAAACAAGGGCATCTGAGACACTTTGTTGGGGGGCAAGGTGGAGGAAAGGAGAAGGATGCACGTGCCAGGGCTGTCCAGGGCTTCTGGACATCGTGTTCCAGCATGAGTAAGCATTTCTTTCGTGGCAGCAGGAGTCAAGATCTGCCTCTAAGTTTAAACACTTCTTTTAATCACTGCAGCATCCTACCACTGTGTGTTTGCTGGATCCTGTTCATACAATATTTATCATGCTGTTTCTGCATCAGTGAGGTCTATACCACACTGAAACAGGAAACAAAGGCTTGTCTTTAATAGGATAAATTATGTTTTTCTATCATTCATTAACCACCATTTTCCTTGCTGCATAAAAAAGCTGTTATGATTTGAAAGACAAACAGATATAGAAGACACTGTGCATCCACAGGAAAAAGACATTATTTGTCACAATTTAAGATTTACTATAGAAGGTGTGTGCAACGATGACCCAAGGGAATGTCCTAAGTGCTGCAAGATCTTGTGATAGATTGGACTAACAGTAAGTATTTATCTCCACTGGAGATGCCATCTAATGGCCATGACAAAACTCCATTATGATATTATTGTTTTCAAATTACATGAGGTTCAGTTTTCAGAGGAAGGGAATGCAGCAACATAATTTCAATATCAAAGTTATGCAGTCAAAGGAACGTGATGCTATTTCAACTCTCACCAACTATTTCTGTTACAGACCATTGGCAGTTCCCAGAATTTATTCTGTTGTCCTTTCTACAACCCAAGCTCTTGGAACAAGAGAAACTCAGCTTTTCTTTTTTAATGCATGAGAAAGTTTATTTCTAGCTCTTACTGATGCTTGAAAAAGTTTGGAAATGTGAATGCCTGAGAAAATAGGACAGATCTAAATAACAGTCTGTTTTTTGGTTTATGTTATGTTTTGTTTTCTTTAGTTTTGTTTTCTTTTGTTATGTTTTGTTTTGTTATTTAACTTCATAATTTTCAGGAATTCTTCCAATTCCAGTCACAACTCAGAATCACCAGTATTGGTGGTACTGGCATATGTTGACCATAACCTCTTTCTCAGTGTGGCAGACAATGCAGAATGTTGAAAGAGCTTAAAAGAGACTACAGGACAAAATTAATATCTTGCCTGAATTTTCATATCAGTGAAATCTGATTCCTCTGGTGTACCTTTATCTGCATAGCATCTAAATGTAAACACAGTGACAAATCACACCCAAATGTTCAAAAATATTAAAGAACAAGTATTTCTGTAGCTTTTCATTCTTATATAACCTCATTTTTTTATGTAAAGGTCTAAAAATAAAGACATTGTAATTGTAACTATTTAGCTGTTTAAAGTGATCTTGGTACAATTTGTGAGGAAAATATTATTTCATGCCCATTTAATTCATTCTGTTAAACTCAAAGTAGAGACAGGTGTCTTTGCAAGCTCTGAATTTCCTCATTCTAAGGAGCACTAGTTTCTTTTAATGCATTTTTTTTGTGTGACTAATATATTTGGCAGAGATGAACCATCACCTGCTTTTTAGTAGAAAGCTGTTTCTCCTCTGGGGTCTATCCAGTGAATGATATCCAGAGACCCAAGAAAAATTGTGATTTGGATTTTAATTGAGAGATTTGCCAAGGGTGAACTCAGGTTTTAAATTATATGGTGGAGGACAGAATCATCAAATCCCACCACTGACTGGTACCGTGGCTGTGTTTGCCATTTACAGCGTGCAGCCAGGCTTGGAGAGATAAACCTGGAAAATAATGGAACAGAAAAGAGTTATCTATCGTCTGTGTTTCATTGATTGCCCAGAAATAGCAAGCCTATGGTGAAGCTGAACATGTGGGAAAGAAGCGTGTATTACTCTTCATCAGTGCAAAGGATCAGCAGTGTGGATGGGTGATTTCTGATGTGACGGTCTAAGAGCCACGGTGGTTACTCTGATAGCAGGTGGAATCAAATGCATTTGGAGTTTGGCTTTAGATGAAGTAAGCAGATATGAGGATTTTCCATTTAAGTGGAAAACAAAGCCCAGAGTAAGTTTTCTTTGTTGGAGTAAAGGCTTTTGGAGGAATTTAGCTCTGTGTAGAACTTCTGTGCAGTGTGCAAGTATGGCTTGCCCCAGGCAGACATGGAACAAATACCATGGGGAAGTTGTTTGAATGCTGTTGTTGGGGGAAAAAAACAAACAAAAAGCATTAGCTGTGGATATCCCATCCCTGAAAGTGTTTAAGGTTGGATGAGTTTTGGAGCAACCTGGTCTAGTGGAAGGTGCACCTGCCCAGAGCAGGGAATTTGGAACTAGATGAATTTTAAGGTCTCTTCCAACCCAAACCATTCTATGATTCCATAATTTATTTTATTTTATGACTAAAAATATAAGAATTTCACATGAGGCAGAAGTCATCTTTTGTACATCCTTCCCATTTAAAATTCAGATGTGTCTGTATTCCAGTTTAGCAGAGTCTGAACTCATGAACCATCAGCTTTATTCTCCTTTTTTTTTTTCCACAGATTGTAGTTAGGTCTCATGGAAAGTTTTTATTTTTCCTTATTTCCAACTACAACATCTAAATATCATTTCAAGTTTTTGAGCAGCTTTGCACAGAAGATTTGGCAACAAAATGTAAATAGAGTGAAATCAGAAGAGTGGAGCATAGTTCTTATCCCTGGTATTTCATGAGTGTGCACAAGAATTCCATGCCTAAACCTTGGGGTCAAACATTTGCTATTATAATGCTCAGAGCTTAATTAATTTATAGCTAATACTACAGATCCCAAAATCATCAGAAATACATTGAGTTTAATGGGGTTTAGATTCGGGTTACGCCAGAGCAAGTTGATTTCTGAGAGCCATACACTTCTCTGGATACCATACACTGCTGTAAGCACATGCACGCATCTCTATTAACTGCTGATTTTTCTTTTAACAGCATCCAAACAGTCCCATGTGCCTTAGATTGGCTGGGTCAGCTTGTTTAAAACAAGTTGAGATCTATAGACAGTCAATATAATCTGAGTCTTTCAGACAAACTGCAGCAGAAGAAACTGCCATGGTTTCATTTCTCAATATTTTTTCTTCATATTGCATTAAATGACCCATGACTTTGATTAAATTGAAAATTTAATGTATTGGCATTTTCATTGCCTTCAGATTTATATTTTTCATGGTTTCTATTTGTGTTCCAGTTTTACTTTATTATATTTCTTGGACAAACTCATTTCAGAGGACTCTACCAGCTGCCATACAATGAAATCCAAATATCAGGGAAGCCACAATTTCTTTGCTTCTCCAAGTCAGGGAGGACTAGTTATTGTACTTGTCTTCTCCAAGGGGGTTCAGAAGGTTTTAGCCCTTCTTTTTTAAGCTAGAGAGAGATACCAATTTAATTTTTAGAAAAAGCTGTTTATATGTGAGGAGTCAGGTGCTTTCAGGGAAATCAGGATTTCATTGTGCCTTGCAGCAAGGTGTACAGGGAGCCACAGTCATCACCTGCTAAAAAAAAAACCAAAACAAAAACTTGTTTTTCTACTGTTTGAAATGATTGTCAGAATTACTAGTTTCTGCTGATATTTCCTCATGCCTGCACAAATCTAACCCTCAAGCTGATTTTTTAATGAAAAGTTCAGTAAAATTAATTCAAGCGTTTCTAAAGAAAAGAGAGAGTAATACAGGATTTTGCCTACCAGAAAAGTGAAACCAAACCAAATGTGACAACAGTTGCACCAAGAATTCTTGCAGGCTTCAAAATCTGGGGTGTGTGTGATTTTTGAGGAGCATCCTATCTGATACTGTGAATATACTTTTTATCCTTCCCATGGCAAACCCAACCAAAATTACTGTGGTTTAAATTTCCGGAATTTCTGTTAGGATGATCTTTATTAGGGTTGATTTAATGCTGAGTTTGTTTGTGACAAAAGACGTTTGAACCTGCTGTAGGGGTTGTCCCTCTGCTCGTTGAACCTGCTCTGTGCAGAGTATCTTACAGCAAAGCATGACTTTTACCTGGGGTTGTTGCTCCTTCAGGGGCTTTTCACGTGACGAGCTCCAGGACTGAGAAGATGAAGCTGCTTCTCCTGTGCTTTTAGTGCTTCCTGCAGCTGTCAGCCCGACAGAGAGGGTCAGTGGAGAAGCCAGCCTAGATCCGACACAGAGTGGGGGGAGTGGCAACTGAGATGCAAAGTAACTGCAAAGCAAGGGGTGGGACAGAAGGGCAGCTGAAGGAAGGATGGATAGAAACAGAAAAAGGGCTGGAGAATAAGCCAGAAGTTAGAAGATGGTACAAAAGATGGGGGAGAGGATGCAGGAAAGAGAGGAGGGTTAGGAGGAGGCTGAAGAGAAATGGTTTCCTAATGTGAGGGATAATCATGGACACCATGAACTGACCAATATGATCAAGGTAATGCCGTTTATTGTTGTGAAAACACCCCTTAAATAACCCAGATAGCTGACACACTGCACACACACTGCAAACCACCCTGTGACTGGTTAATGCGAATAACACACAACTCTATTGGTGTAAAATAAAGTTCTCGTGATCTCTCTCTGTGTCGTTGTTTTTCAATCTTCTGCTTCAGCTTCTCTATGTTTACATTCGTCTCCCTGTTGATCTACACAGAGGCTTCTTAAAAGTAGCTTTTCACTGCAGCCTTAAAGGCCTCGCAGCATAACTGCATCTAAAGTTCTAGGGTCGCTCACATGTCCATTTTCTGCAAGAAATTTCCCAACAGTTTCCCACCAGTGAAACACCTTGTCCTTCATAATCCAAGGCTGGTGCCAAATTTTGGCATCCTTTTGCTTCCCAGGAAAGTGCTGTGAGAAGTTCAGTGAAGGAACCTCTACATTTGCACCCATGTAAATTGTCCCACTTCAGCCTAGCACTGTGTGCATGTTGATGTACCTATTGCCTCTAAAGGAGACTGGATAACAGGAATCCACACGTCTCTTATCCTTCAAGCACTTGACATTATAACTTTAAAGTTAAACTTTATTTTTTGACTATTGAGAAAGAGAGTCCTTGGTTTCCTACTGGGAAAGGCAACAAGGTGTGTCTTTTTGGCAAGCATCCCAGTTCTAGTGATACAGCAGTGGTTTTTTAACCATGGGGATAACTTTAAATTATTACTTGCTTTTAATAGGTTATGGAAAGTTGGAAGATTATGGAGAAATGAACCATTATCATGCCCATAAGATACAGTGGGAACTGACTTGCATAATAACTTACTGCTTGAGGAAGAAAGTAACAGCTGCTGAAGGAAGTTTTAGGGGAGCCAGTAACAAAACTCACACCCTTTTGTTATTTGGAATGGCTGCAGTGCGTAATGAGATAAAAACCAATTTAATATTTTTAATTTGCCTGATCAGAATTTGTAGTGGTGAGCAGTGATGTTCCATAATGTGTTTTATTTCTGACATTGGTTAGCTTTGAGATAGTTGCATTTTGATTTTAAGCTTCTTAAATGTCAGATACCACAAACATCAATGTGTTGGTTTTTCTCATTTATATCAAGTAGTTTTACCTGGAAGACACTAGTTGCTGTTGAGGCTTAAAACAGTGTTCAAACTGCTTTTAAAGCAGCTTTCATTTAAAGACCACCTGTTGACACCCATAAATATCTATATTCTTTAGTTTAATATAATGGGAAATAAGCATATATAATCCAATTCAGATTTTGCTGCCTTGCATTCTGTAGCATCTTTTTTTCTATGAAAAAGAGGTGCCATGGTTGTAAGAATGCAATGTCTTTTTGGAACACTAAGCAGGTAGACCACAAATAAAAATAGCTGTGCTGTACCGTGGAAGGAAGAGAATGGAGTTTGAACCTTAATTAACTCCTTCTTTAAGTATCAGACAGCAATCAGCACAAATTATGGAGTAGGAGCTTTTGGCTCTTGAAAACACGGAGTCTTTGCTTCCCTGCCTCCTGCTCTCCCCACAGCTGTAAGAATCCAGCTGAGATTAAGAATGTTGCGTTTTTTATAGCACTTGTAAAAATCAAGTCCACAATCAACTAGACAAAGAAAACCATCATGAAAGGAAGCAAACATCCGGCCTCGTTTTGTGCGTGGAGTGCTGGCTGGAATGGAGCCTCTCCAGCGCAGCTGAGAGCCTGCTCAGCAGTCTGAGCGGAAGGAGCTGGCAGCCTTCAACCAGCCCTAATGAGCCTCATCAAACAAACAAACAAAGAGCCTTCACAAATTAGCACCAAAGACATGTGTCAGATGATTCTTAGGGTTTTGTGCAGTGCACACATCCCCCGTTGCCTCTGGAGGTGGGGGGGAATCTGTGCTAATGTTGCCCCTCTGGATGGGGGGCAGCTGTTCTACATGGGACACTCACCCTCCTTCTGGGTCTGTTAGTGCAAAACTGCTGCGTCCGGGGACGGGTCCCTTGACTCTTTGGGTAAAATAAATCACTTCTTGAAGTGACTCCACTGCTGATGACAATGACCTGTTCAGACGGTTTGTAATGTTGTCTGCTGCTCATCGGTTGTGAGAAGGACTCCAGTCCACAGGGCCATTGCAAGAATGAGAAGCAGAGCCCACCAAGTTGGGCTTCATGGCCACTATCCCACTCAGTTGTGTTTCACTGACTTATTGATGAGCAACACTGTTCTGCCTGTCTGCCTGAGGTGTGCCTCTTCCCCCCAGTGCAGCTTCTCCTGTCAGAAAAAAAAACGCTACCTCATCAGTCTGCAACAGAACTGTAGGTATCTATTTCTCACTCAGCACAGGACCATATTCCTCAGTAAAATTTGCATATACTCTGAAAATATGGAAGGAAAAGTATATGCTTATTTATGCAAAAGTTTTCTTCCTGTGGCAGGAGCAGCACAAGCTGCTTAACAAATTCCCTATTTTCCCCACAAAGAGCTCTGGTTTGTAATGAGAACAGAGAGTAGAGAACAATTCTTACATTAAACCAAACTACACAATACCATTTAATTATTTGTCCTTGAAAGGTGACTTTTTAATCTATCTTCTGGTGTATTTTTTTTCCTCACTGTGATTCTTTGCACAACTGTCCTCATGACAAATATCATTTGATCTGGGGACAGCCCTGTCTGGAGTGTTTGTATCAAGAGCCTTTTCCAATAAACTGCAGCTCCAAACTTAATGAGAACAGGAGCCTTATGACAACTACAGGGCTTTCAATAGCAAATAGAGCTTCTATGCAGCACACTTTGGTCTCTCCTTACTGAGGAATAAACTGCCAAATTTTGCTTCCCTCTAGTTAAAAACCAGCCCAAATACTGCAGTGTTTGCACAGAGGAACAAGGCTTTGTTTCAGTCTTGACTCCTCTCTCAGGAGTGAGTGCTGGGAAGGCTACTAGGGAGGGATTCACCCCAGCAGCTTGGTTATCTTGCTGTGGTGGGTTCACCATGGCTGAATGCCAGGTGCCCACCCAGCCACCCTAGCACTCCCTTTCCCAGCTGGACAGGGGAGAGAGTAAGGGTGGAAACAAAAGAACCAGCACAAATCGTGGGTTGCGATAAGGCAGTTTATATTTATACAAAATGCAAAAGCAAAAGCAGGGTGTGAGCTCAAAGCAAAAGCAGCAACTAATCTCTACTTCCCATGAGCAGCAAATCCCCGCTACGTCTGAGAAGCAGGGCCCCTAATCATGTCAGCAGGCAGCCATTGGAGACAGTGAGTGCCTCCCCTTCCTGCTTCTTGCCCCAGCTTTTATATCTGGGTTGACGTCATACGGTATGGAATATCCCTTTGGTCAGTGTGGGTCAGCTGGCCTATTTGTGTCCCCTCCCAGGATCTTGCCCTTTACTGAACAGTGAGTGCTGCGCTCAGTGGTAGCCAAAATATGGGTGTGTTATCGGCACCAATGCAGAGCACTGTGAGGGCTCCTATGGGGAAACAAATTCTGGCTAAGCCAGACCCACCACACTTGCACTGCAAAGGGGAATGAGAGCACCCAAATGGGATTTTTTCTGCCTGAAACTAAATAAGAAAATTCCAAGATACTGCAAACATACTCCAACCACGGGCAGTCCCTTGAACCAGCCTGGACCTAGACCAAAACAAAACCCTCCAAAATGTAGATGTGGAAGTTGTTGCATATAAATCTGCTTCTGCTGGGCTCCGTGTTGATGCAGGTGTAACCCAAGGATGTGTGAGGGCAGGTGGAGGTGTGGGCTCTCAGGTAACACCGAGGGGGTAGGGAGATCCATCAGTAGAGTGACGTGGGGATGTGACTGCAAGGAAAAAGAACAGGAGAAGGCTGCAGGGTTGGAGGTACCTGAGCAAGCCAACACTGCATCTACAGTTGCAGCCATGCCAGACCCCAGGATGAGTGTAGGAGCTGTGGGAGGAGAGGAAAGGTTGACAGGAGATGTGCAAAGCTTAGGGAAATTGGCTGCTTATGGTGATGGGGCTGAGGACATTGGGCATTCAGGGAGAGCACAGCAATCAAGGGAATTCTCAACTGATTTTGACTTTTACAAATCCAAACCTGGACAGATGAGGTTGCAAAAGTACCAGTCTATTTCTGTCCTGATTGTAGGTTGAACTCAGAAGCACTTTTCTGGATACTCACCATAAATTAATTTCATGTATCGAAAGCACAGCCAGAGCCATGGCTACAGGTTATGGCAAATCCAGCTTTATTTGGTGAATCCTTATCCAGGAAAAAACAGCATAGTATTTTCTAAAATGGATATCACTTCTCTAAAATAAATCTGAGGAACAAAAGGCAGTGCCTAAAGGCAGTGACCAATGAATCACAGTGAATTGCTGATGAAAATGTAACTTGGGATTGTCTGGCATGGCACACCCAGTGATGTCAGCCGAGTGCAGTAAAATGGAAATAATCAATCTTATCCTGCCTCACTGGCCCATTCAGAGACTTGGCATCAAGTTGTACAAAGCAAAAACTGTAGCGTTTTTAATGCTTGTTTTAATTTGTAAAGTAGCAGCTTTATTGGGTTTCCACTTTTCTAAGGACTTCTGAAAAAGTTGAAATGGAAATTTTGATTTTTGGTAAAAATTTTCTTATTAGAAAAGGTTATTTCGTATTGCAAATTATTTAATGAGATGTATTGGTCAGTCTCACTTCATGTGCTTTAACAATGAAAAAAGAAAAGTAGCTTTTTAGTGGTAAATCATTTCTTCCACCTCTATCCCTGACTGACATGTAAATTTGAAAGATTGGTTCATGAGGAATAATCTGTTTGGTGGGATGCAGCCACTCTGTCAGGCACTGAGGGCAGCAGCCACAGCTGGGCTCAGTTTCTAAGGGTGGATAATAAACACTAGCCAGAGCCTGCACTGAGAAATGTGGAAAAACTCAAGTCCCTGCACAGAAAGTAAGTGATATTTCCTTCCTTTAGACTCTGAAATTACTTAAAAGAACAGTACCATCCTGAGGGAAGAGAGAAAATGAAGACAAGGAAATAAAAATGACAAACTAACCTGCTACCCTTTCCTTTCCATACAAAAATACCATAACACATTTCTCTCATCTTCTTTCTTGATGGAGAAACTGCCAAGGCAGCTGGAGGTGTCCCATCCCAGATACCCCCAGGCCCTACTGTCACCTGGAAGCTCTCAGGGCCCCAGTCCATCTCACTCTGGGGTGCCCAGCACCCTTGGTGCTGCACCTGATGGTACTGCATGATGCTGCAGCTCTTCATTCATTCCTTCCTCACCAGCCTCCCTCCTTCACCTGCTGCTTTTTCTAACTCATCTTTTTTTCACCCCATTTTTCCCTGGTAGCTTCTATTCTGCAACAAGACACCACACCACACTCTAATGCAACTGGACTTGGTTACCCAGAAGAAAATTCTCAGAATAATTTTATTGTACTTTATCTAAAACTTTCGCATAGCAAGTCCTCAAGCGATTGCACCACATCATGCTGACAACTCTCCCCAGTGTGTTTAGCTATAGCTGGGGGCCCCAGACTTTCCCACTCTATTACTGTCATATTTTTTACTCCACTTTATGACACGAATTTTGAATTTCTTTAATGAAAATGCCTTCATTTTTGGTGAAGTAAAAAATTAAAATTGAGCCTCATCTCTTGGTTGCTTCTATGCAATGCCCTTCTCTATGACAAGGCCAATGGAGTTTTCTTTTTCCTGGGACTTTCATCCTTCTTTAGGAAACAGTTTCTTTTATGAGCCCACACCATCAGGATTACAAGCATTTACCTTCGCCTGCATTTCCAGTTTCATCACGAACATATTGCAGCTTCCCTAAGACTTAGCCAATATTGCAAGTAGTCATCCAATATTTGTTTATCTCCAGACTTCTTCACTTGTGGCCAAAACTGGATGAGTGCAAGATGCCATGTGGGATGTGGGTGTTTATTTTTGGCAGAGAATCCACCATGCTGTGTTGTTGTGTCATTTACACCACCTTTATTCCAGAGCACATCAGTGCCAGAGCAGAATAGAGCTCTTTTTAACTGAATACACGAGGCTTTTTGGCCTCACTAGTTAACGGCAGTGGCTCATGAGCTGTTAATTCATTGACCATTTCTTATTCTGTCTCTGTCACTCTTTAATTATGTAAGAAAATATTCAGGCCTTGAAAGCAACATCTCTACAGCAACACTCCAGCATGGGAAGTCGTGTTTAGAACCTCTTCTCTTACACAGGAATGTTAGAACAGTCGCCCATTTTTCACCAAAATGTATGGAAAAAACTTTTACTGTGAGTGTGATAAAACATTGAGACAGGTTACCCAGAGAGCCTGGGGAGTCTCCATCCTTGGAGACAGCCAAAACCTCACTGAACGCAGCCCCAAGCAATGCTTCAAGCTGGCCATGCACTGAGCAGGGCTGGATCAGATGATCTTCAAAGGTGTCTTCCAGCCTCAACCATTTTGTGGTTCTGTGAATTCTACACAATTTGTATACAATGCACAAAATAAGTGCTTTAATTTTCTTGCTGGCGTCTGGAACCTTCCTCTACGAAGTGAGTCTTCGATAGCAACAAGGAAAAACCTCTAACCTGACTGAAGGTACCTCAATAGCACAACATCATGTAGACATAGTTCAGCTGGGATGGGTATTACTGTGTTCTAAGTGTAGCAGTGCAGATCTTAGGGTGGGGGTTTCTAGAAATGGAAAGTAGTGCTAATTTAGATGCTGAAACCAGAAAAGACAGTGCAGAACCACTTGTCACACCTCCAGACCGTCTTCTGTATGCCTGGTATGGGAAAGGCTAGAACAAGGGATGCATTATCCTACAGCTCTAAACCACAGCCATGGATTGACATGGCACCTTGGCAAACACCTGCGTGTATGGTACCCACGGTTGAATTCTTCTCTAGGTGACCTTCCATGTCTGCATAATACACTTCTCCTTGTAAGAGGAACTCTGTTGCCTGTGTCAGGATTTAGTAATTCAGCAATTTTGGAAAGGTCAGATGTGGAATTTAGCCTATTAATAAAAACGTAGGCAATGCATTGCAGGCTAAGTGGTAATTTCAATTTAGCATCAACCTGAGGGCAGATGCCTCATCCTTTTAGCGGGCTAAATTTATCATTAATAGAAACACTGAAGTAACCGGTGTCATTGCTGGCAGTCTAGGGATCTACCACCAGGATCAGATGATGTGTGTAACTCCTGAGCTGCACAGAGGAAGGGCAATCAGTTTAACACAGACGTGTTAATAAATGCAATGGGTTGGCTATTCAGACTAAAAAGAATGGAGAGCATTAGCTTTGCCTTGGGCAGCAAGTGGTTCCAGCTAAATGGTTTTGAGATTTCTCTTAATAATTCTAGTGCCATGACCTAAAGTTTGATATTATGTACATAAACATGCCTTTTTCTTGTTTTTAGCTATTTCCATAAGGCCATTTGCTGCCTAAGTCTGGCAACAGAAATGTTGACTTACAAACAGCTGGGGAAACAGTGTATAATACCAGAACACTTGAAAGAATGGAAATGCTTTCCTTCTGCAAGTGGAAAATCAAGATATAAAGAACTAGATTAGCTCTTTTTAAGCAGAGAGTGGAGGTCCTTCTGTAGTCAAAAAAAGAAAGACAGGTACATCTCAAAATCAGATCTCAGTTGGATCCCCTCTGTCTCTCTCTGTTGCCTGCAGGGATGACATAGAATATAAATTCATCCAGCACAGGCACTTCAGGGAGATGCTAAAATGACGTGGGGGTGAATTCCCACCTAAATAATTTGCTTCAGTTGTCACAGCTTGGGATATCTGAGTAATTAAACAAGGTTTCCAGAATCAGCCATAAACACATCAGCCATAAAAGAGGCTTCCTGACCCTGCAATAAACAAAAAAACTTCTCTACAGCAAATACAAAGACATCACATCTCATGTCTGTCAGTCATCCGGGATGATCTAAATTACCATTTTCCTCTCAAATTTGTAACACAACAGCAAACAGCAGTCTTTAGCACTAAGGTATAGGCATCCACTGTGGTCAAAACCAGTATTTTGCTCCTGAAATCCACTGTGTAGCATATAATCAAGAACTGGAGTTTTGTATTATAGTGATAGGTAGGTGTTTTGTCTGAAAAAAAATCCCCTGTCTGGAAATGTTTTGGTATTTTTTCTTATCCTCAAAAAGAAAAAAAAATCATCACAGCATCAATCACATTTGCAAAAAGAGCGTTTCTCCAATATACACTCACACACACATATATATATATATTCTTTTAAGAACTGTAAAAATTCAGTTATAATGAAAAGCCATTTAAAAACGCATTGTTTGGAGTTCCCCTGGATCCCCCTGAGGACATTCTGCCTAGACTGACATCCTGTCCCGGGAAAATTTTAAAGGAAATGAAGCTTCACAGTTCTCAACAGGAGAATGTTTCACTTGAACAACTGCAAGGAAATTCAGCCTGGGAGTTTCAGTGGAAACTTGGCCATAATTGTACAGAAAGTCCTGTCTCTTCAAGAAGGTTTTACACCAGTTTAGCAGTACAAAAACCATATTCGCCCAAACTGCTAAGGTTGTGTATAAAGGTAGATGTCTACATTTGATTTTTTTTCTCTCCAGACTTAAAGCTGGGCTGGCAACTCCTCATATGGCAGGAAAGGAAAAGGAAAAGGAAAAGGAAAAGGAAAAGGAAAAGGAAAAGGAAAAGGAAAAGGAAAAGGAAAAGGAAAAGGAAAAGGAAAAGG
>VWZG01010256.1:562200-594933 GCA_013396735.1 Grallaria varia
GAAAGGAAAGGAAAGGAAAGGAAAGGAAAGGAAAGGAAAGGAAAGGAAAGGAAAGGAAAGGAAAGGAAAGGAAAGGAAAGGAAAGGAAAGGAAAGGAAAAGTTGTAATGAACTGTAATTGGAAATGCAAATGGGAGTGGTTGTAATGAACTGTAATTGGAAATGCAAATGGAAGTGGTTGTGACACGAGATATGTCTAGGCAGAACCAGGCAGTTGTACCCCACAATAAGGCTCCTTCTGAAGACTGTTCAAAATTCAGGCTAAGAGTAATTACTTTAATTGTGTTAAGAGATTTCTACCCAAATGAATCCACATTCATGGTAAAAAAAGACTTTCTATTTCTGTTTGCATCAGGGTTATGCACCAGAATTAAGACTATGGAGAAATTGTAACTTTTTTTTCCAAACAGAGCATTTAGCAGAAACCAGAAAATGAGAACACTCAGTTTTTGAGACACTAGCCCTATACACTTGGACATGTGGGCTGAACAGTCTGCCAGACTCTTTCCATGCCAGAATGTCCTGTTGTATTTATCTGCTGGAAGATAGATGGCAAGTATCTATAGATGGCAAAGAACTGATACTTACTGGCTTTCCCCCAACCTTTACGTTTGCACAGGACATAGCCAGCTTTCTGGACAAACCTTCACCTTCCTCCATCACAGGAGTTGTACCCACATAAAAAGCCTCAGAAATAGTATTTTGCTCCAACCATGATGTAATGAAGCCATTGTTTCACTAGATTTTTTTTCCTGTTTTTATCTTTTTAATGGCAACTTGCGTGGATGAGCATTCAGTGCAGGACTATGAAAAAACTTCATTTCCTAAACAATACTTAGCAAAGTCTCCCATGAAATTGCAGCCAGGATATTACTCATCAGAGTCTCCATTGTCCATTTTCCAGGAAGACTTTGATTAAGACAGATTTATTACTAGGTTCTGATAATGCCTGCAACAGTGAGAACTGAATGTTAATGACTGGTTTGAATTAACCTGTCTTGGAGAAACTTGAGTCCGCTGGGATCTCAATTTATAATTTTACTTAATGGCAGTGGATTTGGCTTTAAAATCATCATCCAATATGCTGGTACTTGGATACTGCAGGAACTGAGCTTAAAAAAAGTCTGATTTGATCACAGTAATATTAGTACATTAAGAAACCTTATGTAAGGAACTGTATGGACACCACAGATATAAGGAAGAATTTAAAGACATTTGAGCTGCCTCAGGGTATTCCTGGTCTCCCATATTTGTTCCAGAGGGGTGCCTGCTTCCCATGGGTTCTGCTAGCCCTATGGAAACAACTAAAAGCTCCATTGGTGGTACCTACCTACATCAAAACAACTGGATCAAGCCTTGTTTACTTACTGTATCATTTATTCCCTTGTGAAATAAACATTAATTGGACAGCAGGAGTAAATTGACGGAGAGCTTTTATCCTGGGGACTCCAGAAGCATCTCATCCGTGTGTCTCTGCTTGTCCCTTTTTGTTGACTATTTCAGCCACAGACATATAGCACTCTGTACCTCATCAGGAGTCTGGTACAAAACCAAAACAAAACCTGTGAAATGCTCTATCAGAATGGAAACTTCAAGTGAATGATAGTCATCAATTATTTAAGGTAATGACAGCAGACTAGCAATTATTCAGTATGGAAACCTGCCTAAGCAGCATTGCCAGGCAAAGCTCAGTCTCCCTCCATATTCGCTCAGAATGAGGGCACAAAACCTTCCCATCCCTCATCTCCCAATGCACTGCAACACTCTGCAGAAAATTCATTGAGTCTTTAGTCAACTCCAAAGCTACCACTAAGTTACTGTCCCCTGCAATGACAGGACACCCATCTTGCCTCATTCCAGTGCCCAGGTCAAATGCAAAAAGGGGGGTGGAGATGAAGTGAAGTAGGATGTTGTCTAATACACAGATGTAGTTCCTGATGTCTTTCTATCCCAACCTCTTGGTCTCCTTTTATCAGTCCTAATCACAGCAGCGGGTTTGTTGTAAAAAGGGGACCTGTAATTTCCATACTGTCTCTTCGGCTGCCTTGGGATAACACCGTTAGGTGTTTTGTGTAGCTGAAGAATGTCAGGTTACCAGTCCGGCCTCAGACACAATCTAGGCTGACCATATCCACACATATTCCAAGTGCCTCAGTCTGTGTGAAATGGTCAAATACTCTCTACAATATGAAACTCACGTTGCCCATCATCACTGTTTGCCTGATACATTAGTTGGCACGGTTTGTGAAAGTGAAGGAATGTCTCTGTAACCACAGTGTAGACCAAGATTCACAGTTTTCTAAGGGAAACAGGCTTTAAAACCACACTTTGATATCACAGAAGAAGAGATCCAACTTGTCATACCATCTGTTAAGTGCCTTGTTACCAAATATCAGCTGGGGGAAAAAAAATTGCAATGGGTTTATGTATAAATAGAAGATGTCAGTTTGGAAGCTTGTCAAACCAGCAGTTTTCAGAGGAACTATTTGTAGAAGAAACATGTCAGCTTCCAATTTTATTTTTGTTCTTCTGTGGAAGATGTATCTTAGAATTGATGTTAGTGATTTTTTTATTCTTTGTAATTAGAGAGCAATCAGATTCTTTTTATGATAGTATGCATGTTCCTCCTTAGCAGAAGTTTTGTAGTAATTGACCTAATTTTTTATATAATTTTCGCAGCTGAAGTGAGATAACCCTATATAAAATAAGTTTGAATTGACTTATTTTCATGCGCTTTACACAGATGAACAGAGATAGTCCTATATAAAATAAAACCCTACTATTAGTATTCTTCCTCTTTCTAGTGCTCATTTACTCATATAAATCCCACTGGCAATAAAGCAATTACACCACAGATGGTAGAGTTCAAACAAATTAGATTCTACTGTCTCTTCACAAATAGCTTCATTGCACAAACTTCTCCAAAGCACGTATGTGCCAAGCCCTCATCTTGCCATTCAATTGCTTGCATAGTATCACCAAAATGCGCTCTTTAAAAACATTTAATCTTCTGCATTTCATCTTATCATCAGTGCCTACTCACTGGCCCCTTCACTTGCCTTAGTTGGCCCTCACAGCCATCTACCTTTCCCTAATTATCATCCTCAAAATGCAAGAGAAGGATAAACATCAGGTACTCAACAACTCCCAAAGTGCTTTTTCCATATATTGCATCTCTTCCTCCCAACTGTTCCTTCCTCTCCCACCTCTCCTCCATGTGTGCATGTACATGTTCCTTCTATATCCTGTATCCTATAACCCTCAGAACACAGACCGTGTTTCCTCACACGTCCATATAATGCTTTTTACAGCTCTGGTTACATGCACTGGGGGTTCTGCTGTGCTGGACTACAAATAATTAATATCTTCATTAATAGAGCAAATCCATTCCCCTGCAGGTTTTGCACAGACAGATTTATTCTTATTTCAGCAACTCAGTTCAGCTTGACTGCTGCTGTACATAAAAAGAATCTTGCCTTGCCATGAAGGGTTGCTGAGGCAGCCCCTCTAAATACAGAACAGATGCTGATAAAGCTTGAGTAGCTGGGTAGCCACCTCCCCATCGAATCAAATGCTGGAGTCCTGCAAAGCCAGAAAGGTCCCGACATGGTGTTCCTCGGATGAAATTGCCTCAGTGCACATCGATGCAAAAAAGTAACCAAACCTCTGTTGTTAATTGTCTGCGTCTCTGGTTTGGGTAACCTCAAGTTCTGGATCACTTCCATCCAATTTCAGGCGCAGCAGATGTCTAGTCCTCTGTGGGATGGGAGTGGTCCAAGGTGAATGTGTCTTTGGACAACCTGCCTGTCGTGCTTGTGATTTAAATTCATAGGACACGTGTCCTCAGAGTAAAAGGGGCACCTCTGGCTATATTTATGAAACTCAAAGGAAGACAGAATGGCACCAGACCGTGTATTTCAGCTGAATCAGAAAAGAGGTGGACAGGGGGCAGACAAACTGTTCAAGAGCTCCAACTTCAGCTCAGGCATCACAGAGTGAAAGCACGAATGTCTGAAACCAGTATTTGCTTGTCGTCTTAATCAAATCTTAAATATTCAACATAACCTTATGTATAGTTCTAAACTCAGTGAATACAGGAACTCTTGCCTGCAAATATTAGGTTTCCCATTTAATGACAACATCAAATATTTGTCACACTAAAAACTAAGACAATTTTAAAGTGATTACATTTTACAAACTGTTTTCTAGTTTTCATGTAATTGGACTGGTGCTTCCTGTATTCTGTGAGTGAACATTTTCTTCATTAATTAAAATTTGCGTTTAGCTTTTCCCTTTTTAAAAGGAGAGAGCTTCTCTTATTGACAGAAGCAGCTTTCAGGGCCCCCTTCTAGAACTTTCTTACTTCTAAAGGTATCGAGTTATGTATTGTAATCATAAAAAAAATATAATCAAGTCTTCTTTCATTTACAAAGGAGTCTTGGCGTGGAAACCGAGAGAAGGTAAATTTCTGTCTCAGATGTTTGAATTTGGAAACTAAGCCTTGTCCACAGCCTGACTGAGAGGTTTTTAACTTAAAGAAGCTGCAGTATCTACTGTCCTCCATTTGGAAGGTATTTGCAGTGCTCGGGTTGCTGCACAAAACCAGATATGGAGGCAACTCTGAAAGACTAAAGGGTACAAAAAAATGAAGAATTTAGAATGCCATTATAACGTGCCCAAAGAGTGAACATAGAGAAGAACTAATAAAACTTGCCTGTTCTGGGAATTGAAGAACTTTATTAAGGTAAAGATTTGCAGGGGGAAAAATGTTGTTAAAGAGATGGAAATAAATAAAAAATGAAAACAGGCAGAGGCAGTGAAAAAAAAAATGGAAGTGGATAATTTATTTACAAACATGTTTTAAAATGAAGTTACTGAATAGACTGAGTGTCACTTCTACTGTGTCCTGAACATATCTTTCTACTGTTTTTGTCCTGTTTGAAGTGAATTTCTCTTTTTTTCTTTAGTTGTTTCTTTATTTTTACTTTTTTTTAAAACTTACTTCCTCACTACTGGTCACAGTTACCTGCAATTGCTTCTAGTTGCTTTTTACACATTTAGCTTTGGAGTAGCAATGCCTCAAAGAAGACAACAGTGAATATATTCCTTTGGATGTCCAGCCAAGTGTGTTAAAGCTGTGAAGAAGACAGTCCCAAGTGTCTGATAACAACGTCTAAATTATATAATTGAATGTATAAATTATATATAATACCCAGTGTCTAAAATATTCTGGGGAAGCTTTTATTGGACTCAACTGAGGCATTAAATTTGAAGGCAGAGGGGGAAACCCGGAATTGATGTAAGATGGGGTCATGGTATCTTGAGGAACTCTAGGATTATGGAACACTTCTGGGATCTTGTCAAGAAGCAGGGAAATTCAGATGACAGCTTTGGAGCTTTCATTTCTTTGAAAACTAATGAGAGCTGGAAATACTGGAGGCAAAGCACTCAACTTTAATCCATGGCAAGGCGTTATTTCTGTGAAGTATTGGGTCATATGCTGCAAAAGCAAGAAGGGCAACTAAAACCCACTGAATGTCAGAGCAGGAAGGGCTGATGTCACCACTGAATGTCGGCAGGTTGGCTGACAGTCGGCTGGAGCAGGCAGGGAGGCAGCATCTGTTTAAAGCAAAAGATTTTAAATGGTCAGACCCCATTCAGAAGTGAATTGAACAAAAGCATCAAAGGCTGTTATGGAAATATTTCAGCAGTATCCTTTCCAGCGCCAGGATTCTGGGTCTGAGCAGGAGCATCACATTTGATGATGAGGGGTTGATACAAATTTATTTTCCCTCATGTTGCAGTAAACCAGAGGCATGAAAAATGGACATTCCAGGCGGACAAAAGCCGTCAAGAAACCAGTAACACAACCATGAGCCTTCCTCAAACCACATGACTAGAAAATAAGGAATACTGTTGCCATAGCCTGTAAACTGCCTTTCAGCTGGAATGGATATGTTTAGGAGGAAAATGTGAAAGAAAGTCCAGAGAAAACCACTGAAATAGGTTTTCTGGTATCCAAAAAAGATTGCCACCACAATTGTGAAAAATACTTCTGGCCAATGCTGATTTTATATGCCCAGTAAAGGGAAAAGTTGAATTTATCACTGCAAGTGAGTTGGATGGAAATGGAAACAGAAATAGAAGTACTGGTGTTCCAAGCTCTCTGTCTATTTGATGTGCAGATGTATAAAGGAAGGAGCAATACTTAATGTGTGTTTCCTCCCAAATGCAGAAAATTGAAAAAAGATATCTTTGGGTAAAATGAATGGTTAGCAGAGCTAAAAAAATACTCACATCTATTAGGAAGAAAAGAAAAACTAACAGAAGTAAAGAAGCAGTAAAAAATGCAATGATTCAGAGGAGGCAGAAGTGTTAAAAAACTTATTCTGTTTGTATTTTGGAAGAAGCAGCATGATCTACACTAAACACTTTAGCACGACAAAGTATTTTCCAGTCCACAAAGAACTCAACAGGGTATTATACCACAACAGTAAGAATGGAAATTCTTTAGCAAACCCAAATAGTTTATACCAGAAGTTAAAAAAAAAAAATCAGCTCAGGTAATTTTGGACAGCTGCTGTTTATTTTCAGTGTACCTGGTACTGGCACGGTCTGGAATGATGGAGAAACAAAAACATCCTAATATTCAGAAAGTGAGCAGGGATAACCCAAGTAACAAAAGCCCCTTCTATAGCACTCAATAAATAAATGGAAAACCTTACTAAGCAGTCATTTATCTTAACGAGAAGTAAGGAACAGGGATATAAGTACTGTCTCTCAACAGTGTCTCTTGAAAAATAAATCATGCCACGGAAGCCTGATTACATCCTTCAGAACACAAGTTCAGCTGATAAAGGAGTCAGTAGAGATATAATATGCATAGATTTCTACAAGACATTTGACTTAGCATGGAACAATCTGATGAAAAAATTAGAACATTGCAATATTAATAAATTCTAGTTTAAATAGATTAGACAACAACCCAATCTCAAAAAGTAACTGTTAATGTGAATCATTAAAAGAACCAATTAGTTGTCCTTTTTTTTATGAGATTGGGATGACACATTCATTGAGCCAGTAAAAATATCTTCTAATAAATTCAATAAGAATTGGCAAATTTGTAAATCACCATTGCAGAGCAGGCAAAAAGAGGGATCTTTATTACTAGTTTTTTAAACCTTGTTTTTGAACTCTCACAATGTGTCTCAAAGAGCGAGAGCTGCAGATATACAGACTAGGGCCTGTGGAACCTCAAAAGCATTTAGGTGTTGTAGATGGGTGACTATGGAGCAAAAAGGATGGCTAGGAAAGAAAAGTTAATTGTCATTCGTAAAACCAAGACCAGAATGCAATTGTAGAGTTTTGATTTTTACATTTTATAAGCAGTAGGGAAATGCAGATGAATAGATTAATGGAAATAGCTATAATGTGGGTACATGCTTCCAAAAAAAGGAGAAAGCTAGATAATACAAAACCACAGGAAAAGCAGGTAGGAAATCAGGTGTGAATATCTAGCAATGATCATCTAGACAGGGACTGTGCCCTTAGCTGATGGTAGAATCCCAGACTCTGCTACCCCAGATGAAGAAGAGATGTCTTCCTTCAAGGTTCTGTGCAGCAAAAAGTAAAATAAAACTAAGATTTGGAGCACAGCACAGGCAAAACTCAGTCGAAGTCAATGGTACGCTAGAGACGTTCAGTCAGGTAAAGAAGAGATCTTCTCCACTTTCCAGGCCGAAGTCTGTGTTGCATGAACGTCATGAGAATTTTGCTAATCCTTATGGTGGCAGATTTTAAAAAGATACATCTTCCTCAGGGCAACTCCAAACACAAGTACAGGCTGTGCAGAGAATGGATTGAGAGCAGCTCTGAGGAGAAGGACTTGAGGATGTTGGCTGATGAGCAGCTCAACGTGACCCATCAATGTCCACCTGCAGACCAGAAAGGCAAATGTGTCCTGGGCTGCATCAGAAGCCTGGGCAGCAGGTCAAGGAAGGGGATTGTACTCTTCTACTCCACTCTGGTAAGACCTCACCTGGAGTATTGTGCTCAGACCTGGGGTCCTCAACAAGAAGGATATGAATCTCTTAGAACAGGTTCAGAGGAGGCCACAAAGATGCTCAGAGGGCTGAAGCACCTCTCCTAATGAGATAGGCTGAGAGAATCAGAGTTCATCAGCCTGGGAAAACCTTGGAGCACCTTCCAGCACCTAAAGGGGCTACAAGAGCTGGAGGGGGAATTTGATGGGAGAATGGAGTGATAGGACAAGGCGGAATGGTTTAAACTGAAAGAGAACAGATTAAATTAGACATTTGGATGATATTCTTTACTGTGAGCACAGTGAGCCCAGAGAAGCTGTGGTTGCCCTGTTCCTTAAAGTGTTCAAGGCCAGGTTAGATGGGGCTTTGAGCAACCTGGTCTAGTGGAAGGTGTCTCTGCTCTTGGCAGGGGAGTTGAAATGAGATGATCTTTATGGTCCCTTCCAATCCAAACCATTCTGTGATTCTATGATCTCAAAAATTTCTTATGTCCATCGAGAGAGGCAGAAGAAAGCTAACCTTCATCTATTTATGTTCTGAGCTGTTCTGACCAGAGCCACTAATGCTTTGCAAGCTGAAAACCTTCATAACTTCTTAGCATTACACCTTGGCTATATCTCACATTTTCATATTCCCAGCAAAAAAAGAGCAGAAAAACAAGATTGAAGCAAATGTTCAGATTTTTTTCCTCCACTCATTATAACTGTGTTTTGGCACCAAGGAGGAAAGCAAAAAAGCTGTTGGTGCCCTCTTATCTTAACATTTTCATCCCAGCCGTAGGCAGCTTGCAATGAAATCGCATTTGCTACTGTGTCCTAATGTTACAGCAAATGCCGCCATTCAGCTGGGATATTCCATTGCCCTCCAACCAACAGCCAGGAAATGCCCTGTGGGATAATTGACAGGCTACTGTGAATTACACAGCTATAAATAGCACACCATGGGTGCCTGGTGAAAGGATGATAAAACACAAGTGCAAGTTGAGTTTTTATGAAGTCATTTGCACCACAGAGAAGTATTTATCGCTGTACTTGCGGTTTTTCTATATTTCCTTCCCCAATACATATAGAACAAGTAACAGCCAGCTCTAAAGTACTGTGAAATATGATGTTTCAGAAGTTCGCTCTCTCCTTCATTTCTGTATTCCTTCTGTTCCTGCTCCTTTGCTAAAGCTCCTTTAGCACCATTCATATCTGATCAGTTCTCTTCCTATCTTTTCCTCCAAACTGCTTTCCCGTCAATAAACCTCCCCTATTCTTCAGATCATCACAAAAGACAGAGGAGAGGCATGCATGTCTTGTTAACATGCCTATGGCTTCTGTTTTAAAGAACATGGAGATATAGCACTCAAAATTCTCCTTTAGTGCAGAAATAAATCCCTTATTTTCTGTTCTCAACGTTGAAGAGACAACTTGAAGTATCATAAGGTTGATTAGAGAAGAAATACCTCCCTTCGAATGATTCATAAAAGATTCATGAAAATTTAAAAATTAAATGCAACCTTCAGGAAGGTTAAAGACAAACACCAGCAGCCATGACTCTTATTTCTGCACGGATAGCGTCCCCTCATCCACATATCCAATACTTCAGTAGTATATGAAACATTGATTACTATCATGCAACTGAGTGTTAACCCAAATACGTCTATATTTTTGTATTACCATATACTCAATTGAAGTGCACAATTGCAGTGGAAGGAATCTGAAGTTCTGCACAACTGAATCGTCTCTCAAAAATATTAGTTTCCATCTTTGCTACATTAATGTTGATTAAATAAATGGCTTAGAGTTCTGATCACAGAAGCTTTTAAAATCCATCAATACATAATTACCATTAAAAATCTCTCATCTTTTACTAAAAAGCAGAAGCAGAGAGAGATGCTTGAAATGTAAATCATTACCCATAGTTCTTAAACGAACATCACTTTTCCCCTTTGACCCAACGGTACTCAAACTGCTCTTTAGGGAAAAATAAGGCAAAATTTAGTTAAGACAGGTTGAGCCACCATGTTTACTTGAGGTCAGTCATCCTAGGTTCCTGAAAGAAATATATGAAACAGCAAAGGGAAGAAGAAAGAAGCAAAGAGAAGATGTAATATTTTGTCTCTATCTTACTACACTGCAGAGGAGAATGACCCCACCACAATATCTTCAATGGCATAAACACAATCTGATATTTTAGTGATTATTTCAGTTCAACACTGACCAACAAGTTAGATCTGATTCTCTGTGAGACGTATCAAATCTGTACCTGACTGTGTACATCATTGCTCATTGTTAGCTTTGGGGACATGGTTTCCTCCAAAACACAGTAACTGGCTAGAAAAAGAAGATAAGAAACAAAGGGAAGAGAGGGAAAAGGCAAATAAGAAGGAACAAGGAAAAGAAGAAACATGAACAGAAGTTTCACACTGCAAGCAAGGATCATGGTCTGTCTCAGGCTTGGGAGATGTGACAGAAATCAGACCATTCTCCCTCATTCTGTCAAGGGAGAATCTCTCCCAGAATAACACAAATGTGATGGACCATCCTGGTCTCTCAGGAAGTAAAGATAAAGGGTTTTTCTGTGGGGGCAGAAACCAGCAACAGGGAGCCTGGCCAAGATATCTGCAAAGCCTTGGACAAATACCCAAAGGCAGGAAGCCTTCCAAGGACAATAAGAATTAATCCCATCTGCAGACATCAACCCATCTCCAGACCCCCAAAGACTATTTGCATTTGACAAGACTTGTAGTTTCTGTGTATTCCCTGCCCTGTACCCAAAACCTGTTTGGCAAAACCTATTGTCCCCGTCCACCTTGTGTCCATGAATAATGGATGAATGTCTCCTGCCTTGTTTTCCCTTAGTTAACATAATGTATTCTCTTGATTAGCTTAGCCCATCCCTTTTTTAGCATAACCCAATCTTCTAATTACACCAAACCTATATTACATTGAAATTCTTTTGAATAAATTGTCTTTGTCTTCCCCCTGAGACAGAGTCCACAGTTATGGACCGTAACATTTTTCCATTTGTATTTCATTCACCTGATCTCAATGTCACATTAAGACCTCCAGGAAAAAAAGATGGATATTCTCATTCTTTTCTTTACTACTTTCAGCTGATCAGCTTTTGTTCCTTCACTTCAGATGGGGATCACCAGACAGGATCCCAACATTGTTCTCAGGAGGTATCAGCAGACATTTTTGCTGAGGTGCATTAAGTGTCCCCATGCACGTGGCTAAACAATGGCAAACCTGCCCACTTAGTATCTTCTTTAATGTGCAGCAGAATGAATTGCTGAGACTCAGCTGCTGTAAGGGAATTTGTTAGACTACTGTGACTCAACTGGTTATCTGAGTCAATCAGATAAATCATCTAATTCATAATTTGTAAGAAGTGAAAGCTGCAATTTACCTTTTCTCCACTTATTGCTGTATCTTATCCATTTAATTGGAGGTTGATTTCATGTCAGGGCAAAGACTTTCTCATCCTCTGCGCTTACATTGAGTCTTTCATAAATGCACTTGTGATCTCACTCACAGATTTAATTAGCTGAGTGTCTACTTATCCAGACATTTCTATGGTCTTTGTTGTTCTAAAAACCGTTAGCATATAAAAGAAATGGAAAAAAAAAAAAAAGAAAAAAAAGAAAAAATCACCTTACTCAGAATGTATGAATGAAATCTGTGATATGAAATTATAAAGTGATTCACATTTTCATTATTATCAGTCATAACCAGTCAGATTTCCTGCCAGAAACTCATCAGTTTGCAGAGTAATTTCAGCATTCATTCTGAACACTCACACCAAGAAGTCTGGTCCAGAGAAAAGGTTTTCATCATGCTAAGTACCAGTCAAACAATCTCCCTGTTCCTTCAACTCTGTCTCAAGATTTTACCTCTGCTATTTAAATTTTCTTCCTCTTTAGTCCACTGAGCATAAGATTCAAGGAAGGAAAACAGTCCTTATTTTGTGACCCCATCTCAATCCTGAACAGGATTTAAGGTACATTTAAGGCTGTGATTAAGCCAAATCTTCATTTCCTGTCCTCTCCAAAGCTCTTAGTTTCTCACTAATAATATAAGATACAGTAATTGGAGAGATGATTTTGAATGAAGGAAGACCTTTTTCTTTGTAGCCACACAGGATTTTCTATACATTCAAAAGCAGTTTAGCCCAGAGATAACACTACAGGAACACAAAGTTTATAAAAGAGAGATGAATAAAGCAGTTTAAAGGAAGTCACACCGCATGCAAATAACCAAATCTGTAAGTGATGCTCTGAAGAGGGGAGAAACTCTCTAAAACTGTCTCAAAAGAAGAAAGGAGGCCAACCTTCGACTATTTTTACATCGTGTCAATGTGCAGCTCATCAGCAGGACGGTGCAAGGGAGGATTATGCAACTCTTCAGGGTGGTTATCCTGTGAGGAACGTAATTACGAGGGCTCTGCTCTCAAAGCATGTCAGTCCTGAGAGGTTTTCTTGAATGGATATAGTTACTCCCCATCCTAAAAATCGGTCAAGGTCGGGACATTAAAAAAAAGGGAAAGAGTAATGCAGTGAAGGTGTCCACGTGGTGGGGGTTTTACCCCTCCTTTCACACACGAGGAT
Organism: Grallaria varia; assembly: GCA_013396735.1. NCBI lineage: Eukaryota > Metazoa > Chordata > Aves > Passeriformes > Formicariidae > Grallaria > Grallaria varia. The sequence goes on from VWZG01010256.1 coordinate 574,836, forward strand.
TCCAAGTGCAGCCCGAGAAAAGGCGTCTCTCCTCCCGCCATGGAGTAGCAAGGAAGGGCAAATAACCTACAGTGCACTTTGCTGACAGCGGTGGGACCAAAAGAGCAGGAATGGGACCTGGGGGCGCAAACTGACAGGAAGCTCAACATGAGCCAGCAGAGTGCCCAGATGGCCAAGAAGGCCAATGGTATCCTGCCCTGGATCAAAAATAGCGTGGCCAGCAGGAGCAGGGCAGTGATCCTTCCCCTGGACTCTGCGTTGGTGCGGCCACACCTTGAGTATTGTGTTCAGTTCTGGGCCCCTCAGCTCAGGAAAGATATTGAGGTGCTGGAGCAGGGCCAGAGAAGAGCAACGAGGCTGGTGAAGGGACTGGAACACAAGTCCTATGGGGAGAGGCTGAGGGAGCTGGGGGTGTTTAGTCTGGAGAAGAGGAGGCTCAGTGGTGACCTCAGCACTCTCCATAACTGTAATAAACAGGTTAACTTTGCTCATGAAGTCGTATATGGAGGTAGGGACATTCTTTGCCTATCTAGAGTTACTAGCATCCGGATAAGTAAACAATTGCTTATTGATGATTAACTTCACCCTTCATCCCAGCGACCACCAAAAGGCAGATTACGACCACCTAGCAGCTAGCGGCGTCAACACAATACACAATGCAGAAGATATCAGCCACCACCTATACAACTAAAGACTGCAGAAATAAAGAGACTCTTCCCCATTTGGGTGCAGCTTATGGAGGAGCACTGTCTCCTCGGCTGCCTAGCGCTGTTTGGTCTCTTATCGCTTGCTAATAAATTCAATCTTTGATTTAATACAAATTGGCTCTTCCAATTTGTCACAAGTGTCTAAAACAATAACTACCTGAAGGGAGGTTATAGCCAGGTGGGGGTTGGTCTCTTCTCCCAGGCAGGCAGCAATAGGACAAGGAGGCACGGGCTTCAGCTCTGCCAGGGGAAATTTAAGTTGGATATTAGGAAAAAATTCTTTACAGAAAGTAATCAGGCACTGGAATGGCCTGCCCAGAGAGGGGGTGAATTCACCGTCCCTGGAGGTTTTTAAACTGAGATTGGACGTGGCACAGGATGCCATGATCTAGTGAACTGACTGGAGTTGGACCAAGGGTTGGACCTGATGACCTCTGAGGTCTTTTCCAACCCAATCAACTCTATGATTCTATGAATTCATAATAACATCTGGAAAAAGACCAAAGATAAGGGAGGAGAGCAGTGTTCCCCCTTGAAACAGAGAGGGTTTTGTGCACTGTACATCAGCATAATCCTACAGCTTCGGATTTTTGAAACACAGGTAAGGTTGTGTTTGCATTCACATGGTAATTATTTTGGTAACAAAGTGTTCTCAGACTAGTTATGCAGTAAATAACTACACTGGAATCAGGTGACAGGCTGGGATTGCAAAACCAGAAACCAAAATGGCTTAGTGTCACATGATTCCTGCCGCATTCAGTTACCAGAGCACCTGCTAAAGTTGTCATTTTCAGACAGTCCGAGGCTTAATGCCAGTAGGAGCAGATCCTGGTGGGCATCTCTCCTAACAGATGCTGGGCTGAAATCACAAGGCATCCCGTTCAACTGCAGGTGCGTGAGGTCTTGTTTAATTTTTCAGTCACTGAATCTAAAACTAAATTTTAAAAAAAAAGTTTTTTCCCCCTCCTATTATTTAAATGTGGATATATTATCAAACTGAAACGTTTAAGGCCGTTATTTTGTTCTGTGGGCTGTTGCTTTTGATCCCAGAAATAAAAGATGTAATCTAATCAAGTTATTTACTCCTGTAAATAGACCACAGCATGGTAACTGCCCCTATTCATTCATGAAGGTGCTCAGTATAAAGATTTAATGTGCACAAACAGCAGCTCTGCCAACACAATAGATGGTCCTGCTACCAAATTATAAACTGTGCAGGATTCCAGCAACATGCTCCAGCTATCGACTTCTGTGTGCTTTACTGGCTCAATAACAAAAGGCATCCTCTTTGGAAGAGGGAAATCAGAAGGAATCTGATCATCTGTGCCCTGACTTGCGTATGCTGCCATAATGATAATTTTTCAACCATGTTTTAGTGATGAGCAGCTTCCCAAAAATGGAAACAGAAGTATGGGCAATGTCATAGTACCATGTTGTTTGTCTCAGTGAAGTGGCTTCAGTACTTATTTTCATCAGTGAAGACAAACAGGCTGACCAGTCTCCTTTCCTCTTCACTACCCAGTGTGCACAAACTTAATCTCTTGTCTCATACACTCTGCATCTGGCTACTCAAGTGATTCAGAGGCAGATGCTACATGGAAAGCAGACAACATCGTCAGCCTTCCACTATAGAGGCGTACAATCTTTCCTATTGTGAAAGCCTGAGCTGTTTAGCACTACAGAAAAAGGATAGTTACAGGCTAATGGTCATTTTCCCATCTAATTACCTGCCCAGATGCCAAAATTAATCACAAAGGCTCCTATTTATACTGTCCATTCTCAGACAACGCAGAATTTACAATTTGCAATTTAGAATTGATAAACATCTGCCTCTCAGGGTATTAGGGTGCTGTCGTTCAAGACACTGGTTCAGACACTTGCTGTCCAGAGTTACCAGACCCTTTCTGACCCTTCTCAGTGGACAGAAGAAATCACAAGTCTCCTACAGGCAACTGCTACCAGCAGGTTGAATGTGTCCCAAATGGCAGTGTCACAAAAAAGCCCTTTAACACACAGTGGCCCCAGATCAAAGACAACAGCCAAAACTTCCTGGGGGTCTGAATGGTTCTGACTTTAGTAAATTCCAGTGGGTTTTGTACAGCTAAGAAATAGTCAGATATTTTTTAAAGCAGAAGAGGGAAGGCCCTGAGAAATTTGTTAACTTAAAGCAGGAAAGAAACACCCACACCCAAAGCCTGTTTTAGATCCAAAGCAATGCACTAATGAAGATCCTGAAACTCAGAGTCCCCCTCAGAATTTAATTTTAGCATCTTAGCTACTGTCTTATTGCAAAAATAAAGACTCTAAGAAGAGAAAATCCAACACCACCCACTCCCTTTACTACATCTATGTCAGAACTCCCACTCATCTCAATTCCCCTTGGCTCCAAAGCTTTTCCATTTCCTGATTAAAATCAGAGGCAAGGGATTTTCCCATTATCACCTGCATATTACATCTTAAAGATGTGGAATGTCTAGAAACAAGCAGCAGCACAAAGCCTCAGGCCTGAAGTTAGATACAGGACCTAAACCAAACACCTCCAGCTCCATTCTGTGCCAGGACAGGATGTGGCATCTAGGTCACCTGTTAGATTCAGGTGGTTTGCATGCACACTCACGTGGCTTTGTCAACTGTTCCTCCTAGATATGTACTGGATTTCTGGATAGAATTAAGGGAGGGATGAAGGAAGGCTTTGAAAGGGTCCAGAATAAGATCTTTATCCATTTGATGCAGGTTCCTGGCTCTGATAGCAATGATGAGTAGGTGGGTCCGGATTGTTCATTGCCCTACTGATTACATATGACATCACAGATGCCTGACTTCATCTTAGATGCCATGTGAGGTCACCCCCTCTCAAAAAAAAAATCATCTACACCTATAGAAAACTCCAAGCCAATTTCATCCTAACAAAACATACACAGGAGAAACTTGATGGAGGATGAATGAGGGAACAAACCTCATGAGGCAGATGTTGGTCTCAGTGAGCTGATGGAAATCACTCAGACATTGACAGTGCTGAGGGTTGGACAAGGACCAAAGAGTGAGGGTTGGACAAGGACCAAAGAGCTGCTCTGGAAGAGCTTTAGTATTGAAACAAAATACGTTCCACAGCAATACAGTCTTCTCTCCTTGCATTCATCCACGGAGTAATTTAGTCTTTCCCTGTGCCCCAGCTGAAGGAGAATCCCTCTTCCTCTTGGTATAGAGGGCCTTGAGGGTAACATCTCGTTGAGTCCTGTCAGTTGAGTCCTTTTGGGTTGTATAGTGTGAGCTGGGGAAAGGAGGAGAAAGGCAGAAGATAAATCTATCTATGCATGGATGTCCAGAAAGATGCATATGTAAGAGATGCATCTATTAGATATTAATAATTTCAGAAGTATTCCGGGCTTCTTTCCTCCCAGCATGAAAAATAATGTACTAATAATGAGATAGTGTATACCCTAGCCATATTCCCCCACAAACACATCCATTTAGCTGTAGCTTTAAATTTTAAATACTAAAGTGAAAGACTTGAGACCTGTTTTTCAGCTGAAATTAATTGTCCTAAGTTTGCCTCTATTTTAGCTGAGAAACTGTCAGTCTCTATTTTTCCTTCTTTGAATACAATTTTCTCTTCATATCTGCTAAAATAAGGCCATAGGAACATAAGCACAGCAACATGAAGCAAGACCAGACTACATCTAGAACAGTCTGATGTTTCTCACAGTACTCAACAGCAGATGCTTAGTGAACATGGAAAATAGTAGAGTAGTTGCTCCTGCACTCCTACCTTCCAGCTGCCTGATTTTTTAGGGAATTCTTGAGTCCACAAGTCCATAACTTCTGTTACCACATATAACAGTTTATAGTGGCTCTCTTTCCTTGCTAGATTTTTCTCCTGACCCAGTAATTTTTACCCATATTTTGGCATGCCAACAATAAGGCCCATGACTTTATTAGGCATTACATGAAAAAAACACTCACTGTTGCATCATTAGGTTTTCCTTAATTCTTCTGAAATAAAAATAATGGTTTTTTTTTTTAATTCAGCTTTTTCATAGCACTCATTATTACAGATTCCTCCTTCATATTTTCCTTTCAGCCATTTCTTCTTCAAGCTGACACATTTTCACTCTTTTTCATTCTCCTTGCATAACTTTTTTGTGTGTGTTTCTAGGCATCCTCATGCCCCATCTTTCTAAAATTTCTAGGTCTAAATAGCTCCTTTTCAAGACAGGCTCATTGGTATTCAGGATGTGGGCAAGGCATAGATTTATACAGTGGCATAATGATCAGTTCTGATTCTTTCTTCATTATTTTTCTAATTTTATTTGCCTTTTTTTTTTTTTTTACCGTTGCCAAGTATTAGGATGAGATTTCCAGAGAACTGTAAATATCCAACTGCAAAGTTACTGTAAAGTATTTTTGCACATACAGTCCTTGATCTAGTTTTGTTAAATTTTAACTCAGTTGATATTAGTAGGGCAATTTCAGAGATATACTGGCATAACAGGCAGGCCTCTGAAGAAATGCTATAAATGCTTCTGAGATGAAGAGTGTCATGTGAATGTGCTTCATTTAAACTAGGTGAAGGCAATTTAAAGAAAAAGAAGTTTTGCTCTGACTCTGGAGTCTGGTCTCAAAAGTATCCACATATACAAGTAGACAGTTCTTGCTACTGCAGGCTCCAATTCTTCTTTGCCCAAACATCTCATTGAAGAATGAAAGGGTTTTATAACAAAAGTGAGAAGAGATGAAAGAGGATACATCCCTGCCATGCTCAGCACAGATGAAAAGATATTCCTTGCTGGAAGGAACTTCTGATCTAATTAATACAGGAAGAAACAGAAAGATGAGAACCGGAACAATGGCAGCACAAACAAACCAGTGCCGTGGTGTTTTGTCAGGAGAAACGGCAGAGTTCTACAGGAAGAACAAGACCTGAGCAGGAAGATGGCAATGTTGAGAATATGGAATATAGGAGTACAAAACAACTCTGAGACTGGGGTCAGGATAAACTGAAGTGAAAGCCAGTGTGAGAAAGGGTTCTGGATTTCACAGCTGAAGGGGAGGAGAGTGTGGGGAGCTCTGAGCAGGGTATCACTGCAGTCTGCATTGCCCTGGAGCCAAGACAGGGCTGTGTGATCAGTAACCCTTGGAGCAGAGGGGCCACTGAAGCTTAGAGGGGCACAGAATGTGTGTCCTGCATCCCCCCAAAACTGTTAAACCCCAAAAGGTAGATAAGAGACATCTCGTCTCTCACAGCCAACATTCTTGAGGAACAAGACAAGAGGCTGCGGTGCTGTAGGGATTTATTGTTATTCCCCTTTGTTTCCTTGTCCCTGGCAGAGATGCAAAGCGTGTTCACTGTTCCTGATCCTGCCTTCGCAGAGTGGGAGGAAAAGGATTACTCTGCGGCACTGAGCAACAACAGTTGTTGCTGCAGCAGGAGAACACCGTGGATCCCACCTTCCCAGGCGATTTCAAGTTTTCTCCTAGTCCAGTTCTGCCCACAGCAAGTGCAGAGAAAGCTTTTAAAGGTAAACAGTTCATCAGATGGGCAAATTTTTGAGGATGGAAGGGTGTCCACACCCAATTTCCTGAATGCCTTCACGTCACCGGGCTGCCTGGTGTAGATCCAGAAGCACCAGGAAATGCATCTGGTGCATTGGCAGTGCAGAACTCAAGGTCTCAGAAGGAAGGGGGCTGCTCTTGCCCAGTGGGCAGCAGAGTGCTGCTCTTCACTGCTCTGGGAGGCTCGTAGTGACACATGGATGGTGAGGGAGTTTCTCAGACTTTGATCCCGCTTCTTGTTGTACTACAGAAGAGCCATCTCCCACCTGCTTCCCAGCACAGTTCAGCAGTGTCCTTGATTATCCATCACATCAGCCTTTTAGCAAATTCCATGTCATGCTGACCAGCTGCATCTGGTATCACAAGTCATTTGGTAAAGAAGAAACTGCTGTTGCAGCTTGGTCAAAGACAGAACACCTGGTTCATTGAGCTAATCAAACAAGACACCAGCAAGAGGGTTCACTCTCCATCTTCACCATCACTCCAGCCCCTTCCTCTTGCTGCCACCTAAAACATGTGAAACATCCCTGTTAGGTGGAAGGAGTAAATCAATGATTTACAAATTGGGGGAAACAATTCAACTTGCTTTTACCTCTTTTCATGAAGCTTCCCCTCATGATAAAATAGGAAGGCACATGATTCCAGAGAAACAGTGAGTCAGTTTTAGCTTCTGTCCCCCTGTTCTACTCCCCATGCTTAGGAATCTGTACTTTGGCTGGTACCTACATACCTAAATTGGTTTCTTGGTGAAGTACAGAGCACAGGCACACCAAAAGGTTATGTTGAATTGAGTTCATGACCTCTTTATTTCCTTTTCTGCCTTCATTAATTGATCTTTCTTTCTTCTTCTAAACCTAATCCACTGACCTTGTGAAAAGACCTTTTTATTTCTCTCCCTCATCCAAAACTCCACTTTATTTGCATCTTTTGTTTGTTTTACTATCGGTAATATTAAAGAGCAGAGGAAGAAAGGAGAGAAATATGTGGTAATGATCACAGTAACTCAGTGTGGCCTTTTTCTCCCCATCAGCATAGAGTTATTTGGAAACTATCTTGAGTTTTGCAAGCTATTTCTTGCCATAAGGCTTAGCTCTTTTCCAGACCTTTGCCTCCAAGGATCTGAAATTGCTCTACAAATGTCAATTAATTAAACAGTCTTCATGCTGAAAGTTTCATAATACTAATTTTAAAATGAGAAAACTAGAGCACTGGAAGTGTATCTGTTTATTGCCAGCTAATGGTAAAATTATTAACAGACCCTTGGAGGCTCCCAGATCTTATATTTCAATGAATTGCATTCATGCCCATTATTTAGAATGGGATGTTTTTTACCCCATACTTTTTAAAAGGACTTCTCCCCTTCTTGCTATAGAATAGAAACATCTGCCTTTTCTTCATAACAAACATCATATAGGTGCAGTTTGCCTCGTGAATAGATCCCTTCCTTTCATACTCCATCATTAGCCTTTTCCCCCACTCTTTTTCCAAGGCCCTTCCAGTTATGAGACAGGGCATTCTCAGAACCATGTGGTATTAAAAATCAGTACAGGGAAATAACTGCATTAAAATCCTGAATTTATGAATGAATTACCAGTCTGAGTCACAGGACACTTGTGGTGTCAGGTGTCATTCTATGTGGTGGTGCCATTCTATGCAGAGAAAATAAAACCTCATAAACAAAACCCTTTTTGCAACATACCTGAAATCACTGGGGAGATTTTCCTTGGTGCAGGAAATACAAACCTGGATAACTGCATCCTTGATAAGTGATTTAACCATCCTGATCTCACACTTCCAGCCTCACTCTTTATGATTCCACCTAATTCTCCTGGTGTGTAGGGAATCTCCTAGAATAAAAGAATATCCTGAGCTAGAAGAGACCCAAGAGGATTGTCAAGTCCAACTCCTGTCCCTGCACAGGACAAGCCCAAGATTCTCAAGCCGAGCAGGTATGAAAGGGAATGGGATCTGGACAGGCTGTGTGTCTCCTACCTTATCTATGACTCCAGATCTACTTTTGTTTTGGTTTGGGTTTTTTTTGGCATAGATGGAAGGCCAGTGTATTGATGCTATCTTAAGGGAAGGTGAGATGTGACCAACTTTCTTATCAGATCTAGGTGTGCAGAAGCACTTTTTTGTTTCCCCATGTGTAGAGCACTTTAATCTTTATTCTGTTTAGCAAAAATGCATTAATACATGTAGATTCATTTAATTTTCCTATGAAAAGAGACAGAATAATATCAGGAAGACAGAGCACACGTCCCTTCCCCAGATTTTCAGCTATGTTGAATGTCTCCCTGTTCCACTCACTGTCTGTGGAGCACAGGTGGAACATGCAGCCTGCAGACACAGACTTATCACCGCACAGAGCCACCTAAAGCCTTTGATGTGTCTACAACCAAACCTCTCAGCTAGCTGTGCTATCAATCTTCCTTCTACATTGTACTTGAGAGGAAGCAAGGGAGCTGGATAAGGAGAGCAGAAGCCTAGGCTGGATTGCATAGCCTACAGTGCTTTGTGGTCTAGTTCCTTTCTTTCATTTCATGTGCTGCAGTCGTAGTTTTTTACGAAGTCACCACTGCCTTGATACATGAAAAATATAACTGTGTTATATTTCTGCCACTCACACTCAGTTTTTCCCCCATGCACTGCACCACTGAAAGCACTGCCATAGAAATGAGGCCGCTGGCACTGAGGCTGATGGCAGAACACAGAACCTCTGCTCAAAACTGCTGTCAAGGGCACGTGGTATTCAGCAGATTTCAGATGCTCGTGCTTAGAGCAATCTCCTTCCTTGGCTTCCAGGCAAGGAGTGGTGTACATCATATCCAGTGCCTTGCTGAGGGTGGCCCCCGCTCATTTACACTTCTCACACCAGTGGCAGAGCGCTCTCACTTGTTTGTACATCAATGACTGACTCAAAAAAGTAAAGAACACAGAGAAACATGGTTGTATAGTAAAAGCTTAACAGAGGATGTCACCTCAGCCAAGTGTGTTTGAACATGAATAATCTCACACAAGAACAAGCTGTGATGATTTACTGGAGATGATTTCAGCAAAGGCAGTGAGGATATTTCCTGTGACTGAGCCTTGGTCTGTTACTGAGCTCGTGTTGCTCAGTGCATTTCATAGAATCACAGAATGGTTTGGGTTGGACGGGACCTTAATGATCATCGTGTTCCAACACCCCTGCCATGAACAGGAACACCTTCCACTAGAATGGGTTGCTCAGAACTCCATCCAACCTGGCCTTTAACACTTCCAGGGATGAGGCAATCACAGTTTCTCCATGCAACCTGTGCCAGGGCCTCATGACCCTCACAGCACAGAATTTCTTCCTAATATCTAATCTAAACTTGCCCGCTGCCAGTTTAGAGCCATTATCCCTTTTCCTGTCACCACATGTACCTACAAAAAGGTACTGGAAGGCCAGAATTAGGTCACTCCTAAACTGTCTCTTCTCCAGGCTGAACATTCCCAGTTCTCTCTGCCTTTTGTCACATCTTCTTTTGCTACATGCTGATACTGCACAATGTTGTCTCCAAAAGTATTCATCTTATTCTATTAAGTGTGGACACTTCCACCCACAGCAGTTACCCCAGGATTCCTTCATATTCAAATGAGAGAAATAAGCATATTTAGGAGAGAATTTATCTCATCAGATTTCACTGATGTCTAAAATAGCTCAAATGAAATGCAAACTAAAAGAACCCATCTTTTTCCATTGATTAAAGAGGAAGCCTGAGGAGTTAGATCAGATATAAATGTCAGCATTATAGGCAGCAAGATAGGTGAGATGAATCCCAAATTAACTTACCACATAGATATGATGGGCCAAGATAGAATAAAAGAGAAAACAAAGACATCCATGAGAAGATATACAGATAAACATTGGCAGACCAGAACAAGACCTCAAACCCATTCCATTTCAGTCCAGATCTTTGACTCTTACTTTGCAACTTCCAATTAATTCTTTTAAGCACAAGAGTGAATTATAAAATTCAGCATATAATTTCATACAAAGGGATGAAATTCTCTATATACGTAATTTATACTTTAAATTAAGCCTGGTTTTTAACCCAGAGAGTTTCAGTTCCTGGTGGTCAACACAACTGTTGTTTTGGGATCTGTTAATCAGGGAAATACATAAGCAAATAAGCATGTCTTGACTTTAATTCAGTGCATAAGAGTTCTTTCAACTCTCAGTTTTTACATCCTTACTACCCTTGAGGGTACTAATATAATTGGTCCTTTCAAGAACTAATTCAAAAATTAAAATTTTACTAGCAACCTATGTCATTGGTTGGATTGGCTGAGTAATTGTAGCAGTGAATGTCTGAGAAGACACAGGATACAGTGACTCACTCCCATCCAAGAATATGAAGAATAATTGTGCCACTAAATAAATAATGACCTTGGCTTTTCCTCAGGTGATATTTATCCCTGAGGTCAATGAATACTGATAGTCATGAAGACAGATGTTTTTAAATATTAATTTAATCTATAGGCGTATATTTAAAAAAATACTCCATACAAATTCATGTTGAGATTTTACAATGAAGGTCAGAGAAATTTGGCCAAAATTCTGCCTTATCCAAGAGAGGTTGGCAGAATGGAAATAGAAAATCATTGCTTCCAAACCCACTTAAGGTATACCTGTAAACTAAATAATGTTGGGGAACTTATTCTGGTCCTAAGGCCAAGTGGTATGCCTGGGCCTCATCCACATAGCTAAACTTTCTTAGCATCCACAACATCAACCAGCTGGCCTTTCTGAAATGGGCCCTGTTCCAAGTCTCAGGAACTGTCTGGGAATTGTTTAAAATAAGTCTGGTTTGTCCAGTCAAGACACTGGCAGGGGCTGCCCTGACCATTTTGTTCTACGGTTGAGCTGTGGATTCTGTGTCCCAGCACTGCTCAAACTACTGGAATAGGTAAAATCCACTTGTTGAACTATTAAGCTTGTATGCCTCATGTACCTCAATTAGATCCTTAGATTCTCGTAAATAGTTGGGGTTTTTTTCCCCAGTTCTTTTTCGTGAACTACAGACCCCGTGTTGCCACTGGTGTGGTGTCTACTGACTAAAGGCACCAGAATAACACTCAGGGCGGTCTTGCACACGAAGGCTCCAGCATCATCACAACAATGGGAGGCATCCCCAGACCTAGGAATTCTCTTTCCAAAGAAGTGAGAAAAGAGCGATAACCCATCAGATCACACACTGGATGTCCCATCAGCCATGCGATGAATGGTGGGCTGCATTGCACCTGTAACTGGTGTGGATGTTGGTCTGCTCAGAGCACATTGCAAACCTGTCTGGCAGGGATGAGGAATAGTTGGAGATCCTGGATCCAGAGAGGAAATACAGACTTTGAGACTCATGATGAAGTAATTAATTATGTTCTTTTTTTTCCCCAGAAGGATCGAACTGATGGTTTTAGTTGTGGATTTTTGTATCTTGTCTTTCAAGTGACTTTTAATTGCTCAGCATATGAAGACACACATGGATTCCACTGTGAGACTCAAACCCTAAATAAGTTTACTGGGTTTTTTGCATTTAAATTCCATTGTTTATCCCTCATTTGGGCTCAGTCATTTGATTTTACCTACTGCTGAAATTCTCCATTTGGGTTTTCTTTCTCTATTTTCCTTCCCAGGGTGAACATTAGCCTTATCTGTTGCAATAACTGCCCTTTCAGCTGCCTTGTCACAGCTGACTACACACCTGTCAGGCCTGTCGCAAATCCCCAACATATCCTCTCCTTCCAACTCCATTGCATACATGTGCAAAGATGATTTGCAGAGGAGGATTTATGTGGGAATTCAAAATGAGACCACTATTTCGTGCTGCAGGATGACCAGTGAGCCTTCTAAGGTGCCCCGGTCCCCAAGGTAGTTTAATCACAACTTTGCTCTGTACCGTGAAATACAATTATTTCATTGCTAACCAATTTCAGAAATGCTTAAGTTAGTCCGAAGCAGAGACTGCGCTGGGCTTGAGTCTGAGGCAGAAGGATTTTAAATTGATGTGCTCGCAGGCACTGCTACAGGTAGATGATTTGTGTGGAATGGCTTTTGCATTCCTCCTTTGGTAGATGCTGCACAGTCTGATGAGTTTGCAGGCGCTACCAAAACGGGCAAATCCATTCCTTATTGTCCTCTTCACCAGGAGCCAATCTCAGCAACCTGACCAGCAGGACAAGAGACCCCCAGCTGGGGTCAGCCCTTGTGGTGTCCCCTCACAAATTCCCCTGAAGGAGATTTCCACATCCCTGCCACCTCTGCTCTGGTGACCCTGAGCCCCAGCACCCAAACCCCCAGCCAGGAGGGGATGTGCTCCAGGCCCTGCCATCAGACAAGTGCCTGCAGCTGATGAAATAAGACAGGAGACATGTGGAAAGAGCAAAACTGCTTCCTGTGGTGAACACCTCGTTTCATCGCATACCCATCTCTTTGCAGGAGAGCAGGACTGCGTATTTATTGAGTGAATAACTTACTGAAGGAGAAGGGGTGAGCAGGTCATTGCCATTAACCACTTAATGAACTAAGTCCTTTTTCTTCTTCACCGGTTATGCAGACAGATTTTCATATTTTGTTACTTAGTGAGTGCCTGTGACAATATTTTTCAACCCCAGGGACCACTTGAAAATTAGCTGATGCAACTACTGTTTCAGGCCTTCATGCTAAATAATATGCCGTTGGTTCCTTATACCAACACAGAATAGCTTTGCTGCTCAGTGGAAGAAATCATAACCCTCACCAGAATTTTCTAGATGGCTGCACAAAGATTTCTGGTAATGATACTCGTGCAAGTACAACTCTTTGAAGAATAAGCTGTTTCCCCTTTTCACAAAAGTGTTAGAGTGGAAACAACTCCATAAAATACCTGCCAAATTCACACATGGTCTGTGTGTTTCATGCAGTAACTTAGTTTTCTATAGGTTTTAATATAGTTCACTTGTTATAGGAAAGGAGTGTGGTGCTGCTGGGGCTGTGAGAAAAAAACCTGCAGAATGCTGCACAAGTCCATGGATTACCCAGCTTTTTTGGAAAACATCTCGACAGAAGCGACCTCATTCTATGAAATGTGATTTGTCTCTACTTCAAGAGCGTCAATACCTGAACAATTTGAGGAGAGAGAAGTTTACTGGTATGCAGAGTGTTAAGAAGAATTTAAACACCATCAGCCAATGAACTTTTTGGTGCTCTATCAACAGATGTTGGTGTTCTTTTGCTCTTTGTGCTTGTTTTTCTGTAAAACTTCCAAGTCGTGTTGCACTTTTGTATTCACATAAATACATAAATCTGCATATCTGTCACTTAAACTCCCTGGAGCTTGTAACGATATTCTTTTCAATTTTCGGCAAAGAGCTTAATATCTCCATAGTTAACATATTCCACCTGATGGTTCTCTGACAGGGAGCAAACAGAACTGTTTCATGCATTTAAATAAACCCACCTTTGGGATTTCTCACGTCCTAGGTCATGACCAACCGTTTCAGGAGGATTTGCCTGTAAATATTCACATTGCTTCCTTGATCTCCTTAATTTCTTTCATCATAAGATGATATGGTCTGGCCACCCATGACTTTTGTTTACTTTGTTTCTACCTTCAGACCAGTGCTGTTTTATTTCTGCCTCTTCCAGTTACTCACCTCCACCATCTTCAAGCTCTCTGAGTAAAAACCAGATGCTGTTATCTCAGGTCCCCCAGATGAAGTTGGTTACTCTTTCCAGGAAGCTCATAACAGTCCTTTCTCCTCGAATCTTCAGCTCAAGATCAACCCCTTACAGCTGGGAGCACTAAACAGACTCTCACTTCATGAATTACACAGGCTCTTGAATTACCAAGAGTTTGGTTTCTTTTATCATTTCTAGGACCCAGTCTTTCTATAGAATCATTTGAGTTGGAAAAGGCCTCTAAGATCATCAGTTCCAACCCTTAACCCAACACTGAGGCCATCACGAGACCAAGTCACATCTCCATGACTTTTAAATACCTCCAGGGATGGTGACTCCACTGCTTCCCTAGACATCCTGTTCTAATGCTTGACAGCCCTTCTGGTGAATAAATTTTTCCTGGTATCAAATCTAAACCTTCTTTGGTGCAAGTTAAACCACCCAGCTGCCCTACAAACTTGGAGGGCATCATTACTGTCCTAACCATTTCTACACCTCCTCTCAAGGGACACTGAATTCAGATCCAAGTTCTGTCGCACTCAGCAAGTTCTAAAGCAAACCAGCTCAAGGGTTTTTAGTTACTGACATGACTGTTTTACAATCTATCACACTGTGTCAGTGGGAATTGGAGCAAGTCTTCCTTCGGTTGCCAGCACTGGTAACTAATGTTCCCTTCTTCCCTGTAGCTGGAGGCACTTTTTCCTACAGTTGAGATAAAAGCTGGTCGTTGATTGTTCCCAAGCTTTCTTAGAGAGAGGAAGTAAAAGCAGTCATCCTGTGTGTGTGGCTGCTTGTCCCATCTTTTGAAACTTCATTGACCTTCAGGACCATTTTCACACAAATTTGGCAGAGGAACAAAAGTCTCAGGTACATCAATCTTCTGGAATGTTCATGAAAATAGCACTAATAGCATGACTGTCAGTGATGCTTCATAGGGATGATTACAGTCCAAGCTTATTGTTTCACACAGTTTAGATGCAAAGACTTTGCATGGTGGGAAAGACTCAGGACATGCCTGAACCTTATTAAACAGCAGAAAGTCTAGCCACATTTTCACAAAATTTTGGGAAATTGGGCTTCATAAGTTTTGCTTGTTGCAGGAAAACTTTGTAAAATGCAGATTCTGTCTGTGTTTCTACTACGTGCTATCCACATGTATGAGGTAACCAGAACACACTAAAATAACTTGAAATATTTGTTTTAAAGTACTTGTGCTATGAACTCACAGCTGTGAGGACTGTTTATTTATCTATCAAAGATGCTTTGATGTTGCTTGAGATGCATATGGACACATTTCCTAGATAACTGGTTTGTAAAAAAGGCAATGCAGCGCAAACTGTTAATGATGAAATAACACTTTGAGTATCTCAGATGAGCAAGCAGTGAATCCCCAAATGAGAATTACCCCATCCATGGCATCACAGGTACTCATGAAAATGATATGGATGAATCCAAGCTACCACTGCGCGCCATCATGGAATTGGTCAAGGCAAATGGTATAGTGAAGAACACCATGTTAGATATTTTCTCTGTATAATTTCTCAGTCCTGCTTATCATAGACTTACAAATGATATTCAAAAATATGCCTAGAAACACAATCATAACTGTATTGGATGTTGAAAATAATTGTATCAATAGAGACACAGCAATCTGACACACAGTAATTTCCCTCAAATCTCATTCCTGCTAGTCACGAGCTTTTGTGCTATAATTACCTGCTTCTCTATCTCTACTAACCACAGGGGCTACAAATGTTATTACTTCTATTCTGATTAAGTGCCCTGCTCTGCTCAGATACCAACTGCCTGTTTCTTTGAAATTGTCTAATCAGCTAACATAATTAAGTTATATTCAGAGCAGTTTCCAAACTGTGCTTAGCTTGAGGCGTTTTGGTTCTGCTTTAAAACCAAAGTCCCAGTGAATATAAAGATTGTGTATTTTTCCAGCTGTCAGTAAGAAGTGGTATTTCCTCTCTTTGAAAATTTTGATTCGCTTTTACCCATAAACTTTAACTGTATAACAATCCCAGTGTCTTTTCAACCAGCCACTGGCTGATTCTCAGCTCTGTGTTCTTTACAGGAACTAAAAATATGTTTTAATCTGCTTCTTCAAATCCATATAATTGTAAAAATAATAAAATCATATGCTGTGTTAGGGAAAAAATGGAAAGATGCATGTGGGTAAAGATATGTATTTTACCTGGAATCTTCTCCCTTTTTGCACTCATGCATAGTGGAGACCATACAGGTTTCAGTGTGACAATTCCCAAATGTGTGGGAAATAAAACATAAAAAGATAACTCAGGATCCCAATTTTTAGAGGCACAAGACATTACTTAAAATTACTTCTTTTCTGTACCATCAGTTAGAAGCTCAGTTACCTGCAAACTTTAGTCAAACTTTAGTCATGGAGATGTCCAAAGGAACTGAATAATCCTGAGATGTCTGCAGTGATGGGCTCAAGGTGCGAGAGGGAGTCAGCAGCAAGGTAAGGATAAACCAGGGCAATTGCCTGAACAGGTAACAGCACCCACTGTATTGTCCTGAGGCGCTGATTTCCTGCTCTGGTTAATTTGAAAGCCAGTCTGACTGCAGAGCTTCCTCCATTTGATCTGCTGCTTCATCACTGCGGGGGGAGGAATAAAGATACAATAGCCAAAAACTCCGAGATTCTGCACAAAAATGGCAGCGCCTCTACCAACTCTACCCCATTACTCAGTCATTTCTTTTCCTTAAGAGGCATTTTTAGTGTCTAAATTCATGTTGGACCTGCAATCTCAATCCATATATCTTGCAATCGCTGTCAAAGATTGCCATGGGAAGATTTGTTTGTGGTAAGGAAAATCACAATTTGCTTTACTGCTAGAGAAAATTTATAAAGGAGATTTCTCCTTTTCTGAACCCAAATGATTAAATAATCATATTTTTCTTTTAGTTTAGCAAATCTTATCCATGTATTTGAGGATATCCATACATCAAGGGTTATCACTGCATCTGCACAGAATGATACATACAGGACAGTCACTACAGGGTTTATAGGATCTGCATTTGATTTAAAAGTCCTGAAAGATTTTTCTTCCAAAATAATGACTATTCCAAATAAAGAAAGAGGAATGTGAAACTGTGTTTGTGACATTAATTCATAATAATGCAAAATCCCCATCCACATTCAGCGGAACATTTGCTTTAAATGACAACTTGAAAAGGTTTCCCTCTGGAACACATAAACAGGAAGATCCCCAGCCTGTCTTCTTCCTGTCTCAAAAACTGTAAGTGGATCAAGGAAAAACCATGAAAGTGAAACAAACCTTTCCCCCACTGTTTCAAGCCTATTTTCTCCATGTAATGCCTGTCAAGTTCTTAGTAAAGCTAAAGGGATTTATTTGCATTTGAGTCTGAGAAAGTACCGAACACCTCATTTCATCTTAATTGTATGGTCTGAGTTCTGCAGCTAAAATGGAACTTACAGATGTTAAGTCAACTGAAATGCTCCTGTAATTGATTGCAATGAACCTGCGTGTATGTGCTTTATTTAAAAAGAACTAGTAGCCTGTCTTATCTTCTAGTGGAAGGTTCCCACGCCATCTTCAAGGTCCCTTCCAACCCAAACCATTCTGTGAATCTATGACAAAAAAAAAAACCAAAACCCCAGCATAATTGATATAATCAAACAAAAGCAAATGTCACCAAGACTAAAACAGGATGAATTTTCAAGCCCGTTTATAACAACCACGGTCTGGAGCCCCCTCAGGCATTCTTCATGTAGAGCAAAAGCCCACACACAGATGCACGGTATTTATTGTCATAGAAAGTGTGCATTGACAGCTTTATAACATGCAGTGAATCTCCCCTTTCTGAAGGAAAATCCAAAATGAGTAAGAGACTGGGAGGTGAATCCAGTCCCTGTGCCCACTCCAGGCCATCTCTCCCGCTGTTGTACATTTGCAGCTCCCAGAAGCTCCGGATCCCACTGGGACTGTGCAGACCCCGATCTGCAAGTCCCATTCAGTGCTTCAAACACAGCTACGTATCGCTTGGAACATTTGCATTTTATATTGGGAGCACATTCACCAAGGACATGGCCTGGTTTTTGTTAGGAGTGTAAGGGGAGCATCAAAGCTTCTTCCTCTGCTGGTGCTCCTTCTGCCTCTGTAACTTCATCACTAAGGTCATGAGAAGTTGGACAGGATCATAGAACTGAGCTACCTAAATGGCATGGTGCTAAAAATATATTTATTCAGAGCAGCTAATTAAGGTGAATGACTACAAGTCCTCATTAGCACTGAAGTGGTGTTAATTTGATTAGACTTCTGGCCTAGATAGACTTGCAAGGCATTATATTTCTGATGCAATTTCTCTAACGAGAAAGCATTTCAGATGAAATGTTACCCATCAGAGTCTTTCTTTGTATAAATATTAAGTAGACATTTGCCTTTTAATGCTGATGTAATTTTTAGGGAGCAGAGAAACAGCAAAGATGTGGCATCTGTATTGCCTTGGGACATGGGAAGAAAGTGAGAAAATAAACTCATAATTCTTGCTCCAGTTTCATTATTTAAATACTTAGCAGCATTTTCACAGTAGAAAGTCATACTTGGAATGTGCTTATCAAATGTGCATTTCCTTTAATACCTTCTTATATACTTCTTGCTCTCTAACTCAAAACTCTCTTCAATTAATATTTCAATGCTTAAATATAGTTAACGTGGCAACATAACTTTTAGGGTAGAAAAATGCCTTCTGCTATGTTCCTCTTACCACAGGCCATGGAGGAACGGGAGGAACATATTGTTTACTTGCTAATTAGAGCTCAGAATGATCTGTGCTGAAATAATGCTCAAGAAAAAAGTACCCATTTAGCACAAGAAGTCTTGCTTAGTGATTCCTGAACTACAAGGTTTAACCATCAGAAGGAATCTAAAAGCCTTCTGGTTGGTTTTTTTTTGTTTCTTTGGTGGTTTTTTTTTTTTTGGTTGGTTGGTTTTGTTTTGGTTGTTTTGGATTTTTTTTTTTTTTTGAGCAATTACTGAAGGATGCCAAAGGATTCATTAGTCCTGTGAACTGCACAGGTGATCCCATGGGCTTATGGTTTTAAAAAACTCCAGGAACAGAAAATGGACTATATTTTTAGGACCTCTGGGGGCAGACTCACAGGGTCAGGGATATCAGATAATGTCATGGGGCCAGGACCTCTCTATTAAAACTAGGGGGAAACTTTTCTGGTGTCCTTCTCTAACCACAAATGTTCCTGCTTCTCACCCACCCCAAGCAGCAGTAGCAAGGGGATCAAGCCCTTCTTCCATCCCCACTTTTTAGAGCAATCCCAGCTCCCTAACTCAGCCTGGCACCTTCTTTCCTCTTCTCCTTTTCCACATTCATGGTGATGCCAGGAGCTACAGAAAGCTGAAGAAACAAAGCACGTTCTATCATGGACAGTGGGAACTGGTGATTCCAGATTCCTTACATTCATTTTGAAAAAATCTCTGCAGAAAAAAATCTTTATATTCATTTGTATTTAACATCCTCTATGTATGTTTATAAACTGGCGCTCCAGGACCACGTACTTTTGATAAATTAAACTGTGTGGCAATGAGAATTCAGTGGTTTTGAGTAGAAGATGATGCAGTGCTCTGCAGAACTAAAGGATTAGAATCTGCAAATTCCCTTGGGGAATAAACTTATTCTACGATTTATTCCTATTTATTTTCTGGTCTTCATTATGGAATGAAAATTCTGCAGACGGAGAGTACGTGCTCTGCTCTTGGGATGACAAAAGCAATGACCAAGGGAGCCATTGCTTTGCCCTACTGTTTTCTCTTTAAAAACCAAAACAAATCAAAACAAACAACCCACCCCCCCAAAAAACCCCCAAAACAACCAAACAAAACCCAAAAGAAAACCCAAACCAAAAAGACCCTCATCTTCTTAAAATGGTATTTTTTTATCTCATTCAAAAATTTCCACCTTTCAAATAACTAAATACTTTTAAACACTTTTTTTCAGGTTTCAGTTAACTTCATAATGTAACATGTTATTTTACTTATTAGTGAAAAACAGTTGTTCAGTAATTAAGAACATTAACAGGATGAAGTCAGAACAATTAGAGTGTTTAATACACTGTTGGACCAACATTTTAGTAAAGTCAGTGCCCAGTATA
>VWZG01010257.1:0-62630 GCA_013396735.1 Grallaria varia
GCCGCTGTCTCTCCCTCACCTCAATGTCTCTCCCTCAGCCCTGGGAGCAGCCTGGGCCGGTGGGAGGTGTCCCTGCCCATGGCAGGGGGTGGCCTGAGATAATCTTTATGGTCCCCTCCAACGTAAACCGTTCCGGGATTCTCTTTAGTGTTTCATTACCGACAACACGTGATACGGGACTGAAATCGCTCCGACAGGCGCTGCTGCTCCCCTGGCTCTCCCTTGGCCTCAGTTACAATTGCACAGCTACTGCTGGAGCCCTCAGCACCGTGAGCTTATTCTCACGTTTAATCGTTTAGTGGGGTAGTAAAGACCTTGAAATGTGCCCAGGGCTGTGGCTCCAGGCACTGCCAGTCCCGGAGGAAATAAAAGCCTGGACAGCGAAGACAAGGAGGTGCCAGCGGTGATGTTTTAAGGGCTCTCAGGCGATGAAAGAGCCAAAGGGGGTGTATTTCAGATGTCCTCAGCTGTGTGAGGGTGCAGGGACACCCCAGCAGGGTGAGCCTTCGGAGAGCCCAGTGCTGGGTGGGCGCCCCAAGGCCACAGGCACCTGTTTGCACAGCCCGGCCCGGTGCTGCTGGGGCAAATCCCCTTCCCGTGGGCTGTGGGGAGCAGGGGGACAGCATTTTAAACACAGAAGGAGAGGGAAGCCCAGCCTTTGTGTGGCATTCGCTGCAGCTCGCAAAGGTAGATCGTGAAGCACAATTCATCTCCTTAGTTTCCACCCTTATTTTACTAACCTTCAAACTGGTGCTAAAACTGCGCGTTATTGTGAATGGAAAATAAATCTTGTAGAAACACTGCTTATGCTAATCAAGTTATAAGCCTGAAATTGAATTATAAAAAACAGATGTTTACATTCTTTCTCCCCTTTCAGCACTGATGTCATGAGAAGGAAGCACATAACCAGAGCTGTGCAAAGCAATCGCAATAAAACCCCAAACCATGGAAAACTTGCCTCATCTGTAACTCTGCTAGCAGGAAAGTAGAACCAGGTTTGTCAAAAATACTCACAAATCTTGTAAGGAGGGATGCATTCATGCCATAAAATAGGAATATGTGTTGTGAATACTCTAGAGATGGACAGTATTTGGATTTAGCGATTGCCGTCAGTCCTTCAGGAAGATGAATTCCTGTTAGGTTTTGCCTCATAAAGAAAGCCATCATGTTCTTTCTGTACTAAATTATTCCTCATTTCAATGTAGACATACTGTGCTTGTATGAAAAAATAACCCTCTGGGATACCCACTGCTGTGTCTCTAAAAAAAAAAGCCTTTGAACATGGCTTTTAAGGTACAACATAAAGCAAAACCTTTATATCGTAACAGTGGAAACTGATATTTATTTTGGTTGCCTCACACTTTCCACTAGAAAATAGCCTTGGAGCTTGGAAGCACTGACACTATTATTCACAGCAGGCCTTTGAAATTTGCAAGAAGAAAGGTCTGTAGCAAGAGGAACCACTTTTTTTTTTTATTCTTCTCCAATGAAATTATTTTCATAGTTTGCCAAAGAATCATCTATTGAAAAAAAAAATAAAGAACAACTCCCTGTGCTCCTTCTGACATGCTCTGCAGTAACATTTTGACCCCATGCCAGAGTGAGCACTTAGGCACTCCGAGGTCAGGCCCATGGCACTGTTGAGGTGCTCCGTAGCAGTTGTCTTTTTACTTCCTAATTCTGAGCATTTCTAGCTTCACCTTGCTTTTCTTTTCCTGCCTATTTTGGGGCTGGAATTTAACATTTTGTTTATGTAATTTGGTAGCATGGGAGGATCCAACAGATGTGGGCTAGATTGCCTAATTCCTTCCCACCACGCTCACAGAGGGCCACACTGAGTGTGAGCAAAGTGTGGGCTGACCTTTAGAGCCCCCTTCCAACCTAAGTAGTCCATGAGTCTACCCGTTTATATTTATCCTCAGTAGTTGTAAATTATTAGATGAGGTGGAGTAAACAGTTAAGTCATTTAACTCCTTCATTTTTCATAGCTTGTCTCAAATGAAAAGAATAAATTTGTGTAGTAGTTTAGAAGATCGGGAAGAAAATAAAGTAATTTTCGCCCTTCGGGCTTGTGTCTGAATCTGCTCCATTTTGTGATTTTCAGCTAAAAATTGTTCCTATCCCGTGGCTGCTAATGAGGAAAGAGCTGCATGTTTTGTTCTCATTCACAGTAAACAAGCGTCCGCTTCAAAAACTGAAGTTTCCATCTCAAGGAGAAAATCAAAATGATTGTTTTTAAAGCTGCTCTCTAATTACAGAGCAACTGCTGATACCAAAGCAGATGCTCCTCCTGGGATCCCATGGACCACTCACAGCAGGCTGCAACCACCAGAGCTCTTTCTCACGACACCTCTCTTCTGGCCAGCAAGTTCTGCACGTATTCCAGATCTCAGGACTGCTTTGTCACAGATATTTGACAGTATTTTGTTTCTTCTGGAGCTCCATACACATTTCAAACTTCTGTTCCCACTCCTCCTAAAAGTCCCATCCCTCCTTTTCTTCTTTTCTTTGTTTGAACTTGATTAATTGTGCCAAAGGAGGCAATGGTTGCTGTCTGTTCAGGGTAGGTGGCTTTGGCTCTCTCTGTGAGAAGTGTGTGTATTGCAGAGTGAGATCTCTCTGATTCGCTGACAGAGAGTTTTCTTAGCCAGCCTCTAGTCCTGTCTTTGTATTTTATGTCCACAGACACCCTGGTCCTGCACAGGAGAGGTGCAAATTCACTGCTCTAAAACTGAAAATAAACTGTTTTTTCTCGGTTTCTTGTGTGCAGGCAGACCCTAAGCTGCTTCTGGGAAGGACAGGGTTAAAGTGCCATCCTAGGACAGGAATGCTGCAACAGGAATTAGCAGGTATGCTGGGGAGCCTGGAAGCAGGCAAGGCTGGAGCTGCTGCTAACAGATCTGCAAGGAAAGATAAACAAGGTGCAGAAAAGGGAGAGGGCTGATGGATTAATCTGTGGTTACACACGGTCTAATCCTCACATTCACATACTGAGACCATGAAAAGACCTGAGGGGAGATATTGCAACATGAATGAAATGATATGATGAGGGTTCAGCCTCTGAAGGGATCAAATAAACCCTGACCTTTTTTCCAGCCCGTGACTTCTGAGTTTCAGCTGTGCAGCTGCTCTTCCACTTGGATAGTATGTTTTTAGTCCTTGTCTCTCCTCTCTGGGACCAAGGCATTTCACTTGAGGTGGTTAAAAGCTCTCCTGCAGTCAGAAGCACAGAGCCTTTATACCAAATAATCTCAAAGCCTTTTAGTCATGGCAAATTTGCATCCTCCTGTGAGGTACATTACCTTTGCCTATAACACATGAACTGTGATTTAATATCCAAATGGGATGTATGTAACTTTTGTCTGACTTTTGGTTTCTGACTCTTCAGAGGGGTTGTATATTGTGAGATTTATCCAGAATCCACAAGACTAGAAACAACCTGCTTTTGTTAAGGAAACAAACTCTTGAGATTCTAGCAAGATTATCTCTGTAGGAGTTGATGTTTTTATTAGATAATCCAGAGTCTGAAGAACTGCAACTTTCTGATCTCCACTTTCCCAGAAGGTCTGGATCTGAAACCAACCTACAGGCTATATTTCCTGCCCCTACCCTTCAAGTGTAGAGAAGCTGGGAACAGAAATCTGTTCTGGACTCTTCACAGCAATGGTGTCTGGCTGAATTCTGACCATCCTGCTTCCTTTTAAAACTCAGTCTGCTCTAATTTTCCATGGCTTTGCCAATTAATGTTTTACAGCAGAATCAGAGCAGACAGGTGAATGCCAGAAATTCTCTGTGTTCTACAAACATTTCTGATGACAGACAGCTTTTAACATAAAGGTTGTAAAAATTAGATATTTTAAGATGCTGTGTGCTCTACCCTGTGAAGAATCTGGAAGTTCTAAAGAGAATCTTCTTTCTGTGCGCCACAGAAGTTTGCTTAAATCTAAATGTCAGTTTGATTCACAGTTCAACACATTTCAAACTATCACATAATAGACAAAAAGAGTGAGACACAGGCATAAGTAGCTGTAGCAACTGGAGGAGTTTGTTTAATAAACCGTGTGCCTGAGCCAAGAGACCATTTCACCCCGCTGTAGCACGGATCATCTCTCATCTTCAAGATGAAATCACTTTGCTTTTGGTTATAAAACATTTGTTTTATAAAACAAACCATCCTGTGCTCATGACATAGAAATCAGGGGTCAGAAGTTTTGTTTCTGGCTCAGAAGCAGATGTACTGCCTTCATTAATGCAATTATGGGGCAGGGGTAGGACCAGGACCAGGTTAGGACTGATTCCCTGCTTACTTGTGAAAAAACAGAGTAGATAAACTTATGGATGGAGATTTCAAGATATTAAATATCTAACGAGAAAGGTAATGTACTTCCTTATGAAAACAGTGGAAGCAGTAACACACACTGAAAGCAAAAGAAGAATCACATCATAAAGGTAATTTTCCAAGATTAGCTCCATGAAGATCAATAAGTCCTATCCTTGAATTTTTAAACCCTGCACCCAGGAAATTCATGCCAATTATTCACAATTCTGAGGTATTTTTACCCACAGTCATGTCATCCTGCAAACTTTACTTGTGGTTGTCTATTAAATACAGAGCTTGAGGCAGTGTGGGATTCATCCCCCCTAAAATGTCAGTAACTCCACTGACCATGGGTGTCCACATCCAGCCTAAGCACCTTCAGATCCTTCTCCAGTCCATGGAGATCCCCCATTTGATGTCTCCAAGAAATCCCCATGTATGTATGCACTCAGTAGCTTTACATCAAATCACATTTATAGAGAACTACATGTATAGATGTAACAAAACAAAGATGAGGGGAAGTGGCCTCGAGATGTGGCAGGGGAGGTTTAAATTTCACATTAGGGAAAATGTCTTCACAGAGAGGGTGGTCAGGCATTGGAACAGGTTGCCCAGGGAAGTGGTGGAGCTACAGCCCCTGGAGGTGTTCAAAAATCCTGTCAATGTGGTACCTGGGGACATGGTTTCGTGGTGGCCTTGGCAGTGCTGGGTCGATGGTTGGACTCGATGATCTTGGAGGGCTTTTCCAGCCTCAGTGATTCTGTGAAAGTAGATAAAAGTTACAACACAGTTACTGTCTTCACTACTGGAATAATTGCCTGTTGGATATAGAAATTCTGGCAAAAAAAGAAAGGTATCATCAAAATTTTGCCCTTGCCAAGGATTATATTCCCCAAATTACCTTGTATTCTATTGGCCCAGTCAGGTCTATCAGTAGTGTTTACAGACAATGAGGCAACCAGGCTGTGTTTATGAAAATAAGAAGAACCAGAACACGATCTCCCTCTGCTGGTAAATCACAATGAAATGTGGAGAGGGATTACAAAAAGTATGGACTCTTGCCCTTATTTTTAACAGTTAGAGAATATAAGGTGAAATTACTTGTCACATTTAAGGTTGAAAACGATTTTAAAATACCAACAGAACGTCACAGACACACCGAGATCCATTCCTATGTCCAAATGTTTTGTACATAACATTTTACACAAGCCTCTTCTACCGGGAAGGTTTTCTGGAAAGTAAATTTAGTTGCACAGAATGATTCTAGTGATAGCAGAATTCAAAAAACAAGTGTAATTTTTACACTTGGGGTGGGAAATGTATACTTAGAGTATATTTTTTTTCAAAACTGGTCCAGAGATAAGTTTTTTTAATTTGGCCAGAGGAAATCTAGCCTTTAATACATTTATGTTGTCTCATTAATACTTCTGAATTACTTAAAAGGAACTCTTGAAATATTCAGAAAACCTACAAAACTTCCATCACGCTACAGGCTATAACAGGCAAACAGCGACTTTCAGTATGCAGAATTATTCTCAATTATTTTCATATTAGAAACAAGTCACAGACACTAAGAAGGATCATAGATAAGATGTTTGGTGCAGTTCTAACAGAATTAGTCCAACAATATAGCTCTTCATTCCTCATCTGTCAGGCAAGCAGCAATATTTCCTGGCTGACACCCAGAATAAGTCCTGAAAGAAAAGGAAATTACTTCAAGTGTCATAATCCTGTTACAAAGAGCAGCTGCTTTGCTACTTCAGTCCACAGACTAAAGCTTGTTTTGGAGTCGGTGACAGACACTCCAGTCATAGATAACATCAAAAAGCCTCCCATTCTTCTCATACCAGGAGCTATCCTCTGGAATGGAGTTGACAGATTCAAGCCCATGAGCTTAATTACTGCAGCTCATGCCTTGGAATGAACTCTCCTATTTTTAATTTCTCAGGGCAGTCACTCAGAGCACAGCGTCACAGCAACACGCCATGAGAGAAAGGAGATAGAGATGCTCTGTGGGTGCATTCTAACAAAGCAAGGAGTGGAAGAGATCTAGGCATCCTTGATCATAAATCATGAAATAAAGCTGCTCCCTGAAACAAGAAATCCCAGAATCCCAGAATGGTTTGGGCTGGAATGCACCTTAAAGCTTGTCCAGTCCCAGCCCCTGCCATGGGCAGGGACACCTCCCACCAGCCCAGGTTGCTCCAAGTTCCATCCAACTTGGCCTTGGACACTTCCAGGGATGAGAATGAGTTTGGGTGTTGGTGCCATTCACATAATAAAGAAGAAAATGTATATTTAGTTCTCCAAAGTGACATATTTTGCTCCTTTTAAGCCTGCCAGAAACGTGTTTTGTTTAAAAACAAACGTAAGTGCAGATTCCGGGCACCTGTCTGTACAGGTTAAGCCTCTGATGAAAACTGCAGGGCATGTCTCCCACCACCTCTCCTCATCCCCAGGGAAGTGGTACGAGAGTGAGCTCACACTTCCAGCCTCAATATTGTACTTTTGTGTGTGTGTAGACTTGGCTAATTTAAATATTTCTCACATTATTAAATATCCTGCTTATTCAGCCAGACAGCACTAAATATCTTTGGGCACATGAAGTGTGTTTTCCCAGCATTTGAAGAAACCAAGTCCACCTAATTTATGAGTTCATAATTTTCGAGTGACTTTTTTTCTTCCTACAGTTTCAGTTTTTACATTTAAGCCCATAAAGACCGAAACATCCTTTAAAATCCTGCCAGCCTGTAAGTTAGCACCTCTCCAGTAGTTACCAAGGAAAACTTTCCAAGGCCCCTGTGTAGTGGACAGCTCATTTGACTACCAAAACTGACCATATTCTCCACAGTCACACTCCTCTTGGCATAGCAGAGATGTTCTTAAAACTTGGAATGTTTTTCATGTAATTTTTTTTCATTATAGTCTGTTTCTCCTTCTGCAGGGAAATGGGAGCCTTTTGTCAGGCGCAGCATTTTCTAGGATTAAAGGGATGAGTTAAATAAGAATGGATTTATTTATGATAAGAATAAAAAGCCCTACATAGGGAAGGGGCATAAAAAAGGCCTCCTCTTGCAACTAATAGTTGTTAATGCGCACACACATGAATGACAGAAATGGGTAATTCATCATTTGGCATCAGGTTTTTGGGCTGTTTTTAGAACTCCAGAGACAAGGATGCTCAGACTGTGTGTCTGTCAGTCCTTCAGAGAGACTAGAGAAAAGATTCAAGGAGGAAGGATATCACAGAATCCCAAGATGGTTTGGGTGGGAAGGAACCTTAAAGCTCATCTCATTCCACCCCCTGCCATGGGCACGGACACCTTCCACTAGTCCAGGTTGTTCCAAGCCCCATCCAGCCTGGCCTTGGACACTTCCAGGGATCCAGGAGCAGCCACAGCTTCTCTGGGCAATTGAATATGATAATTCCTAAGTAAAAAAATAAACCAATAAACCTGTGGATGAATATAAATTGTTGTCAAACTCACCATTTGGTGTGTGCCCACACCCAGCAATTAAGAGGCTGTGAGATGCAGAGGCCAGACTCCTCCAAGCTGCCAGGCAGCTCTTCCCTCCATTATCCTGCTCTCGGCACACCTTGGCAGCTCTGCCTCCGAGCAGAACTGAACTCTGGTGCTGGTACCCTTAGAAAAAGCTCCATTCACAGAATGATTCCAGCCCAACTAAAAGCAGGACTCTGCTGAGAAGTTACAAATCAATTGATGCTGGCAAGATTCTAAGCTCATTTTCTGGGACTCAGGAAGATCTAATTGCTTGCATGAATCCCCCAGCTCTGGCTGCAGCTGGTCTGGCACAGCCCTCGCAGGCTGTCCGGCTCTACCTTGTAACACACACGCAGGGCCAGCCAGCTGTGGTGGGCTAAGCTGAGGTCCTGGTGGGGCTCAGCAGGTGGGTGCAGCAGCATTGCGGGGGCTGAGGCCAGCTGGGACCAGGGGGGACCATTCTCCTGCGGTCACCGAGTCCCTCGGCCACGGTCACAGCACCGTGGGGCTTCCTGTCACTACATTAAGACCTCAGTCGAAAGTGAGCCTTGCCAGTTCCCTGTGACAGGCTGAACTTCTCTTGTAAAGGCTGACTTGCAAGGGAGAGACTTGGTTTGGAGCCAAAGCACAGGGGCATTGAGACAAGCGAGGCCATTCTACTCTAACTCGGTGGAGCATCAGGCAACGCCTGTGGTTTGTCTGTGCTCCAAAAGAGTGAGCTGCACGTTTCCCTCACTTCACTCAGCTCCATGACAAGCCCTTTCTGAAGAACCCCAGCAGATCTTTGTAAGTTCATACCCTGAGTAACTAATGCAAGCTGAGCTGGGACAACTAATTGTTCCTGCTGCTACAGCAACTGGCCTGTGCACAAGGAAGGTTTCTGACCCTCTGTAAGAAACATTTCATGGATAGACTTAAAAAGACAGTTCTTATGTCGATGCTCCATTCTTGGTCAGATTTACCTACTGCCTTCAGGCTCTTGAGTCTGAGTCTAAAAGCCAAAGGTTGCCTGTTATGCAGAGAGGCAACAGAAATAACGTTGATTCCAGTTAAATATAAACAAACATCCACTGCTGGCCTGAGCTGCAGCTCACTGAGATGAGCAGACTCCTTCACTTCATTTCCAGCCATCTCTGGATCAAGCCATTGCTGTTTATCCAGGCAATGGATAAAAGCAAACAAAAAAAGCCAGTCCTTTGCTACAAGATGCTGCACAAAAGGCCATACTCCACACTGACCAACTTTCCCATTTCTCTTATTTGTGCACTTCATTTCCATGAGGAGGTTTTCTGAATCCTGATTAGGGTGCCTGCATAATAATGCCAAATTTGTAGGGCCTAGACTAGCAGGACTGCTGCTGGAGCCCGTGGGGCTGCTTGCAAAGCTCTGCATGACTTCCTTCACCCTCTGTCTGTGCCCACTAATAAACATACAACAGTAATAAACTAATTGGCATGAGGTTTAGGATCCAGCCAGTAAAATACAGAGACTTCTCCTATTGATGGCTTGAAAACGAGCAGAAGCTGAGAGCAAGGGCCCTTTCCATGTCTATCAGCCACAGGACATCTCAAGTGTGTGAAAACACACATTCTCTTTGCCTCGCCTTCCTGGGCTACTGTAAAGATTTAAAAAATCTTCACACTTTCATAACTTCAAATATAAACTTTTGGGTGTACAATAAAATCATTCAGAGGGATGTAACACAGATTTTTTTCTGTTACACTTCTTGAATGCCAAGATTAAATTTATGCTTGCTGAACACTGGTGGCAGTAACACAGGGTTTGAGAACGTCCTGGTAATTAGAGCATCTTTGCAGCCCTTTCGGGATGTTTGTTGCAGTCGTTCAGTTACTGTTTCTTGAAGTTAATGACAGAGTTTTTATTGTTGCATTTTTTGTCCTCGTTGAAGTATTTCTAAAGCCACTCCTCTGACAAAATAAACCGGGAGAACACAGCTGAACTGCTACATTCAGCATCCAACTAACCTTTTCTGTTATTGCCAATCTATAACATTCATAGTGTAGCTTTTCCAGCACAGGCTCAGCAACCCCAGGAGCAGGTGATGGACCTTCAGAAATAGCCAGGCAGTAAGATACTGCATTCAGGGCAGGATACCAGATAAAAACAGCACTGCTACCACTGAAACTTTCATTTTAGTGCTTAGAGCTGGTTTTCCTGTATATTGAAAGGTGTTTGGACATACAGAGTTTTCAAGTAAAACAATTACCCTCTTCACAAATAGCTGTGTTATTTCATAGTATCACAGAATGATGGGATGGTTTGGGTGGGAAGGGACGTTAAAGCTCGTCTCATTCCAACCCCTGCCGTGGGCAGGGACACCTTCCAGTAGACCAGGTTGCTCGTGGCCCTGTCCCACTTCCTTTTGGGCTCAGAGTCACTTGTTACCTGACATTCCAGTTTGGAAGTGACACAGCTGTAACAACTAAGAGCTCTCTAAATTATCCATTTTTGTGAATCAAGCACAGGCTGCTGCACCAAATGTTGCTCACATAGCACAGTTTCAACTCAGCTTTCAATGAAAGCTTAGCTGGTGCCAGGCCGTGGCAACAAAGGAGCAGATGAGATTTGCTGTCTCAAGTGGAGACATTTCCTGCAGCTCCTGCTCCAGAACAAAGCCATGTGTGCAGAAACCCTAAGGCCCAACAACTGTGTTAATGAGATGCTGGACTTGTATTCCTGTGAGCCTTGAAATGGGAACAGTAGGTCAAGAACGGGGTGTGACAGGCTTTAAACAGGGCTATTTTACCAGAGAATTGAGGAAGAATTCTGGGGAGAAAAATGAGTTATCTGTACAAAAATGAAAATCAGTTCAGTATCTGAGTTGTTTACATTTGCCCTGCATTTGGCAGAAAGATAATATTAAAACAAATACTATGTCTTGTTGAAGGTTTAGATGGTTAAAATCAAGAAGTGATACACTGGGGTTTTTTTTTTAATTAATAGTAATAATTATAGAATTCAGATATCTCACACTCTTTTTAAATTGTCTTGGCAAAGAAAGAGGATCTATTTGGGGTTTGAAGCAGCTAATCCATGGAGAGTCTTGATGAAGCCTGTGGGTGTTCTTTCAGAGAGCAAGGAAAAGCATGGAAGTGGAGAATATTCGTGTGATCAGGGTGCCTTGGGACTTCCAAAGATCAATTTTATTTTACTTTTTAAACAAAGCTCTCTTTTCAGAATATATTCAAAGTCCTTATTAAGTGGGGAGCAGGGATTAGTCCGAAGCTCAGCAGAAGCCGAGCTCTGCTGATCAAACACAGGTCTGTAATCCTGGTGGAGCACCAACCTCCAGGATCAAACACAGGTCTGTAATCCTGGTGGAGCACCGACCTCCAGGATCAAACAGCTCCTGCTGCCCTGGGGACAGTGGCCGGAGATGGAGGAGGTGAGAAGGAAAGGACAAGTTCTGCCTAAAAGAGGTGGTCTAGTGCACTCTGTTGTGTTTGTCTCCCCTGGAAACAGCACATATGGGACTTGGCAGAGCTGCCTTGGAAGGTCAGGTGAGCAGGGCTGGGACACAAAGCAGGGATTCCACCCTCCACTGCCCGAGGCTGGTCTGGCCCTTGAGATGGCCGGGATCTTGCTAAAGGTACTGCTGAGAAGGCCAGAGGGCAAAGCCCATCCTGGGGACATCACACACCACGTGGCCAGCCAGGCCACAGAGGGAATCATGCCGTGCTCAGCGTGGGCTCACCTGGAGCTCCGTGTGCAGGGCTGGGCCCCACCGGTGGGGAAGGACAGGACAGTCCTTGGGCAGGTCCCCAGGAGGGTGACAGGGTTGAAGGCAGGTCATGGCAGGAGCAGCCGAGGGCTCTGGCCTTGTCTGGCTTGGAGAGAAGGAGGCTGAGGGGCAACCTCAGGGCTCTGCTTCTCCCTGAGGAGGAAACGTGGAGAGGAAGGTGCTGAGCTCTTCTCCCAGGGATCCAGGCACAGGTATCGTGGAAATTGTTTGAAGCTATATCAGAGGAGGTTCAGACTGGGCATTAGGAAGCATTTCTGCACCAAGGGGAAGGTCAGGCACTGGAACAGGTGTCCCAGAGAGCTGATTGACACCCCAGGCCTGTCTGTGTTTCAGAGACATTTGGACAATACCCTGAACAACATGTTATTTTTGGTCAGCCCTGAAGTGCTCAGACAGCTGGGCAGATGATCATTGTGGTCCCTCTCATCTGAAATACTGTCTTCTGTTCTAAAACTTCTAAACTTGGCCAACCATATGTGATCAAAAGTTTTCTACAAGCAGTTTCCAGTGCCATCTCCCAGCAAGGTACAAAGTCTGCCCTATCTGATCTCCCTCCTGCCATCTGAGGTATTTCCCTGCAGATCTCCTCTGCTGCTTTTCCCCTTGTCCCACCAGAAAGCCACATTTCCCACACCCAGCGATTCCCAGGCCTGAGCTGCACTTCCGAGGGGCCTGACTGGGTACAGACATAGGATCACACAGCACATGGGCATGGCCAGCCCAGACCAATGTCTCTTGAACACTCCTAAAGGTCAAGCAAAGTGTGCACAACAATGCGAAGGACTGCAAGCTGCATCCTCCTCCTCCTCCTCCTCCTCTCTTCAAACTCCTTCAGAAACAAGACAGAGAGCTGAGGCACTGGCACATGTGCACGTCGGGTCTGGAGACTCCAAATGTCACAATATCTCAGTGACATTTTTCAGCAAAGAGTTCAGTGGAGCTGCCAGCCTGTGGCCTTTCCCTGCACACCGAGTGCTTTGACAGCCCCGGCTTATGACCATGTCTCGGGAAAAGGCTCTTCCCCCAGAGGGTGGTGGGCACTGCCCAGGCTGCCCAGGGCAGTGGGCACAGCCCCGAGGTTGCCAGAGCTCCAGGAGCCTTTGGACAACGGGACAGGGTGGGATTGTTGGGGTGTCTGTGCAGGGCCAGCAGTTGGACTTGGATGTAATGACAGCACAAGGAGGAATGGCTTTAAACTGAGAGTAGGATATTGGGAAGAAAGTCTTTACTCAGAGGGTGGGCAGGCCCTGGCACAGGTTGGGCAGAGCAGCTGTGGCTGCCCTTGGATCTCTGGAAGTGTCAAAGGCCAGGTTGGATGGGGCTTGGAGCCACCTGGGCTGGTGGGAGGTGTCCCTGCCCACGGCAGGAAGGGGGAATGAACTCAGGATATTCTGTGATTGAGGCACAGAACAGTCCAGGAAACCACGGCGTCAAAGTCACCGCTCACATTCCTGTGTGCTTTAAGGATTCCCAACAGGCTCTTTAGGGATGTAACAAAAACATACCAAGCGTCCGGCTTGACCTTCCCATTGTTTCTGTGCCAGGCTGTGCAAAGGCGGCTCATGGCACAGCGCAGCCACGAGGTGGAGACCTTTACAACAGATTAGTCCAATTACAGCAATTAACCCCGGGAGGAAGAACTGCCGTGCACATTTCCACCTGCCTTCAGAGCTGCTGCCCGCGGGCACACAGCAGTGCGAGAGGGCACTGCCAGGGCACAGAGAGCACAGGCAGCTCCAGAAACACCGTGTGCTCATCTCCATTAATATGTTTGGTCCAGGTTCTTACTCTGACATTGGGGGCTTGGGACTGAAAGATCTGCTTTTGAAAGAATAGAAACATAGAATGGTTTGGGTTGGAAGGGACCTCAAAGCCCATCCAGTGTCACCCCCTGCCATGGGCAGGGACACCTCCCACTGTCCCAGGTTGCTCCAAGCCCCGTCCAACCTGGCCTTGGACACTTCCAGGGATCCAGGGGCAGCCACAGCTTCTCTGCCCACCCTGTGCAAGGGCCTGCCCACCCTCAACATATAAAACATTTCATCCTATATCTAGTCTGAATCAACTCTCTTTTTGTTTAAAACCATTACTCTACGTCCTTTCCCAACAGGCCCTGGTAAAAATATTCATTTATACCATCTTATAGGTTCCTATTCCTTTCAGGTAACTAATAAAGTTTGGGGGAAGGAATGAATTAAAGTAAAACATCAGAGTTTTGAATACTTCCATCCCTGGAAGTGTCCAAGGGCAGGTTGGACTGGACTTGGAGCGACCTGGGCTGGTGGAAGGTGACCCTGCCCATGGCAGGGCAGTTGGAATGAGATGAGCTTTCAGATCCCTTCCAACGCAAACCAGTCTGTGATTAAATGATTAAAAATAGAGTAATTAGCTAAAACTCCTGCTTCCAAAATAGATTCATTTTGTTACTTTGCAAAAAAGTACTTATACCTGTGTTTCTTCAATAGTAAAGCAGATATGATACTATAATTTGCTACTTTACAGATTTTATTGACAGTTTCATTTCTCCTTCATGGTTTAGAAATTCTAATGATGAATATTGCCATGCCCTTTGCCTGCTCTTAAACACGCTGCAATATGTCCCCTCTCTCCAAACTTCCTTCTGCCCCCCTGACCTCTGTAAGGAAGAGAGGCAGCAATGACCCAAGGAACTGGGCAAGGAACTGCCCCGCCTGACCCTGGGCAGAACAAATTCTGTGGAAGGTGTGAGGTTGTTGCTGTTCCCAGCCCAAGACTAGCAAAAGTACCGAGGTTAGTCAAATTCTTCATTGTCTTGCAGAGAAAAACCTTGAAGGAATATTGACATGACCAAGTGTGACGAGGCCAGGAGGAGACTGTGGAATGCAGGAATTAAACAGGATCCCAGGGGTCTCCACCTCACTCACCGCCCTGGTCAGAATCACCCGCAGTGCAACAGGTTGCTCCAAGCCCCATCCAACCTGGCTTTGGACTTTCCAAGGATCCAAGGGCAGCCACAGCTTCTCCGGGCACCCTGTGCCAGGGTCCCACCATCCTCACAGCCAAGGTTTTCTTCCTTATAACTGATTGAAACCTGCCCTGCTTCAGCCCAAGGCCATTAACAAAACCCACATTGCACAGCCCCCTGCCTGGCATTACCTCTATCTTTGGCCTGCACTTTGCTGGTGCAGACTGGAGCCAACTGGAGCCAACTGAAGCCACTCTGACCAGAGCTGGCACCAACAAACAGCCCCCTAACGTGCTGGCTCAAGTTTTTACCCTTTTAAATATTTCAAGTGTGTTGGCAGCAAACCTTAAACCATAAAAGCGTTTTCCCCATTGTCTTCAGGTTTTGTTCCCCGTGAATATTAACAGGAATTCTGAGGAATTTCAGAAGGGAATTGGTTAAATTAGAGACAGCTGAGCTGGGCTGAATTGTTTCAGCTTCCCCCACATTTTTTGCCTGTAGTTTGAATTACATTGTGTTTTTGTCTTAGCAGAAGAGCTTTATAGGAAGGGCAGAAAATGAGATTTAATATGCTTGAGTTTGATTTCTTGCTTTGGCATTGGAGCAACTGTAATTTCACTAACTGGGACTATAAATAATCTATATATAGGAAATAACAGGCCATGGATTTAATGCAGACTCTAGCATTAAGTATATTAACGTAGTGGGAAATAATATTTTTCCCAAATGCTGGAAAGGACTGAAGATCTTTGTGCCATAATCTAATTAAACACACAAAGAATCTCCTTCAGGAGGAATAATGTCCTTCAATGTAAGTGGCTGACAAATTGGCAACCAAAATAAGCAACTCCTCCAAGGGCTATGAAATCTATAGTATGTGTAATGCCCAAGAGGTTATTATTTACGCTACAAACCCCAGAAATCCTGCTGGGAATTCTTCGGTGCCATCACATCCATAAAGGAATTTCCATGGCCCATTCTTTTGGGATCAACCTACTGCTCCTCCTGACTACACCCCACTACCCTCTCCTGCTATTTAACCCCCCCAGCCACGGCTGAGCAAACACTCCCAGAGTTACCAAGTCTCATTTTGTTTTATAACTAGTTCCTGAGCTCAGATTTAGATGATCACATAATAAAAACCTTCATAAATAAAAAAGGAGTCAAAACTGTGAGGACCTCCCACCCTGGGACCATCCATATGGTTCCAAAAAAGCCAGGCCTACAGAAAAGCCATTCCCACGCAGCAAAAAAGCAACTTAAAGACAGTTTTAATGTATCCATCTCTTACTTGTTTCTTGTGTGCTTCCAGTTGATACGTCATGGGATGCAAATGCAGCCACCCCTCTCTGAGACACAGCCCTCCCAGGCCATGCTGAAGGACCTGCAGCAGAAAGCAACAGAGAGTGTTCCTCTCCTTTCATTGCCTTTTATTTCCTGAGCAGGTAGGTCAGAATGTCCATTTTTTAATCAAGCCAAATGTGCTCCTAAAGAGCAGTCTTGAGATTACATTTTATTATTTAAAATTTTTGCCCTATGCCAGACTCCACTTTCTCCAGGAACACCTTCAACTGTTCTACTTTATCAGGGACTAATCCACTACCTGTTGGAGAGCACAGTTTGTTTTCCCCCTTCAGGTTGTTGGGTGGATATTATGTCAGGTGGGATTCTGGACTTTTTTGCAAATAGCCCAAATGGAAGTACAGGCCTGAGGAAGCTCATTCTCTGATGGTCCCCAATCACAGCACTGACTTCTGCAAGCAGTGTATTTTGGGGTTCTTACATCAGAATTAGGCTAGTTTCTGGCAAGAAGTCCCAACTCACCCGTTTTTAGTGTATGGGTTTAGGTGCTATTTACTAGCAGAGGTATTTTAATTACCTTTCAAACCTGGTTAAATAATAATAAAAATAATAATGACAAATAAGCACTTCATTAAATAGAAGACAGGCTTGTTCTTGGGTTGGAATAGGATGCACTGTTCATTTAATTTAAGAATTTTCACTGTTTTCAGATTATATTTTTAAGTTAAAATAGACTCCATTGTCTCTCCCCTTCCAGAACTTTTATCTGTGATGTAACTTGCTTCATTTAGGGATCTGGTTTTATTCATGAAGGTACAGAACAAAAGAAGCAGCCAAAGGACTTGCCAGAATCACAATTTACAGTTCCTTGTTAAAACAGAACCTGGTACATCCAATTCCCTGCTCTCAGCCCACTCCTCTTCTTATGCAGGCACCTGCCTCAACAGCCAGGGAAAACTTTGGGATGGCTCTTGATGTGAAAGGCAAGAAGTGGGATAAGAGCAAACCTTGCCAGGGAACAAGGGGCCCTGCAGCTCTCCGGGCTCACAAAATGTTCCTGCTATTTCATGTGGAGCTGCTTTGCTCCTGCTTCACTCCCCTGGAAGTGCTCCTGCCATCCCTTCTCACCTGTGGGTGGAAGGTTTCCCAAACCCATCCCTGGGCATGTGTCCTTTCCCAGCCTGCCCACGTCACTGCAGCTCCTGAGCTCAGAGCTGGGTCGGTGTCTCTTCACAGCAGTAAAGCAGCTGTGCACTGGAAAATGCTGCATATGAGCAATATTGTAAAGCAGCAAATCGTTCTCGCTTAAACAAAGGAAACTCAATGAAATTCAAATTATTTTGAAAACAAAGAACCCAGCAGCAGTGGCTAATAACGACAGATTAGCTGCATTTCTATATTCAAAGCAGCATTGCACTTCCATTTTCAAAGCAGCATTACGAGTATTAAGGAAGAGAAAGAGCTGGGAATGTTCCCAAAAGTTCACTAAATCCTTTGCATTCCAAAAAGAGCTAAATTTCTCATTCCTATCTCCATCAGGAGCTCTGTGTACAGAGAGGACCCAGCTCTGCTCTCCATAACCATTAACATGCCTCGCATACTTTTCCTCCCCATTTTTGCCAAGTCATTAAAATGTGAGACAAGAAACACTGAGCACAAAACTGGGGGGGAGGGATAAACAGAGGTGGTTCCTCTCTCCAGTTTGTGCCTCTTCCTCCCTTCAAGCTCTCCCCATGCTGGAGCTATTTTGCCTGAGGTGAGATGGTACTGGAATAATTTAGCTCAGTCTTGTAGAAGATGGACTCACAACTCAGTGACATGGTTTCATTTATTCCCCTTCCCCTTTAATTCCTCCAGAAATCCTGTTAAAAGGTCCAAGCTCAATAAGACCTTTCCCCAAGTGGAAGGATCCCCATTGAAATGGCTCATCACACCCACCATGAGCTGGGAATACCAACAAGGATTGCAGATGTTGGACACTGACAGGGCAGGGTCACCATGACCAACCTCTCCGTGGGCACTACAGACTTGGATGAGTCCAATGTACAATGGGAAGTCTCTTTTTTTCTCTCAGGAAGGACCTCGTCCCATTACCCTCAGGGCTTTAACCTTGCTGTTCTCCCTTAGCCCTCAGAATTCCTTTTCCCGTGGCTGTTCTCAGTCTCCCATGGCACAGGAGCCACCAAATTGCTCTTACACTGAGCACCACCGAGCTCACAAGCCTGAGTGACCACTGTCTTGTCAGTACACACACTGGGGCTCAACATATTCCCTTCTCTCTTCCCTGATCCACACTTCTGGAGAAGTCCTATCCGGTCTCTAAATCTTCTTGAACAACAATCCAATAGGACAGGATGGATTGAGGACACTGGCTCCCATCCAGCTCCTGGCAATTCAGGAAGGGCGATGTGTTGTGGGGCTCCAAGAGCTCTTCTACTTCTGGAAAGACACCTGATGAAAGGGTTTCACTCTTCTTTATTCCCAAGGCCTACAAGAGACATTTATCAAGTGTTTTATTTTACTTCATTGTTTTTTGCATCTCGTACTTGGGATCTGCCCTTTAAGCAGAGGGTGTGTTGCGTGGGAAGCTCTCAAAGAAGCCAGTACATTCCCATCCCAAAAGCTCTTTGGCACAGGCAGGTTAGTGGAAATTCCACAGAGACACCAGGACTCCACAAAACCAGTCTACATCCCAAGCTTCTGAAGAACCTTGTGCTGTTTCCAGAGGGAAAACCACTCCATCAGTACTGACAAAAGCTGACCAGGCCACGCCATCTGTGAAACTTCAACCTTTAGTGTCTCAGAGACAGGATGACAGTTCGTTGTCACAACTGGGAATTTAACTTCTGTATGGAAAAAAGAGAATACTGACACACAGAAAGCTACACCTCCACCCCTGGGAGGGAACCATGGGAATCTGGCTGCTCTTCCCCAGGTGAGGAGGTGGCAACAGGCTGTCAAAGCCCGGGAACAGGTCAGCCCTCAGTCCTACCAGAACACACCAGAAGCAGCAAAGTCCTTCCCCTCCAGTGAGGAATTTGTACAAAAACAAGTAAGAAACACCTTCCTGACCCCACCGAGGGGTGAGGTGTGAAACAGATGGATTTATAATTCTCCATTTCTTGCTGGATAACTGCAAAGTAAGTTGGGGGATTGTTTCCTGCCCCATAGAAAACAATACCCCGATGGCACAGATGTGTGTGAGTGCAGTGCATGGGAACCCATTGTCTGGCTTGTCAGTGTGTTTGTGTACACAAATATTAATGACAGAGAGGCCAAACAGGAACTGAGCTCTCTCTGGGAACTGCTCCTCCATGGCATACCCAGGGAAGCAGGGAATGAAATATTTGGCAGCAACTGTGCCCAAACTGCTGCAAAATAAACACCACTGTCTTCTGTTGTGTCTTTCTTTCGGGTGGAAGATAACTGAGAAACTACACGTGTGTGTCTGCACTGCTCTCAAGGGGGGGTTCTTGCTGTTGTTGATTTATTTTGTTTATTAGAAACTCTAACTCGGTTTTGTACTTTGCTTCAGATAATTCTTGGAGCTCCAAAGTGCCTGGATTCTACACACTGCACAGACCAGCCCTGCACGCTCCTCCTCTGTTGTTGCAACTTTCACTTCTGTTCCCACCTCTGGCCTCTGCGTGCTACCAACAGTTGTGTGGCAAAGACAGATCTGAGCTGTGTTTAGGCAGCCCTTGGTCTTAATGGCTGAGAGACCACAGGGGCACATAAATTAGCCCTGGATGTCTTGGGCACTGACAAGGGCCTCCAGAGAGTCCCAGGATGGTTGGCGTTGGAAGGGACTTAAAGCCCACCCAGTGCCACCCCCTGCTATGGGCAGGGACACCTTCCACTGTCCCAGGGAAGGATTCCTTTCTAATATCCAATCTAAACCTATTCTCTTTCAGCTTGAAGCCATTCCCCCTTGGTCTCATTGCTCCAGGCCCGTGTCCAAAGTCCCTCTCCACGGTTCTTGTCATCTCCTTCAGGTTCTGGAAGGGCCTCCCTTCCTCAGACATGGAGCTGCTGCCTTTACACCAGAGCAGACACACTTAGTGACGTAATTATTTAGAGAGGACTCCATTTCCCATACCTCAGACAGGAAAAATGTGCTTTCTAGGGATGAAAATAAGTCATTTACTAAAAAAACTTCCTAGAGGGGAAGTGGGTTATTGTGTTATTATCAAACTGATCAAGTGCCGAGGCACCGATTTTGAGAGAAGGGCCAATGCACAGACAGTGAGGCCCTTTCTGAGGTGCCTGGAAGAAGACACCTTTTAAAAATCTTTCTTTAATTCTCACTGGAACTGGAAATGTTGTAAATATGAGAGCAGCGTACCATCTGTACCACAGGACCCAGGGAGAGCAAGGTGGTTTTCGAGAGAGGCAATCCAGTGATTTTGGTATAATTAAAATTAATGTTCCTGGAAGAAAAAGGAGATGGGCTCTCCCCAAGTAATAGGGAGGCTTAAATAGAGCCTGTATTTGACTGGTAGTTCATCTCTAGTAGGAGAGAAAAAGTGTGAACACTCATAAGAGAGAAAAGACTAATAAGTCAAGAGAACATGAAAAAAAACTGCACAAACTTTCCAGAGACTGTCACAGAGGAGTCACAGCACTGAACCAACACTGACATCTCCCAAGGCTTACAGAGAACCTCAATAATACTGCTGTTTCCAAATATATTATAAAGGCAACGGTTCCAAAATCTTCTGCTCTTTGTAAAGCGAAGGAGAGAAATTAAAAATTTGCTTTTGGGTAAAGCTTTCACTAAAGTCCTGGTGCCTAAAGGAATGTTCTCCACTGTTCTCTGGCACAGAAGCTGAGGAGTCGGTGCTTTAGGAGCAGAAATTACGTGGTGCCACTTCCAAGGCAGACTCAGGACCCTTCTCACGGTCAAATTCTGCACCCAAGGAACATTCTTTTCACAGTTTTCATGCACAGATTTTATCTGTATTGAAATGTTTAATGTCTCACACAGGCACCTGCAGGGAACTCTTATCTCTGGGTCGCTGGCCCTTTCCCTTCTCCCATAGCACACTCTCCTCGCCCATCCCACCATCCATCCCACGCCTGAGGACAGGGATTTGTACCCCTGATTTCAGTGGGAAGGCAGCAAGAAGAGAAGGGGAGCCTCTCCCACTGCAGGCCTCAGGCAGTTTACTCCAGTGTCAGAGCAGGAGATAAACCCTGTTTACATCCCTGGAAATGCCACGGGATTATTTAGGTGATGTCTGGACAGTGGTTTGAACATGCAGAAGAGCCGTGTACCGTGGAGCTCTATTTGAATAGTCTCCCTTTTCTATTTAATGCTCAAATTCCAAACACGGCCAGGCAGCCAAAGCCCAGAATGCCAGCAATGCTGGGTAAATCCCTGGCACCACACATCAATCTGCTCTTTCATGTGAAATTAACACCTCCTCTCTGACCAGAGTGGAAACAAAAGGGGGCACGGGAACAGTCAAAGGAAAAGCAGAAACTGGGAGGACAGGAGGTTGGAAAAACCTGGACTGAGTTAACCTGTCTGCTCAACTCTAAGGTGAAGAAAACCCTCTTCTACTCCACTGCTGTCATGTCACCATAAAATATCCCCTGAGGCTGCCCAGCAGGCCCTGGCCAACCACATACCAAGTGTGATGCAGTTTCCATAGGATGTCTTCCATCTGAAAATCCAGCGTTAGGATGTTCTGTGTAAGGCTCACCCTTTGACAGCTCTCCTGGAGTGACCTGGGAGAAATCACCCTTTTTCTGCGTTCCCTATACACAAAACCAGACAAAACACAATTTATACTCTGAGTTTTGCAATATTTAAGTCACTTTTGATGGTAAAGCAGCTTGAAATTCCAAACTAAAATGTATCATAGAAACATTAGCAATATTAAGGCTAAATACTCGATTTATTAATGGTTTTAATGAAACATTGCCCTGAACTCTACACCCATTACCGTGCAAAGCACTTGGAGTGTAGTGCTGTTCCCAGATCCAGCCAGCTGAGCCGTCTGGGCTGTAGGTACAGGCATGAGAACACTTTTACTTGGCTTAACAACCCACCCGTTTCCCAAAGTCAATCAAGGGCTGCCTGTCCTCGGTCACAGTCCAGTTCTGGAGTTGTTCTTGTGCACAAATGGACCTCCCTGTTCCCCAAATTCAGCTTCTGTTTGCCACAACCAGTACTTCTGTATAATTATCATTTCATCTCTTTCTTAATGCATCCACTTCCCTCACTACTCCTCCTCCTTGGAAATCTTCTAAGAAACTCACTGCTGTTTAGTAATGAGCCAAATTCCACCATATGCTTGGACAACTCAAAGCCTTCAACCTGCCTTCACCTTTCCAGCTTCTCCCTGCTGGTGCCCCCTCCCCAACCTTCCCCAGACAGGAACGATCCACGTCCTCCCCCAGGTCCTTGGGAAAGCCCCAAGGGACCATCCATCCCTCTGGAACAGAAGGAACCCAGGCAGAAATGAGCCCCTTCCTGCTGGGGAGGGGGAATCTGTGGGGTGGACAGCACTGCTGACCCTCCAGCCCTTCGCCAGGACCGTCAGGGATCGCTGCCTGCAACATCAGCTGTGTCCCCAAAATAGCCTGGCAAGTCCCAGCTTCCTCTTGGGAACCTTCTGGCAGCCTTTTGGGAACCTTCTGGCAGCCTTTTGGGAACCTTCTGGCAGCCTTTTGGGCCTGAAGGTGGGAAAAAGAGGAACACAATCGGGACAAACAGCAATGTAATTAAGTGCTGGGGGTTGGGGGGAAAGGCAATTTCCCACATATTCCAAGAAAATAATCCCAGGAGATTAAAAGAATTTCACGACTTTTTTTTTTCTTTATAAAATCCACAATAAAACCAGACTGTATTAAGCAGAAATGAGCCTACCAGAACTGATGAATAACTTGCATTCTTCCACTGGAGTCCAGCCAGTTACACTTGGAAAAAATTCCTGTTTACTTTGTAGTGAATGTGTGAGACACGCAGTCTGCCAGAAGCTGCTACGACAGTAAAAACACAGCCAGAGGCTGTCACAAGTGGGGAAATCACAGAGAAAGTTAATTTGTTAACTTCAAGGACTAAGATTAAAATAATATCTATTTAGTAAAAAGTTATTTGCTTTATCACATGGAAGACTTCAGTTGTCTGTACATAAAAGCTGTGCTAGTTCAAAGGCAAATTTCAGATGCTTCTTCAATAGTTAGCCTGGGTTTTAAAATGCTTATAAGATTTGCTAAGAAAACGCCTTTCCCTGTTATTCTCAGTTTGGCTGAGATTAATATTTTGCCCCACAACTGCCTCTTTCTTCCCCAAAGCCACAGGAATTCAGATGTCCATGTCCTTGCCCAGGATGCTTCCGAAAACCTTGGGTGATGATCACACGTGCCTGTTCTTCTGGCTCCTTAGCACTTTGATCCCAGGGCCATTCCTGCATCAACCCTGGCCTAAGCTGTAGGACTGGGATTTGGAAAATCTCAGAAAACACATTTGCAGTGGCCACAAGCCTGAATGCTGAGGCCTGAC
Source organism: Grallaria varia (assembly GCA_013396735.1). Lineage (NCBI taxonomy): Eukaryota > Metazoa > Chordata > Aves > Passeriformes > Formicariidae > Grallaria > Grallaria varia. The sequence goes on from VWZG01010257.1 coordinate 23,344, forward strand.
TAAGTGACAAGCCCTTTGGGAGGACAAAGCCTTAGAGCTCGTGCATTTTGGGCTGTGAACTGGGATTTCTTCCTTCCTGATCTGCAACAAGGGGACATTCATTTTTTATCACTCCCATACTTTTGTGTCCAGTATTTGTATTCCTTCTGTCTTGGTAAAGCGTAACATAGCCAGAAGTTGAACATAAATGCACTTTCTCATGTTCACTTTTGTCCTTAATTAACATTTTTATTTAACTTCTCTCTTTTAGAAGCTACTTTGCTCCCCTCCACAAGCTAACCAAAGGCTCATGACCTGCTGTCTCCGAGCAGCCACAGGCAGCCCTGCTGTCACAGCTCCTCGCTGTCTCTCATGGATTTTCTCTGATGGATTTTCTCTGATGGATTTTCTCTGATGGATTTTCCCATTGTCCTCCTTGTCCCTTTAAAGCCCATTTTCTAGTCTTTGTTGTTTTGCTTTATACTTACGACCAAGAACACATTTAAGTCTTTTCCTGAACCCGAATCCAAGAGCTGTTGACCCGATAACCCTGTAAGAGCAGCAAAAACAGGAGACAAATATCACCTCAAAGGGCCACTTGAGCATATCTGGCCTTGTCAGAAACAGGAAATACCAGCAGTCTTTACGTAAAAGATTTCTAACCTCCACTTGCAGACCCAAGGGGGCTGGAATGGCTTAAATAGGGCTCAGATAAACATCCAGACCTTCTGATGGTTATCCAAACTCTTGGGGAATGTGGAAGTGGTGAGGGTCACTCCTCAGCAGCACCTGGAGTGCATCCTGGAAGCCGCCTGCGGCGAGAAGGACCTTCGTCGGGAGCCAACTGCAAAGGCATTAATTAGCCGGTGTCGGTGGGAACCTCTGAACCAAGGGATGCTGGAGGCATTGCCAAGCTCCTCAGCAGAAATAAATCAGAGTTGTCCAAAACACAGCCCCACACCAGCCAGTGGGAAGAAAATCAGCTTTACCCCCGGCCAAAACCAGCACAAGAGACTCTAAATGTCTTCAGAGTAAGAACAGTGCAAGTGTTCACTGTCCTAGAAAAGTGGTGCCTTTAATGCAAGAAACATTCTGAGCACCTGCTTGGAGAAATTTCTTTGCAAAAGGGGAAATTTTTCCTGTAGACATCCTTTCTTTTTCCTCCTCCCAAGGAGGTGCCAATTGATGTGGAACAAGGGGACAGCACTGAACACGGGAATGAACACGGGAATAACCACAGTGGTGATTCAGCCCAGGGAGGGCAGGAGCCACGCTCCTTAAAGCTGCTGCATTTACCAAGAGCTTGGGCAAACAGGGGCATTCAAGAAATGAACTTTTAAAACAGATTAATACAATCTCTATTCAGAAGTCAAGCCACTTTGGAAATTAAGTCAGCTATATCAAATTAAGGCCAGATTAATTCTGGCCATGATTAACCACCCATAGGCTCATTACAGTTTGACTGATACATGTCAAAATCACATTTTTAGTTAACTTTGATTATTGCTTTGGTGTTCCTGCAAAGTCAGGTCCTAGATCTTGTGGATACTAATTGGCCAAAAGAAGGGAGGCCTTGCCTTTAGTTGGTCTTTCTCCATGTGCTTCTTCACTTCAAAAGAAACCTTTCAGGCTGCAGTGGGCAAAACCCGGTTGGTTTTGGTTAAATTACTCAAGATCATAAAAAGGGAAGGTATTTTCAGATCTGGTTGGGAAACACTCCAGGTTCAAGGGTTTCCACAAGCAGCCTGAGGATTTGGGGGTGACTGGTGAGTTGGGGATGCATACAAATGGACCCATTATGATCGGTAAAAAGAGGAAAATTCAGTCTCCAGCTTCTTACCCAAACCTCCCCTGAATTTCCATTCAATCTCAACAAGCAATTTACATCGATTAGGGTATTTATCTTTAGGGTATTTATCTTTAGAAGGCAAAAGTCTAGACAGACACAAACCCCAGTTTTCTTCAGGCTTCCTTTGTTAGCACGGGACTGCCACACTTCCTGAGAGGCTGCTCTTCCCTTCCAGTAACACTCACAAAAATTGGTCTCCTAGGGGGTATGGACTCCCCCTTCACTCCTGGCTTGCTTTTCCTTGCAGACAGCACTGCTGTTGAGTCACAAACACAGACAGCTGTTACAAAAAGGCTGGTGCTCCCCTTTGCTCCTACTGGGATTTCTCTCCCATGATGGAGTCTGGAGTGTCATTCAAAACACCCCCTCCCATGTCCCCCAGAGCAGTGACCACCCTGAATAACCCTCATTGCTGATTATGCCACTTTCTAACATCCTCTTAGAAAGAAACAGCATTTAACATGGAGTCCTCAAATGGAGAGGGTTGGAAAGGACCTCAAAGCCCATCCAGTCCCACCCCCTGTCACGGCCTTGGATACTTGGGGCAGCCACAGCTTCTCTGGGCACCCTGTGCCAGGGCCTGCCCACCCTCCCAGCCAGGAATTCCTTCCCAATATCCCATCTAACCATGCCCTCCGGCAGTGGGAAGCCATTCCCCCTCGCCCTGTCCCTCCATCCCTTGTCCCAAGTCCCTCTCCAGCTTTCTGGAATCCCTTCAGGCACTGGAAGGGGCTCTCAGGTCTCCCTGGAGCCTTCCCTTCTCCAGGCTGAACACCCTGAATCTCCCAGCCTGTCTCCATAGCAGAGGGGCTCCAGCCCTCAGAGCATCTATATTTATCATCATCATTTATAGTTCTCACCAGCCAGGATTTTATATGCCAGCCCCGCTGGCTTTAATATTTTCACAGAGATGATTGAGAGAAACAAGGCACTATTTATAGAAAAATTCCTAAGGGAGTCCTAACAGGCTCTCACGCAAAGCATTATTTTGCTTTCTTATCTGCTGCCCCTGTGGAACTATAACCCACTGCTCCAGATTACCCACTCCTATCTGTTCGTACTCAGAAATGCATTTCAAGATGCCCCAGGCTGGCTGTTAGTGCCAAAATGCTGTAAGGACATTTGCTGCCATTTGGAATACTTTTACTTCAAAGGAAAGGATTCGCAAAGATTATGGAAATGATCCTCAATCTCTGCATTTCCACCGACCTGATTTTCTCCAGGGACCTTATAATGATTTGTTGAACTGCGTGTCAGCTCTGTGAGAGAAAAGAAATGTTCAGTGCGGTGAGGAGTGGGAGATGCGACATTCCAGACGTACATGCCACTGCCAGGGTAAAAGTTCTTCTGAAGCTCAGCCAGACAGCCCTGGCACTCAGACCCACTGCCCCAGACTGCTGGTTGAGGCCATAGAAGCTCCCCCGTTCCCAATAAATGTGTCTCAGCTCCGGCCCAGAGCGCAGTTCCAGTGATGCATCTGCTCTGCTCCATAAGAACGTTTGTTTGCCCAGGCTCTGCTCACTCCTAGCTGCTCTCTGAGCTGCACATCCACGTGAATCCACCATGTTCGTGCTCTGCATGGCCGTGGGGACAGCAGGAGAGGGAAGACAACAAACAAGACCAGTGTACTGTGATAGTGCATCTGAAAGGGAAAGACAGGCAATGATCAGATTAGCAAAGACAATATTAACAACATGCAATTTATCTCGTTTCAGTTCTTAAGAGTATCTTGAAGTTTTGTGCCACATTATCTATACTGATGTCACCTACTCTGTCTGTCCATACTGGCCCCACCTTGGCCTCTATTACCAAAACTTTTATGTAAAGACGTGAAGAAAGTGTTGAATCCCAAACTTGCAGAGTCTTGTCACACTGGGGAGTAGTTAAACAGTGGCACAAGTCACCTTGAGAGGTTGTGGAGCCTCCATGCTTGGAGATATTAAGAACTCAATTAAGCCTCACCCAAGTTCAACTTGCTTTCACCAGATGACCTCCAGCGATCCTTCCACTTGTGACAGGATCTTTCTGGTTGGAAGGGATCTCAAGGATGTCTCTGCTCCAAGCTCCAAGTTCACAGTTAGCTCAGAGGTCAGACCAGACTGTTCAGGGTTCCATCCTGATGGGTCTTGAAAATGTCCAAGGGGGAGGTGGCACAATCTCCGAGGTGTGATTGTCCTCATGGTGGAGAAATCACTCCCTGTGTCCAGCCTGCTCCTCTCATGTTTAAGTTGTGCTCCTCCCACCCTGCACTACAGTGAGGAGCTCCAGGCCCTCAACAGCCACCCCACAGGTGCTGAGGCTGCTGTGACATTCCCCCCGAGTCCATCTCTCCTCCAGGCTGAGCAACTCCTCAGCTTCTCCTCTTAAGGCAAGTGCTCCATCCCTGACCGTCTTGGTGGTCCTCCACCAAACTCCCCTCAGTTTAGTCTTTCTTGTATCAGGAGCCCCAAGGTGGACGCCAGTTGCAAACTTCTTGAGGCTTTTCTTCACAACTTCCTCCAGGACACAGATAAAGATGTTCAACAGGGCAGACCCACAACAGATACCTGTGGCACTCCACTTTTTATCAGGACAACCATGTCCCTGTGAGCATGGACACCTAACTAGTTTTCCAGATGACGGAGAACCTGCCATGCAGACTATAACTCATATTCTGTCTTTCAATGATCAATTTACTCTTTGATGTAACACAAAACCCAGTTTTAGTTTCCTTTCTCAGGGTATTCTGGAAGACACCAGTCCAAGGACACTGGAATCGTTCAGATGAACAAATGTCCTCAGTAAGCCCATTCAGCAAAGTCAAAACTCCCAGGACTGACTTCAAGAGAGTATTCCATACAATTAATGCAGCTGATTTCATCACTGAAGGTATAGAAGAGTTCAAGGCATTATGATGAAAAATCATTTTCCTGAGAAAATGATTCATAGCTAGATTTTTGTGGTTTTGTTGGCTGGATGGATGGATGGCTGGATGGCTGGATGGATGGATGGATGGATGGAAGGATGGATGGATGGATGGCTGGATGGATGGCTGGCTGGATGGATGGATGGATGGAAGGATGGATGGCTGGCTGGCTGGCTGGATGGATGGATGGATGGCTGGCTGGCTGGCTGGCTGGCTGGATGGATGGATGGATGGATGGATGGATGGATGGATTGTAGTGGGGTTTTTAAGATCAGCTGTAAATAGAGCAAACAGTGGTGGAAACCTAAAGGAAAAGGTTGTGGGAAAGTCTGTCAGGACTGTCACACGCCACACACTGTGGTGTATAACCAGTCCCTCAGACACACTCAGCTGTGAAGGAGCAGAGTGGAAAATGTTCCATCCGTCATTTCCCCCCCAGGCCTGTGTATGTCCATCACAGTGTCAGATTGGAAAGCCAGCTTGTTTGGGCCCCCAGGGAGGCAGCAGCAGCCCATGGGCACAGACTGCACAAAGAGACACCCCCCTTTCCCTTGCTCACTTTGATTAGACAAACACAACAGGACTTATTGATGTCATCCCAGAACAAACACAGATAATGCACTCCCCACTTCCAAAGAGCCCAACTGGCGTGTTGTGCGAGTTTAGACTATTTGAAGAGCTAATTACCCTCCTTTGACAAACAAACAATTCGTAGACACCTAAAGGTACAAGCCATCTCATCCTTAAAACCAAAGGTTTTGACTCAGTAGGTGAGGTTTCTCCTCAGTAGGTGAGGTTACCCCAGACTTTGCTGGCGGGATATTTGGGCTCTGTTTTGTTTAAATGTAAATCTATTTACATTTCAAACCAGTTTATTACGAGAAAAGGTCCTTCTGCCGGGCTGTGTGAGTAGCTGGGGGCACCACCGGTTGTGTGCGCACAACTATTGCCGGGTGAAGGTTCCGTGTGGCTCCGTCATTCAGGGCTCCCTGTGCCAGCTGGGGGCACTCCTGGCACTGCCCCCAAAGGTGCCCCCACAAAGGCAACTTGGCTTCTCAGCCCTGCTACAGGAGACTCAGAATGAGCAGCTTCTTTGCCCCTGCCAGTCAAGCCTCGTGTGCCCTGCAATTACAACCGACACCAGATGGAAAACTGCAGTGACTAAACCCCAGAAGCTGGTGGGTTTCTATTTTTAAATTGGGAGTTTAGTGGATTAAGGTAAAATATTTGCCTATTGCTGGATCACTCTGAAAGTATGTTAAACATTGGGCTAGGGAACAACACCGTGAGTAACTGAGCAAACACGACAGCTGGAACTGAACCCCATTCGCAGGTACCAAGAGATCAGAGCGCCACAGCCAAAGCTCCTACACCCCAAAATGAGCTGCTTGTACTTTGTTAGAAGCGCCCTGTGAGAAAGTGAAAAACTGAGTGTTCCTGAACAGTTTGCACATCAAATCCAGCCCAGCTGAAGGGCTGACTTTCGACCTCCAGGAGCAGAGCTCCAGTGCAATGCCCACATCCACATCCCTCCGGGTTTGGAGCCTTGCTGCCAGATCTGCCTTCGCTCTCTGTGCTTCAGACCCTTGGCTGGAAGACTTATTTCCACATCAGAAGTGTAGTAAGACGTGGATTTTGGCATTCCATGGCTGTGGAGTGGCTCTGTTTCCACTATGAGGTGCGAAGAGGGAGGCAGTATGGAAAACCAAAAGGGAAGACTTAGCCTTGGACTGCTGATCCTGCTGTCAGGAATACTTACAAAAGCAGAGGCAGCACAAAAATCTGTCGCTCTTTGTTGCTTCAAACAATCAGACTCGCAGGGAAAGTTGCCCTGAGCTGCACTGGGGGACCAGCAGGAGCACATCTGTCTGGCAGGAAAACTTGCAGGCCAGGCTAGAGAGAACTGAGGCAATGGGAGTAACCAAGTAAGTCTAGATCTTGAAGTCCAAGGGTTTCTGCGATTCATCTCATCATGACTTCTTTGTCTTGCAGGACTCTTAGCTGGATTTACAGGATCCAAGAGTGAAGTGTTGGGGAGGAGACAACCCGAGCTATAAATAACTGAAGGGAATAGCAACAGATTTCAAGGCTTTGCTGGTTCAGCAAGAAGGCATGAAATTCATCTCTTTAGCTATTTAAGCACTTGCTCAAAACAGAACTCTGAAAAGTAAGGATATTAGGGCAAGCAGGATATGCTGCCAGCCTTCATACTGTCGTTTGGTCTTTATGAAGTGCAGGAACAGGAATGTGCAAACCATAAACTGCAAAGCCAGCATCTGCAAACCTTCATTCAAGGCTCCGAATTGCTCTGTGATTCAACCAGACATGTGGCTCTATTTATTATTTGTGAGTATTCAGGCAAGCTGGCTGGTATGAGCACATGCCTGGGGAATGGCCTTTTTGCAGGGAGGTGTTGGCGTATTTTCATTTTGTTTTGAGGAGGTCAGTGCTTTAGGACTGGACCGAAACATTTCAAAGCCAGCATAAACATTTCTTTTCTTTCACATTATCCTCAGGGAAAAATAACAGTCTGGCCACCGCATAGTTTTAAGAGTTGCAGCCTTACTCCTGCCAGCCCTTTCATCCATGACTTGCACTAACCCCAGTACAATTCCACAGCCCTCAAGGTGCAACTGCCCGCCTCAAAGTGATCAGAGGTTGCTTTGGAGCTCCAAGGGCAGAGGCAGAGGCTGTTTCAGAGCATGCACCCAATAACACAAGGACAATCAGTGCGCCAGAAATGGTCCTCAGAGCCTGCAGACTCATTTTAAAGAGCACAGGAATGCTCTGTAACGCCCCAGGTCATTGAATTTATAGCCAAAGGTGTTTCAGTGGCACAGCCTGGGACAAGCACTGAACCCACACTGCAAGCACAGACACAAAAGGGCATGAGCCATGGGTTTAGTTCTCTCCTAAACCAAAGTGACACACCAATTCCCCCCAAAACACATATCCAGCTATGTCTCTGTTTCACCTCAAGAAAATGATGCTCTAAAACACAGGACCAATTTCTCCTGGGCAGAAAACAAACCTGTCTCAAGTGGAAGGTGTCCCTGCCCATGGCAGGGCGTTGGAATGATCCATAAGGTCCCTTCCAACCACGGCCATTCTGGGATTCTATTGACAGTGGGCATGGTCAGCTCAGACTTTGGCTGCTCCTTTCATTCTCTTAAGAGGCTTTATTATGAGCACTAGGCTAATAAAATCCTTTTGAGTTATCTGAACAAATCTCCTAATTTGTTATTAGGTTGCTAAAAGGAGGGAATTAGACCTCTGGGTATTACTTACAGTAAGTGATCTCCAAGCAAATACCTCAGGGACACTTCACTCCACAGGCAGGTGGAAAAGGGCTTTGGGTCACCAGAAAGCCAAGCCTGCACACTCCCTGGGCACTCCTCACCACATAAAAACATACAGCACCAATGCTGACTGGGCAGCAGAACCTGAGAGCCCTCAGCAACGGGCTGGTCCTTCCTGCAGGGAACGAACACGGGCTGATCTCTCACTTGGCCATCGGGATTGCACCTGCAAGAAAACATTTTCCTATCAATTTAAATTCTGTGCTGCAAAAAAAGCATGTACCCACCTATCCCAGTTCCTACCCTCACAGCTGACCCAAGTCAGTCAATTCATCTGCTAATTAATAGGGGAAAACAACAAATAAATTGTTTCCCAGTCAAGTTAATTCCCTCGCTTGGCTGGTAACGAAGTCACATCATAGTTAGTATTGCTGACCAGCAATTTTAGAGAGAGCAAAATTCAGACCTGTTCAGACCATGGTAACAATCCGTGTTTGGGGCACCCCAGAAGGGAAGGGACTTATTTTGCTTGAGATTTGCTGGCACAGTTCAGAAACAAACCCTGGGTCTCCCCTCCCTTGAAGAGGATCCCAGGAAAGAAAAAATATATTGCTGAAGACCAGCACTGATATTTGAGATATTCTACATGTCATTTGGAGATGCAGAGGCAGGGAGTACCTGGGAACGAGAAATTAAATGTGACAGGAACTAGACAGAGAAAGGGGAGGAGAGGCCTTTCACTATGGGCACAAAACCCCAGTAAACAGAGTATGCCAGGAGATAACAACAAGCAATTTGGCCCAGCCTTTGCTGCTGGGACTGAATAGATACACTGGATGGAAAAGTACTGTCCACGTCACAGTGTACCCCACCTCTCCTAATTTATTTTATTTGAGAACACCTAATTCAATTTGAAACCAGCCTTTACCTGTCTGGCACTGAAGTTATGCACAGAGGATACCAAAACATTTTTTATTCTGTACAATTCTGTTCTATTTGTATTCTATAGCAGGTCTTGGGTCTCTTATAAAAGCCCAGATTTCAGAAAAATGCTACCACAGCCCTGAATCCCTAGAAAACAATTTAACAATATTACCCAGCACATTCAGTGATTATAATTTCCCGCCCTGTGAAATCTTTCTGCAACTTGGAAAAATAAAATAAATAAATAAAACAAAACAAAACAAAACACCCAAAACAGGAACAGCACAAAACAGGAAGCAACAAAGGAAACCATAACCACACATAAACAGCCTGGACTTCCCCCTCCTTCCTCAGCCCAGGGCTTTGTTTTTGCCCCTTGCAGCAGTTCAGGTGTCAACAGAGCTCACCAAGGCAGTGCTCAGGGCCACAGAACCCTCTGCTCATCCCCGTGTTGGGGAGCAGGAAAATCCCTTTTGTCTAAGCAAAAATCCAGATGTTGGGAGCCTGGGGAGCTCCAGCTGTGGTGTCCCTCCCTCCCTCCCTGGTGGCAGCTGGTGAAAGGAATGACAGCAAGCCCTGCAGGCCCACGTTGGGGCTGGGAATTTGATTCCTGGGGATGAGCTTTGTTGGGACATGGACACAAGCGTGCACCTGGAGCACAGAAATGTCACACCCTGTTGGTGTGCGGGGCTGGGACAGACAGGGGCTGAGGGAGGTGCGACCTGAACAAGGGGCTCAGCACCGAGTTATTGATCAGTAAGGCCAGCTGAAAGAAAAAAAAACTAACCAAGAAAATGATCCTCTGGCACTCTGGAATACAAGATTTTCAGACCCCTGGGTGCAGCCCTGCTGGCTCGTGATACATGAACACGGAATATGTGACACTTGCTGGTTCACAGTATGTGATTTGATCCCCAATTTCTTCATTCACCTCAGATAATCTGCAAGACCCCAAACTCTGTCCCCCATGCCAAAGGCATAATGACCCCACAGTCTGCAGGACACGAAGCATCTCAAACACCAGCAGAGTTGCAGCGAAATGGGGAGAAGGAGCTGGCTGGTCCTGCAGAGCCTTGTGGGTTTGTGGCTTGTAGAAGGTCAGATCAATCTAAAAATGCTGAGGGATTTACCTGCTGGCACAGGAGCTCTTCCTGCAGGTCAATTAACCAGCAGCAGGGAAGGAACAGTTTGATTTCCTCAACATAACCCTCTCCACATGGCTCAGCTCTTTGCTTAGAACCTGTATGGGTTCAGCTGGGTGGGACACCCACAGAGGGTGGGCACACACCTCAGTAAAGCCCCAGGTGCACGTGTTCGATGATTCCATCCTTTTTTCAGGACGTCCAGAAACCTTTCAACACGTTATGAACTAATATATCTAATTTTGTGTCAGAACAATGGGGGACTGAGTTTGCCTGCAGCGACTGATGATCTGCAGAGAATCCTCCGTGTGTGCAGAGCCTGTTCCTGCATTGTCCAAACACGGCGAGAAAAGAGACTGATGTGAATCCAGCCCCTGCCCCTTTCATCACTGACCTGGAGCTCTTTGTGTAGCCAAGGGAAGAACACACAACATGCACTCAACCAGACAGAGCTGAACTGCCTGCAGCCAAAATACAAAAGATTGGCTACCTAATTTTATTTTTTTATTTTTTTGTGGTGGTATAATCACTCTGTCATGTATAATGGATGCACAGGCAGAGTTTGGGCTTTTGAAAACCTAGAGCAAAGCTTTACTTTATTCCTGTAAATCTCATGGGCTTCCAATTGAAGCATTCCCTTCTGTCAGCAGCACAATGCTTAGGGATGAAATTCCATGGCCCAGTAGGGCTCTGAGGCTTTAACTACACTTGGAAAATACGGTGTTATCAATGAATTTGCTATTCTGGGGGCATATAAGATATGAAAGCCTTGACATATCTATAACCCCACAAGGGGTGTGGGAAGGAAGGGACCAAAGGACGGATTACCCAAAAATTCTGGTTTCGTTAAGACTAAAAATGTCTGGAGGGCAGAGAGTGGGGAAGGCTAAAGGTATTGGGGAGAGCGGGGTGAAGGATCCAAAATATCTTCATTCAGTAGAAATTGATTGATACATCCTCCAGCCCCAAATAATTAACTAGGCAATTCTTATCAATGTGCTCCAGGTGGAGAAGCAGTGAAAGGATGGAGAGTTGGGCTTTTGCTTAGTTATGGGGGCTGGAGGGAAATGGGGGGACAACACAGAGGGTGCAAGAAGGGATCTCTCCTTACCCAAAGTGAACAGTCAGCTCCAGATAAATAGAGGTCATAGAGAAAAATAGTTCATTTAGGAATTTTTGTTTCTCTGTCTGACAAGACTGTTTAAGGCTCACAATGCCAGGTATCAAATACCTCAACTATGACGCCCCTGGATCCCTGGAAGTGTCCAAGGCCAGGTTGGACAGGGCTTGGAGCAACCTGGGCTGGTGGAAGGTGTCCCTGCCCATGGCAGGGGGTGGCACTGGGTGGGCTTGAAGGTCCTTTCAAACCATTCTGTGATTTTGTGATTTTATAAGGCTTTATATTCCTCACAGGATATCAGAAACGTGGTCAGCCTTGTTTTACAGAAGGAGAGCAGCTGATAAGGCCAGGGTGAGCCCGTGGCAGAGGGTGGGAATGGGGCAGAGCCCCTTCTCTTTTGGGTGACCCAACTGCAAGATCACAGTCGCTGTCTTAAAGAAAATCAATATATCCATAGCGATGGCTCCGAGCTGCAGAGCCCAAACTGTGATCAAAGCTCTGCATGCCAGGCATCCAGGGAATCCAAGGCATTATTTCAGTGGACTCATTGCAGTGGAAGAGGACAGAGAGCCCACTGGGATCCAGAATTCCCTTTTTCGACGTGGCCAGCACTAAAACGTTGGCTCTGAGAACACCTGCCCCACCTTGCTCAGGTGCCCTTCGTGGCACTGTCACCTGTAAGGGACTGAGCCCTCTGAGCGAGGCCGTGCTTGCCTGCTCCTGTTTGGGGCAGGCACAGTCCAGGCCAGCACCGGAATGTCAGCCCTGCCAAGTGTTGAGGTGCAGGAAATCCCACAGCACAACCACTCTGAGGTTATCCAGAAGAGGGAGTGCCCAGCATGCACACACCGAGCCAGGGCTCTGCGAAGGTCCTGCCACCCCCTTTGCTCTGTGACTAGTTGAGATTTTTCTTGTTTGTTTCAGTTTTGGGGTTTTTTTTTTAATATATTTTGGCTTTTCAATAAGCTTGCTTTACATAGCGACTTTCTGGGCAAAATTAATTAACTTAAGTAAGTTTGGTTCCAAGTCCCATGCTCCCTGATTTGATAAGGAACTGGCACAAAATAGTGCCAAACGCAAAGTCAGAGTTAATTGCTCAGGCTTAGCCAAGGGGGAAGTTTACAAATTCCCTTTCCGTGAAAAGCAGAGCTTTTCCAAGTGGAACTTCCACTCCTGTTTCTCTGGGTTTAGCAGGAGACCAAAGTGGTCCCCAGACGGTGCCCTTGACAATTCAAAATGCAGTGAAGCACGAGAACAAAGCCACAGGCAACCACCGTGTGCAGTAATTACCCAGTTAGACCTGGATTATGAAAAGGAAGCAAGAAATGGACAGCAAAATTATAAAGAAAACAGTTCTCATAATGTTTTCATGCTGGTTTTTTTCTCCATCGACGCGTGTCCTCTCCTGTCCCCTCAGCACACGCTGCCCACTGTCCCACTGAACCACCTTCTTTGACACCGGCCTGAATCTCTGACCTTGGTTTGACTTTTTTTTTCCATTGTGCTTATCTTTGTCCTTCACTCTAGTTAAGGAAAACCCCCCCAAGACTTCATTTGGAAAGCACTGAAAGGCAGTATCAACTTTGTTTTGCTCCCAGTACTTGTATAAACAGGAACAACACAACACTCTAATGATTATTGCCTCATTTTACGTGCCTTCTTTACTCAACCTTTCTCTTCTTTTTTTTTTTTTTTCTTTTTGATGCCTTTTACAGATTATCAAGAGCCAGTTACTCTGTTGACTTTTGTTATTCATTAAAAATGAAGTTCAAGGTCAACTGATAAACACGTGTTGTTAATATGGTTTTGAAAACAAGTAACCTCCACTGCAGGGCAGCGAGAAAGAGTTTGAAAAGCAAAAAGCACGGAAACAAACTTCCTGCCTGCGCTGGGTTACGACACAGGTCTACCTAAGTGGGTTAAAAAGAAATGCACTGCTGTAATTTAAGTTATATCAAAGTACATAAACTGCTTTATCTTGCTCAACCTGCACCCTCTTCCTGCAGAAGAATCCAAATGGCAAGTTCAGGTAATGACCTCTGGTTACCCTCGATGAGGAAGTAACTGGGACTCACATGCAGTCTCTGAACACAGTGGTCAAGCTCTGGGGTCAAGCCCTGGAAAGGTCCAGGTCAAGGTCAAGGTCCAGTCCAGACCCTGCTGGTCCCTGACTGTGTGAGGAGCGCAGGGAGCTGGAGAAGGCACAGGCACCTCTTGGGGTGCTCCTCGTGGCAGGACCAGGCTTGGAGCGACCTGAGCTGGTGGGAGTTGTCCCTGTCCAGGGCAGGGGGTGGCACTGGGTTGGCTTTGAGGTCCCTCCAACCCAAACCACTCTGCGAGGAGAGACAGGAATGGCTTCCTCAGTGCACTGGGAGGGTTGCAATTCCCAGACCAGGACTGCTGCTCAGAGGGCAGAGAGGTGCTGCCAGCTGGGCACCTGAAGGTGCTCTGACTGCCAGCACCTGGGCAGGGCAGTGGTGCCACCCAGCCCCACTGCCACCACGCAGGGGTTGCTGAGCAGTCCAACCAGAGCCAGCAGGATATCCATGGACATCCCAGGAGCAGGGGATAAACCACCCCATCCATGTGCCTTTACCCTGGAGCAGGCCCCAGTCAGGAGCACCGAGACAGACCTTCCGAGGTTCTCTTTAGCAGAGAGGCAGCCCTGGATTCTGGCTGCTGATCCAAACTCATTCTGCCTCATCTCCACGGAACTCCTAAGGATTTTCCAGCAGAAGGATGACTGGGCACACACAACAAGCTCGCACCATGGCGCTTGGCAAGGGCACCAGCTTTTGTTCAACAAGGTCCAAAGGACTAATAAACCACTTAATGGTCTGCCCTCAAACACGGAGTTAAGTCACGGGCAGCAGCACTGGCATCCGGGCTCCGTCACAGCCCGCTGAGCCCTCCCCTGCAGCCACTGTGAAGGTCCAGAGCCAGCACAGGCTGGAAAAAGACTCCCCGTCCTCCTCCGTTCATATGTACAGTTATCTAACAAAAGAGGGCAATGGCAGAGAGTGACACTGCCAGTGAAAGACTGGGATCAGAGAGAACGGCCGTGGCAAGTGACGGCAGTGCTGGAAGGGAGCAGCACAGGGTGCTGGGCACCTGGGCAGGGCAGTGACCATCCCCACCCGGCTGCCTTCTGCTCCAAGGACTGCTTTGTTCCTTTTCTAGAAGCTGAACCCGTTTCCAAGATGAGACAGTTGTTATATTTATTGTACTTAGTGGCTGAGCTAAGGTTCAGCTGGAAAAGAAACATCCCAGATGTAAAATCTACGCCGTGGTAGAACCCAGTGCAAGCTTTTCCACAGGAGCAGAAAACCAAGGAGAAAACAAATCCCTCCTCATTGACCACAGCTCTGGACTGAAGCATAGGAAGAAGGAAAACCTACAGCCCATCTTATTGCATAAACAAGCCATCCTTGGCTTGACAAGGAGCCGGAGCTCTCGGTGTAATCATTGCAGCCTCCTGAGTTGCCCAAAGCATCCACTTGGAGACCTCTCTCGTTTTATTGAGCCCAAAGGGTGTCTCACAGGTTATGGCAATACCTTCCACCAAGGCTTATAAAAAGTGCTTTAGAACACCTTGTTCTGACCTCCTTCGGTTTCTTTGCTCCTTGCTTTTCTGCAGGGATTTGCATCCCCGTGCTAAAACAGGACAATACCTGCCTGTCTGATCTGATAAGCAAATTCATTTCCTGCCAGAGGGCAATTTTTATTTTTATTTTAAATAAGAGACCATGACGCTGCAGAGTAGTCATCAAAGACAAGGAAGTATCCAGAAGTTCTGAGCTCCTGATTTTAAGCATCAGGAAGAAGATGACACACCAACAGTCTGTGTTTTCTCTGTTGTTTTCAAAGTTGTTAAGGAAACTTAATGCTTCCAAAGGGCTTCACACCATATTTGATGTCCTACAGGTTGCTTGAAAAGAAAACTATGAAGGCTTCAATGGACCTTTCTTTCCCTTTATCGTCTCCAAACAAGCAACTACACAGAAAGGTCAAACCAAGATAAGGGAGAAAGAACATCTGCAGAAATTCCTGTTGCACAGTTCTTTGCACAATTCCCATCTCACACGTGTCTGGGAAGACCACAAATATTGGGTCAAATGAAGACAACAGGAAGCACTGCAAACTCTGGCAGGTCAAATGGAAAACACCAAACAAACCCAAAACATTCAGGCAGGCCAAAACAAATGTCTGAGGAAAAATTTGTAAGAGGCACAGAGGAGGTTATTGAGCAGAGACAAAAATGAACTATGACCTGACCCAGGATCATCTGCAGACTGGTGACAGATCCTGAAGGATTTCAGGGATCATCCGGAGGATCGGAAGTCTGGCAAGGCCCAAGGGAAGGCACAAGGTCCCTGTGGCCACCCTGCTCGTGAGTCTCCCCTCCAGAGGGATGACTGGATTGGAACACACAGACTGTGAGTGTTTTCCAGAGGTTGCTCTTCCCTGGAGCAGTTTTACAGCAGCACAGCCTGGAGGTGCCAAAGGCATAAATCACTCGGACTAGTTTGCTGGTCTGAAATAAAGAACAATTTCTTCTCCTTTCACTCATCCTGGCAGTGTCGCAGGCATTGCCTTCAAGGTGACCACACACCTGAGTCACTCAGGAGATCCCTCTTTCTCCAGTTACTTTTGAATGTGTGTGTTTGTGGGCTTGGTTTCTTTTTTCTTTTCAGAAGTAAGCACCTTCAGTATTGACATGTGCATTCTGTCTCAGAACGCCATTTGGAACCAGTTCGTCACATTTTGTTGGGCATAGAAAAACTAAATACCCGCAAAGAACCAAGATATTTCCTATCCACTTTATGGTGCTTGGGGTCCATTTCCTACGAGTTGTAAGAGGGCTCTGGGTCCCTTTTTCCCAGTCAGAATTGCTGTTATCACCAGAGCTGTGCCAGCCAGCCCGTGCTGTTCCCAGCTCGCTGTTCCCAGCTCAGCCATTCCTGGGAACAAGGCACTCCACAGTTCTGTTGCAAACTTCAACAAGGCTTTCTCTGGTTCCAGATTTAAAACAATACCGAAATTGGTCCACCTTGTAATTTTCTCCTCCTTATTGGTAGATCTTTGACATCAATACGAGATCACTCTCATTTGCTCTGCCGAGTTATGCTTGAATTCTCCTGATTTTGTATGGATGAACTGAAATTAGCTGAGGAGAGGGCAGGGGAGTATAAACAAAGAACAAATAACCTTTTGTTCAATAAAAGATCAAGTTTGCTACATCCAGGATGCTGAGAGCACCTGGGGCCATTTGCAGTTGTCCCTGTGACCGTGGGGTTTTATGCAGTGGTTTTAATCACACAATATCAAAACACACCATAGATTTGTGTGCGACTGTACAGACTTCACCTGCCCTTTTGAAGGAAAGGAGTGTGGAAACTGAGGAAGATACTCTTAATATTTGAAAACAAACAAACAAAAGCCAAAAAAACACAAACACAAAAAAACCCCAAACCAAAACAAAACAAAAAAGAGGGAGACTAATTAAAGCAGATGTGCAAACCCTTAGTCACGTGAGTAATCCCTTCCCCTGCGGATCATGTCCTGACGTCGGGTGACGCTCCCTGTGCAAGGCAGGATTATTTACGTGGCCGGGGGCTTGCAGAATTAGGTCTCAACATTAGTCCAGAAAAAGTCCTCACAGGTGTCCACAATTATCTTAATTATTTTTCCCTTTGCAGAGGACCCATGCAACTGAAATGCCACTAATAAATGCAGTGTCTTCTCTGGGCTTTGTGTTATGTTTGTATTGGTTTGGAGTTACTTTCTCGTAGTCACAGGGATTGGAACAGCGACCTGAGGCTTCTTTCAGCGACACAAGGTAATGCTGCTGCCAGGGGAGTGGTGTTAGATGTGGGTTTAGGTCACCATTACGAAGGGGCAGCATTCATATACTGACATATAAATAAATAAAGCTCAGTCTCTCAGTATTTTGCTGTTTCCCTTGACCTCCTTGATGCAAGATTCCAGCGTCAAAATATCTCATCATGAGTGCAGAAACCCATCTGGCACAAGGCTTTAAAGCTTTTAAATATACAAATGACAAAGTCCCCTTTCCTCACTTCATTTCAGTCGTATTATGACTCTACAGCAAAAAAAGTTGCTCATATTGTAATACATACCAGTAATGTATAATCACAACAAAGTCACATCTCAGACTCATCTTCCTGCAGTGCATTTTTAGCCTTGCTCCAACCTCACACTTCTTTGTTGAGCTATACAGCAGGATGTCTAGAGGATCACTCCCACAGTCTGAGTTCAATAGTGTCCATCATTTTTATTCTGCATCATTAGAAAGCGACAACAACAGTGGTTTTTAAATTTAGAACCTTCTTTGACGCTTGTTGAAATAGAATTGACCCTTAAAATTGCGTGTATGACAATATTCATGTACCAGAATACTGTAACAGAGTGGATGACACTGAATTGTTCCTGCTGTGGCCCCTTGAACTCTCTTTTTTAAGCAATAAAAGGGAGCAGGACCTGTCCCTGTGTTCCCATCAGGACCTGGGCCCCGGGGATGAGCACGTGTCTGGACCTCTGCTGAGGGCTCAAATGCATGAGTTTGCCCAGAAATGGGCAGGGTTTTGTTTCTCTGCCTCCTGAAGTAATCCCAGCCCTCAGCTCAGCTCCCTGCTGCCAGGAATAAGGACAGTGGAGAGGAAACAGGAGCTTGTGGAACTGTGAGGGAGCAGAAGCGTTCCCAGAGCCAGCTTAAAACATGGAAACAAGACGTTCTGCTCTTGTGGGTCGGTCTTTAGAACACACCTCAAACCAGAGAAGGTGGCAGAAGGTGGCCTCTTAAGGACCATTTTGGTTTAATCTTGATACAAAAGTGTGCACTTGGCATCTCTTACCAATCAAGTTGTCATCGTCTGTCTGTCGCCTGTCTGTTGTCTGTCCGTCATCTGTCCATCATCTGTCCATCATCTGTCCATCATCCCCCATGGCCACACAAAACCCGTGGATCACGTTTAGGATGGACACAATCCCGACTGATTTCCAGAAGGGCACGGGCTACGGGACCGATGACATTTGGGGCTGCAACAGAGAGGGTCAGACCCAGCTTTGCTGTTGGAATTCATCTCAGTCCCTAGGCCGTACCCAACCCCATGTCCAGACTTAATGTGCACACACCCCGAGCTCAGGAAAGCCCTGCTGTTGTAGGAGTAGGACACTGAGGAGGCTCCAGAGTTTGGAAAGCCCTGCTGTTGTAGGAGTAGGACACTGAGGAGGCTCCAGGGTCAGGAAAGCCCTGCTGTTGTAGGAGTAGGACACTGAGGAGGTTTCACCACATCCACTTCGAAGGGAGAGAATTTGATCTGCGTCTTGGCCGATGGCCCATCAGTCATTCCCACAACCACTGAAGAAGCAGCAGCCACCACACAGTCCTACCCAAGGGCAAGAAGGGATGGCTAAGGAGACATTCGACAGGTTTGGAGCAATTTGTATCTAACAGGAATTCATTCATCTGGCACAAATCCTCATCACCCCTGGAATGAGTTTCTAAATGACAAGTTCCCACCATGGCAACACAGGATCTGGACTCGGCACAAGCAGGAGGAAAACCATTCTCAATTCAGAGTCATTTCCATCCCAGCCGGGTTGATTCCCTCTGCAGTTTCAGGTTTGCTTGCTGTCCTCAAACCTACTGGGATCTGTAGCTTGATGCCATGGTAAGTTCTCATCCTGTCATGACACTCAGATCCTGATTTTAATGTGGGGTTTTTTTTCCAGAAAGAGCCACTTGCTAAACATGGTTCAGGCTCTAGAGCAGAATTTCACACCCCCCCATCTGCCCACTCGTGACTGGTGGACAGTGAAACACTGGGCTTAGTAGTAAAACTAAGATGTAAATGCAGGAGTGAGGAATATGTACCTGAAAATCCAGGACTTCTTAAGGGTTTAGGGGGAAAAAAGACATCCCAGGTTGCCCAGAACACACCCTCGAGGGTCATGGCACAGCAGAACTCCTGCACCACCAGCACCCCTGCCTGGCTCAGACACTGCCATGGCCTCCTGGCAAAGGAGAGCACCAGCAGTGCCACCTTCTCCCAGTGCCTTCCACTGTGGGAACGGGCTGGAAGTGAGACCTGGAGTCCTGGTGGGGCACCCCAGGGGCACCTGCTGGCCAGGAAATGGGATTTCCTCCTTTATCCCTTTACTCCCATCTTCTCCAAAGGTGGATTTTAGTTAGAAGGCCCTAAGTCATGACTTACATTCACACAGAACACTGTGGCCCCTCAAACGAACACAGTTCTTCGGGAAATTGGATCAATGGCACAGAATAAGCCTGCAAAAAAAAAAAAAAAAGGCCAAAAATGAGTATTCAGGAGTTTCACTTCCCACCTACGTGGGATTTTAGAGAATCATAGAACTATACAATTGTTAAGGTTGAAAAAGACCTTTCAGATTAAGTCCAACCATCAGCCCAGCACCACCACCAGGAGCAGCACCAAACCGTGTCCTCAGTGCCCCATCCACGTGGTGTTTGAACCCTTCCAGGGATAGGGACTCCAAACCTCCCTGGGCAGCTGTGCCAGGGCTTTATGTTGGGCTTTTGGTTTGGGTTTGTTTTTTAAAGTGAGTCATCTGTTTGCTGTCAGCTTTAGCAGACGAATCAATGACCCTGCGTATCAAAGTCCCTCACGTTGATTTGTTTTGGTGTTTTCCTAAAATGTGAAATTGAGCCATTTATTCTGTTCACCAGGTAACCTTGCAAATTATTAACACTGCAATCCATAAGAAAATAAATCATCAACAGCAAAACAGAAAGGTCTTACCGGGACAGAACCAATCGTTTAATAAACCCCCAGGCTTTAAACATTGAATTATTTCTTTCCAACATGAGTTGCTTGTATTTCTAGTTAGGAAAATGCAATTCCAGCTGAAAAGCTCTCACAGGAAAGATGAGCAGTAGCTCAGTCACTGGCCAGCATCTTTAAAGTCTGAGTTTAAACTGCCAGCTCTGACTGCAGGGAGGGGAGAAGAGCATGATAACAAATCTCTCCCAGATCTGGGCTGTTTATATTCCTTTCAGCTCAACGAGCTGATGGACAATGGATCTCAGTGTTCCTTCCCTCCCTCAATAATAATAATGTTTAAATTCAACATAACATCAGCTCGGAGAAACTGTCTATAGACTGTTTTTCTGCACTTGTGTTCAGCTGAATTAATAAGTTCTCCCCAAGGCCAGCCTGGTTTATCAGCAGAGATTGCCATGCACTGCTCCAAAAGAAACCATCCAAATCCAGAAATATTTTCCTTCTGGGACCAATATGTATGGTCATTTATATCAATATAACAAAGAAAACATTCACCGTGAGAAAAAGCCTTCAGCATATTAGACAAATATAATAAATTAGGGCCGGTTGTTTGGAATTGGAGTTTGATTTAGGCCTGTAAAATAAATCTGCAAACACTCATCTGAGCTCTGACTATTTGTTCTTCCTCTGAGGACATTAACGTGGTAAGATCTAAAACTCCCACACATACCTCTGTTTCTTTCCATTTACCTTTTAAAAATAGAAAAAGGGTGGGATCAGGAGTGCCCTGTTGGCCTTCTCCTCTTTATCCAGCCCTTTAGGGACAGACAAAAACCCTAAAAAGCTGGAATTATTGGGCAAATTATTGGAATTATTGGGCGAATTATTATCCCACTGCTAGGGAAGGGAAGGGAAGGGAAGGGAAGGGAAGGGAAGGGAAGGGAAGGGAAGGGAAGGGAAGGGAAGGGAAGGACGTGCCAGGAAGCAGGGACACACAGCACCATCTCCCAGGCCAGGAGCAGCAGATGTTTCCATGGCATTTGGAAATTGCTTTTTTGGCAGCCTGGAAGCCAGAACTGGGCAGCCCTGAGGACACCCCACACCTTAGAGGGACAAGGCTGCCTGGTTCACCCTCAGGCGCTTGGACTTCAGGGATAAATGGAGAAGAGGCCAGGCAGACAAAAAACATCTGATAAACCCCCTTAAAATACCTCCAGACCGCAACAAGCAGTGTTGTTAAATCAAGGAAATAAATGTAAGGGGAAATAGGAACACAGACTCCTCAGAGTAAGTCAGAAGTTTGCCCTTTCCACAGCTATCCCTGCTGGAATATTTCTGTCTTGAATGCAGACTAAGCAGAAATATGATTTCTTTAGTTTATCGGAAGAACTTCTCTGAACCACTAGCAAGTTTATTTTATTTTATAGAAACTATTTTATGGCTAGGTAGGGAGATGGATGGAAATCTTGCATTTCCATGTCTTCGGCTAGTTTGTTGTTAGCTGCTTTCAAAGTGTCCTGAACATCTGATAAATGGGAAGAATCCAGACTGCTAAATAAAACAGGGTCCCCTTCAACGCTAGTTGACCTCCCACCACTTGTTTGGTGCACAACAGATAAATTGCACAAATAGTTCAGATGCTCTGAAGGCTCAAACCCCAACTTTGCCTTGGCAAAATTAAAAGTAGGTCAAAGAGCAAAGAACCAGGACCCTAAAGAGAACTACCCTGACTTGGTCCACGGGGCCCAAATAAACCTCCTGGAACCAAACTAAGAGTTGAGGGCACCAAGTCAGAGCTCCACGTCTCCACCTTCCCAGGGGAAGGCCAAATGACATGGTTAGAAGCCCCACTTGGATGTTCTACAGAATTGGGGTTTGGGTGCCAGTGGTGGGTTTTGGGGGCAGAAGGAGTGGCTGTTCTACACACAGGGATTCATCACCAAGAGGGACCTTCCCAGCACCTTCCTGTGCGTGACATTTCCTTGGAGCACCTGCATAAACCTGCCTAATCCTGATCCCTTTGGACTCAGCGTGACAACCTGCTTAGCAGGGAGCTCGGCTCTGTCACCACCCGTCCCCTCCCAGTGCCAACCACGTGTCCCCCCCGTCCTGCAGGGGGACCTTTGCACGGGTCCTTTGATCCCCGAGCTTTGGCAAACGCTGCATCACCAGGTCAGGCGAGGCAACCTGAACCCTGAGATTGATTACCTGCTGGTAGATCAAAGAGCGTTGGTGGGGAGGCTCCTTATCAGGCTCTGCGCTGCTGGCTCAGGGATTGCCTCCCTCTGCCCAGGCTCCAGCAGGCAAGGGAAGGCACAAGGCATTTCTCTCTGCTTTGTCTTCCTTTCCTGCACTTCCAGTCCTGTTTTTCCCCCTCTAGTCTTCTCTTTCATTCTCTTCATCTCACTCTCTCTCTTCCTTCCTGTACGTGGAATAATAAAATGGGGTGGGTGGGAAGGGACCTCAAAGCCCACGCAGTGTCACCCCCTGCCATGGGCAGGGACACCTCCCACTGTTCCAGGTGGCTCCAAGCCCCGTCCAACCTGGCCTTGGGCACTTCCAGGGATCCAGGGGCAGCCACAGCTACTCTGGGCACCCTGTGCCAGGGCCTGCCCACCCTCCCAGCCAGCAATTCCTTCCTGCACCCCCTGCTCACATCCACCATCTCTCCCAGCATGAGCTGACAATAATAAGCCCAGGACATTAAAAATGTACCCAATTATTCAGACATTTTCCACGCGTCACAACGAGCCAGCCCTGCATTTCCCATTTTCAGTGACGTCGGAAAGTCAATGCTTTAAAAGCCCACGGGTGCTCTTGGCAAATCCTATAATCCCATTACAGATGGGATTTCTATTTAATTAGAAATAAACAAGCGGACAAAATACACCCGCCCAATCACAATCCATATGCGACAACACAAGGCTCCCATCCCATATTTCTCCATGGAAATGTGATATATGTAACCAAAAGCATTTCCTCCTCGCCCTGGACTGTCCAACCCCTTGCAGGGAGAGGAGTAAGGGAGGTCCTGCCAGTGATTCCCGACGAGCTCCAGAGGCAGAGTTGGCAGTGCTGGAGGAGCTGGAATGAGGTCACTCCCAGTAATCCACGGCGAGCCCCACAGCACTGACGTCCGTCCCGCCGGGAGATGGAAAATCAGGGATGGGAACCCGGCCCAGCTGCCACAGTGCAGGAAAAACACGCCAGGGAAAGCACTGAAAAGAAGGTTCTCCAGCCGAGAGCCTGCCCATTCCAGGGCAGCATTCCAGGCATTGCCAAAAAAGTATTGCTTAGGGTTAGATTTTAGCAAAAAAAAAATGTTCTTTTGTTGTCCTCAAAGATAATGAAAAGGTCCGGTTGGCGCTTCTTCCTTTCCCTCTCTTTTCCCATTGTGCCCTTTTCCACATGTCTTTCCAAATCTGTAAAAGTAACGGTGGCAAAAGGAAAACGTGCAAAGGAAAATACACGAGAGACCCAAACACCATCTTGTGGGTCTCATCCAAAAAAACCCCAAAAACCCAAAAATAAATAAGTAGAGGGAAGCCAAGGAAAAATGCAAGAACACAAGAAAAATAATATTTAAAAAAATGGATCTGTGAACATAAAACCATCCAATTCACTTTCAAACAGTTTTGTTTTATCATAGAAATCCGCACAGAAGAGTAAGTGCTTCCACCAAGAATTGTTCATTCATCCTTGTGGCAGAGGAAACCGGATTTTTCAGAGGCACTTAGCCACAAGGAAAACAGGGAGAGAAGCAGATCTTAATCTAGGAACAGTCATTAAAATGATTAAGAATGCTCTAGGAAAGGTTAAAAACAATCAAACCAGCAAAAGTTGTGAAATATCTTAAAACATCGAGCAGCAAGCCCTTGCCAGTGGGATTTAAGTGGTGAAATGCTTACAGGAGCTCCACTGCATCAGTGACATTTCCAGCAGCTTTTGGTATTTCTACTGACTGACTTTTTGCAAATATAGTAGTTTAAAGTTGTATAAAATCCACACATATATATATCACTTTTATACATATATCTGTGTATAAAAACTAAGTAAGTAGGACCCTTAGCAAGACCCTCATTACTGAAGTAAAGGTTAGCAACAACGAGACCCTTTTGGTATCGTTTGTTTAAATTAGATCCAAAAAAACTGCAAACCTGTCAAAAGACAAATACTTTCAGTAAACATTCTATTGCCCGTATATAATATGAATATCCTCAAACTCCAGAACTGATGTTCCGAGTGCATCCGAATTCCCGCAGGGACTCAGCCCTTGCTCACCATAAATGCAGGACCTTCCTCTGTGCTGGAATCCAACCACTTAAGGGATGGTTAAGGGTACCCTTGTGGTAAACTCTTTGACTTCCTTTAGAGTGACTTTCCCGATGAGGTTTCACAGCATTTATTCTTCTCTACGTGGGTATTTTCCGTGGGGTTTAAAAAGCTGACCGGCACCTCCTTTGCTAGAAATTAATTCTTTTATTTTATTGCTAGAACACCTTTTTGATTTGCCTGGGGTGATTTGCCCCTTGGACACGGCGAGCTCATTCACTAAGCGTGACGGTTGCTCCTTTCCTTCTCTGAGTTGCCTTGGAAACGTGGGCAGAGACTAATTTGCTTGGCCAGCCCACCGATCTCCTCTCCCTTCTATACCTACAGCTACAAGAGTTGTGCTTCAGTGGAACCCCAAGCTCCCAGCGGTGCCATCCAAACTGGTGGGAGCAGGAGGTGCTGCTGCTGTGACTCTTCCCTTCTGTGCTTATCCACGCTGGAAACACCAGCACAGAAAACAAGGATCAATATTCACACCCAGACCTTGAGAAATTCGGGGGCAAGAACACAGGTGAAGGAATCCCACTCCTTGATCCAGCCAGCACTTTCTTTTGTTTGCTTTTTGTTTGCTTTTTCAATTTGCCTTTTGCGCTGTCACCTCCTTCCCGTTCACAATGAAAACGTGAAAAATAAGAAAATCCAACATTTCTTCTCAATATTTCCCAAGGATCGCATCTTGAGTTTCACAAAAGCAAACGATGACTCACCAAACCCATTATTGGATGTTTGCATTAAATACCAGGGACTGAGAAGGAAGGACAGGCACTGGGAAAATCCCTGAGATGGAGCCCCTACGGAGCACGTCGGGAGGTCAGAAACGAAACCCAAATGTTCTGCTGCTGATTTAGGGAGGGCATGGATAGATGGGCATTTCCATCCAGGGCTGTGTGTAACCCATGACTGATGAGGGATGCCAGGAGGAACTAAAAGAACCAAGGCAAACAAACAAACCCCGCTGCAAATCTGGTCCTAGAATCTCATAAAACTCCCATCAGGGAAGCTCAGGAAGTTCCAAGTCAGTTTGCTAATTTTTAACCATTAAACAGTAAGACAGCATTCCAAGAAAGGTTTATCTGTGTTGGTCATTTCTGCTGTAACCACTGATGATTCAGTAGGGAATAACAGTGCTGTGGATACATCTGGGTTCTCTTCTTGCACTCCGGTCTTGGATGTTAAAAGCATTGAAGCAGAGACTCCAAGGGGAGCCAGGTAAACGGGAAGCTGCTTCACCTATTCCTAGGAAATACTGATTCATAAACACATAAAAAAATTGAAAGCTGTTGCGACATTATTAAATGGAATCAATGATTCCGTGATTTTTAAACCATGTTGGACTCTGCGATCCTTGTGGGTCCCTTCCAACTCAGGGATGTTCTGTAATTCTGTGATTATAAAATCCTTACATTAATGTGCCATCTGTTTAACTGGGGTTTAACTGGAAGAGCACACAGG
The DNA here is from genome assembly GCA_013396735.1 of Grallaria varia. NCBI lineage: Eukaryota > Metazoa > Chordata > Aves > Passeriformes > Formicariidae > Grallaria > Grallaria varia. Next base: position 49,129 of record VWZG01010257.1, read on the forward strand.
GGGAAAGTGCTGCTTTGGGGGCTAATAAGACTTTAATCCTGCAGAGGAGCTGTCTGTGGGTGGTACAATGTCACCTGTGAGACCCTGTTTCTCCGGGATGGTGCTGACCCCTGGGCACAGCCCCAGCACAGCCCACCAGGGTGGCACCTCAATGCCCTGGGAGGCAGAGGCACTGAAATTACCAGTTATTGACTCCGAGCCAGCAGGGCAAACCAGCCCCGACAGCCGAGCATGAACACAACCTGCATCTGGCACTGGGCTCATCGGAAAAACAAGAGGAGCCACAAAAAGCCAATCCCAGTCAGCTCTTATTGACCCTGCCGCATAAACAGAGCGGATGGCAGCGCGAGCCGAGGGCTCCGCGTGGGTTTTTTCCTTTGGTTGTTTTCCAAAACACCCAAGGGAGGGACATACTAGGAATGTTCCATCCTCCCGGTGTGTGTGGCACGGCTCAGAGCCAACCTCGACACGTCTGAGCCCAGACAGCGGCTGAGTAACACTCTGGGCAATTTCAGGGGGAAATAACAACCACACGGTCACAAATCCATCTCAGGAGCAGAGCTCTCCTCAGCTCCCACAGTATTTTCCAAGAGAAACCATTTTTACCACGTGTTCCCTCTCTATGCTTACCACAGGGAGGGTCCACTGGTCAATAAAGATGGGATTTCTGAGCAGTTCTGTGCAGAAAAAGAGGTGTTTTCTTTCAGATGAGACCAGCAAAAGACATTTTAAAATAGCACTGAGAATATAAATGTGTGTTTGGATCAGTAGGGGCTGACATTGATGGAATCACAGAATCACAGAACGGGTTGGGTTGGAAGGGACCTCAAAGCCCAACCAGTGCCACCCCCTGCCATGGACACCTTCCACCAGCCCAGGTTGCTCCAAGCCCCCTCCAACCTGGCCTTGGACCCTTCCAGGGATCCAGGGGCAACCACAGCTACTCTGGGCAACCCTGTGCCAGTGTCTGCCCACCCTCACTGTAAAAAAGGGTCTTCCTTTTATCTAATCTGATTTGACACTCTCAGTTTAAAACCATCACCCCTTGTCCTAATCACTACAGGGCCCACCAAAAAGTCTGTCCCCAAATCCCTGTGCCAAACCTACGCCAGATTTAAACACAGAGCTCAGACAACACCAAAACAGCAGCTGCTGTGTCATTTTCCTTTAATTTTCTTCTACTCTGCAGTTCCAAGGAACTTTATGGGGTGCCTGTGGCAACAAATGCTGGAAGGAATTAGAATCCAACTCTAAATCTCAAGAATGTCGCCACTTCTCTGGCCTTGATCAAAGATGTAAAAACGAATATGCTGGAAAAAGATCAAACTACATGGTCCTAAAAGTAAATACATTTTAAAAAGGGGAGTCGCTATTGTGCACCCACTTGGAACGGTCTTCCCGGATACCCCACCTGCACAAATTCCAGAAGGAATTCATCCAAACAGCACGGATTGGAGCCTGACCATGGCAGAACTCTGCAGAACTTACACAGATATTTACAGCGTTTCCCTTTAGTCAGTCCACCTTTCAGAGAAGGTGCCAGTAAGATTTAGGTACCTATTTTCACATTCGATGCAACAGGACCCCAAATGAACATCTGCATTGTCACAGCCCAGCAGGAGGTGGTCCTTGCTGCCACACCTTTGCTGGTGTCCCCGCTGGACAATTAGATGGGTTCATTAACGAGCCCATTTTAAAGCACCTCACTTTCCACTGAACTCTTTGATTATCATCCTTGTGAGATTCTTCAGAACTTGTCCGTGAGAGTATTCTAATAGAGGATGAAAAACTGGGAAGATCTCAAAGACATTCTAAGCATGAGATCATTTACATCCTTAAGAACACTCTGCTCCAGACAGTGACATTAATTGGAGCTGGCTTGCCCTACATTTTTTCCAGCTTCTCAAGAGATTTTGCTGCTGGGTTTAACAATATCAAGCAGGCAAAGAACAAAGCACCCCAAGATTTGTAGAACAATGTGTAAATCACATCTAGACTAAAAGTTCAAGGAATTAGATCCATTTGAAATAAAGGAAGTCAAAGAATATAGCAGGAAAAAAAACCCCAGTGATGTTCTTTCCATACAATATGTCCAGATAGGTAATTGGGTTTTTTTTCTGTAAAATATCTTTGTAAACTGTTGCTTGACTACAAGTAGGTCTGGGAAGAATACATGAAAGTACACTCATACCTAAAATTGGATCAGCTTTTGCAGTCCTTGAAGATTGATATTTTTCTTCAGCCTCCTTAAGGAACAGAATCCTCACAGTCTCTTTCAGGGAAAGGGGGGGTCAGGTGTGGCATCCCCATCCCTGCCAAACCTGTGGATGTGGCACTTGGGGACACCATTCAGTGGCGATCATGGTGGTGGTGCTGGGCTGATGGGTGGATTTGATGATCTTAAAGGTCTTTTCCAAGCACAACAGTGATTCTAATTCCCTCACCCGCCTTATTTTTCGTAGTCCTGACAACTCTCACCTTTCTGCACTGCTGGTCCACCCCAGTCTTCAACTGCACACTTCGAACACTGAAACCTGAACAACTCCCTGTCACAGGAAAAACGAGACCCAGACCTCAGGTTAGTTTGGCTGAAGGAATTACAGTCAATTCTACAGTGGCAGAAAGGCAGAAAAAGGGAACACTAATCTGGCTTTTCAGCTTCAGATTTCTAACACTAATAATTTTCAGTAACATGAAGGTATCTCAGATTATCCATCCCAAAGCACATGGAACTGCAGATGGCACAGCTCTGTTTCACATATTGTGTCACACAATGATGATTACGGTGACCCCAAACTGCCACAACAAGATATTTAACAATACTTCAGGCCAAATGTAAAAAAGATATTCAGATGCATAAAGATGCAGATTGAAATCACTCGAATTATTAAAGCTAATCAAATGCAGCATGCATATACAAGTATGATCTTGTAAACAGTCGTAATGATAATCTGGCTCGTTAGTTTTGGAATTATTAAATCAACATTTTGAACAGATTCAGGAAAACAGGCAGAGCACAAACTAGGGCTTGGGTGAAGACTTTCATAAAACCACCAACTCTGTGGTTGGCAGCTGCCAAAAAGGAAGGTCTCGAGAGTTGTTACAAAAGTGACAGAGCATGACACAGAAAAGCAGATTAAAACAATACACACCCCCGTGGCTCCTTCACACCGAGTGCTCTGGGAAGGTCTGGCCAAACACAGAAGTTAAAAAGTAGAAAAGGATCAAAAGAGAGCAATGAAGATGACAAAAGGCACGGAAACAACTTCCATATGAGGAGTGACTGAGTGGAAAACGCAGCACGGGAAAGGTTTGACTGAAAGGGGATATTTCAAATGGGTTTGCCCTCTTGAATAGCCTGGAGAAGGTGAATAAGAATCAACTCTCCATCCCATGTGCTGGTGCTTGTGCAATAATTGGTAAGCCATTACTGAGGGCATGGTGAATCTCGCCGCTCCTGATTTATTGAGATGTTTTGTGGAGGTGCATTCCCATGACTCAGTTTTCCAGGATCATTTTTCCCTCCAGGACTCCTGTCCATTCGCTGGGACGACTCACTGCTGTCATTTACTCTCTGTGGAAGGGCACGGCTGGTTTGTGAGGACAACTGGCCAGCCTGACGGGTTATCATCATCATCATCACAACCAACATGGGAGGAGATGGACGGCAACGACCTTTCACAGTCTTGGTGTTATCGGACAAGCTGCCCGTAAACTGATTGAACAGATACAAACAGAGTGGCTCCAGGTTTGGGGAGAAAGCCAACATTCTGACACATGGACATTGTTAAGACATCATCTCACTCCTTATCTTTGATAAGGCGAGGTCAGAAACGTGTGATTTTTGCCGTGCAGAGCTGATAAGCACATGCAGGTGCTTCCTGCTTGATACTGTCAGGGCTAGGCTGAGCCCTCAGTATCAACATGGCATACACTCTTTTGTCTCTGCTGGTATTTTGAGTCCTTTGATCCTCTTCTTTCACATCTGGAGCCAAAAAAATTCCTGATTTCTCTTTATTTTAGGCTCCAGCAGGAGAGAACCATCCCCTGAAATCCACGAAACTTCTCAGCAGTGATGGAGCCTTGTATCTTGAAACCATTTTTTCCACCCAGCAGCATTCAGAGGGCAAGGCTGGGCTCAAGAACTGTTTTTAAATAAAAGGTGGTTGGTTCCCTGTTGTAGCAGTGCAGGCTCAAAGCCTGTTGACCTTTTTCACCTCCAGCGCCACGCAGACCAGGTTCATTTGAAGCACCAGGAAGGCCTCGGGGCTCCTCTGTCCACATTGACTCTGCTGTTGGCACCCCGAAAACATTCACCTTCCAAAGAGGAGCATGAACCGATACTTTGGTGCTTTTCTATCAGGAAACCAAACATAAGAAATCAGTGCTTGTATTTGCAAAGCCATTTGTTACATCGGACTCCAAGCCGGTCTCCTGCGTTCCCGAATTCCTTCCCCTGGCAATATTCGGGGAGCAGCAGGATGAAAACTTCCCGTAGACAAACAAGCTCTGTGTAATCAGGAAGTCACAGAGACCTCACCGTGGAACAACAGCATAAGCTGCGTAAACACTTTCACGTTTCACGACTGATAAACAAAGGGAGAATTTCTGGATTTAAAAAGGGGAACAACTGACAGATCAAAGCGAGTGGGAAATGTATTTAGTGACTGCTCTTTGAAGCTTCCTGCACACACAGGCACCGTGAGCCTCTCCCAGCCAGTCAGGTGCCACTATGGACGGCAGCACCTCGTCAAACACAGGCTGAAAATTAAATTCTTACGGGGTTTCAGAGATTCCTTTATTCACAGGGAGACCGAGAGAAGCGAACCAATCTCAAACCTGTGAGCAGCAAGACCTTATTTCCAGTATAAACACCAGTGAGTGACAACACGGAGGAGAGGCTTCACCTCCAATCCAATTGCCGTTGTCTGATCTGCTCCAGAGACGAGCGCCCCAAATCCCTGCCGGGGTAATAACCCAAGAACGCTTCACCGGGCGGATCACCTTGGCTTTGGAGGCCAGCCAGCCTTCCAGGCCCCAGGAGCTGTGACACTGACCTTCCCAGGAATGTGGGTCACCCCCGCCTCGTCCGTGCCACCTGTGCCACCCAGGGGGACAGTGGGGCAGTGGGAAAGGGGCGCTGGAAACAGCGGGGAAAAGATGGACCCGTGGGCACCACTCAGAGTGAAGAAACAGAGCAATGCAACAGAACAGGCCTTGGCAAGGGAATAGATTTGATGGGATGGTCTTTTTTTTTTTTTTTGGGCAAGCGTTGTGGGTTATTATAGCAAATTTAAAAGCTTAAAAACTGATTTTTTTTTCCTGAGCTGCAAACACAACACAGTCCTTGCCACACTCTGTATTTAAGCTCATGAAAACTGTCGCTGGCTGTGGGCAGACACCTGGAAACGCAGCAGTTCCCACAAGGCTGGGGAGGAGTTTTTTTTCCTTTGCCTGCTCAGACAGGGTTTCCTTTTAGCCCTGTCACACTGCTCTTTCCACCAGATGGTTTGCTGGTGCCTATTCGAGCTAAGAGGGATTTAACCGGCTTGATTTAATCCCAACAGTTGTCATCGACTGAGTGTTAATGCTCTGACACTGGGTTTAATCCTTGGGGATTTCTTCCCCCCTCTGCCCCCGTGCTGCTGTGTGGGAAGGGAGGGAGAGGAAGGCTCAGGGTGTGGGGCTGACAGGGAACAAGCAACAAGGCTTACAACAAGGTTACAGGTACCCACCGGGCATTCCTGGGTAATCCACCTCAGCACTTCCACGCAGGAGACACAAATGACCAGGAAAGAGCTTTTGGTGTCACGGGGAAGCTCCAGAATGGCAGAGGTTCTGTGTGAAGCAGAAGGCAATGCACACTTAAAATTTGGGTTGTCACTTTTTAGCTTACTCAGGCTATTTTGTGCCTTCCACACTACACAATTTTTTTTTATATTTGTCACTTTAGCGTATTCCCTGTTTTCTGAAAACCAGAATGTAATTTAAAGTAGTTTAACGCTGGGGTTTTTTTCCCCTTCTAGAGTTCATATTTCCTACTGACCCCACGAACCCAACTCTGCATGCACTGAAAAAACCTCTTGGAATTTGGGTCATCAACACATCGCTGATCTCCAGAGACTCCTTATGATGCACAAGTCCAATTTATAGCAGCCTTGTCAGCGTGGCCCTTAGACTGCACCCCTGGCAGAGTCACCCTCCCCCTCCTGCTGTCCCTCGGGAAGGCACAGGTCACTGGGTATTCCCAGGAATCCCAGGGATCACCTGGCAGACATTGAACACCCTGTAAAAAATGTTTAGCGACACAAGCAAATGTTCAGGGGGAGAAAAAAATTAATGAACAACCGATGGAGCCCTTCAGTGGCCAACCCTGCCTCCAGAAACCATTGGGGCTCCCGCAGAGTGCACAGAGCCTGTGCAGGCAGCAAACCTGGGGAGCAGGATGGCCATTCATGAAGTTATTCCTGCTACACATAACAGAAATTATTCGGACTTTTGTACCCAACACCATTTCCCGGAGAAGGGATTTCAAAACACAGAGCTTCAGATCTGTTTATTTGCAACAAAACCTTTTGAGCACAAGCAGGTAGCCTGCCACCCCCAGACTGGAAAGCAGTTGTATTTCAATTATATTTTTTTTTTTGAAAAAGCTTTAATTGAGAGGCTTATAAATTGTCTCAACAGCCACCAGACAGCCCTCACCAAGCCACCCTCAATAAACTAAGCATGAAGTAATTCAGCAGAACTCAGACCATGATCTCACACCTAATGAACTTAATAACCATTCACACATACGAAATTAATACTTCTAGATGTTTGCAGGATGAAGCTTTTAAATAAACATTTCCAGGTACTGAATGAGCTATTGAAAAATATTGAAAATATGAGCCTTCTCTGGTTAAAACTGGGACCCTGAAAGAGTCATTCATAGTTCCAGTTTTATGTTTTCTGTCAGCTGGTTTTTTGCTTTTTGCATTAGCATTTTATGGAGTTTTTACAATAGAAGCATATATTTATTCTACTTTCCTGTAATGCTTTCAAGGAGCAGCAAAGGAATTTTCACCCACGTTTTCTAACCAGCAGCAACAGGTCATGCAGGACTTCTGCCCAAAAAAGAAGCAGGTGAAAACATGTTGCCCTGCTGGAAACCTTAGCAAGAGCACAGCTGGCACAACCGGCTTCCAGTGTTAGGGTTCAGGTTGTATTTATATTTCTCCGTGTCTGTACTTTCCCAAGTGCTCTGCTATCCCTCCACATGTTTATACACTCTGAGTATTCCCTTTTTTCCTGCTCCCCGCTGCACATCTGGGCTCGAACCTCTCATTCCTTGCACAAAGGAGAAGAGGAACAAACACAACTTCTCAAGCCACCCCTGTGAAATTACAGCTCTGGAATTTCTATAGCAGAGCTAATTTTAAGTAAACTCTTGAGCAGGAATACTGGAAGATAAAAAGATACGCAAAATGCAATTAGAAGTGGGTGGAACGTTTAGTGTGCTAGGACAGCTTTTATTATCCATTTTCACATAGCACAGAAGTTGGCTCTGTACTTTTAACTCAGGCTGAATTTCTTTCCTCCTGGTCCTCTGCTCCAAATAATAGAATCCTGGAACCATAGAAAGGTTTGGGTGGGAAGGGACCTCAAAGCCCATCTAGTGCACCCTCTGCCATGGGCAGGGACACCTCCCAACAGCTCAGGGTGCTCCAACCTGGCCTTGGACACTTCCAGGGATCCTGGGGCAGCCACAGCTTCTCTGGGCACCCTGTGCCAGGGCCTCACTGTAATTGGTAATTACATATACTACTAAATACACACTATAAATACATATGTAAAAGGATAAAAAGATGTGAGGGTCCCAGCCCAGCCAAGCAGAGCTGAGGAGTGCCCATCAGTGCCTATGAAGGCGCAATCCAAGCTGATTCCCTCTGCAGCCCCTGCATGAGATGTACAAGCACCTCAGCTGTCACCACCACCCTTCCTGTCACTTTACTGATCCCTTTTCCCCCAGAGCTGAAAGCATCAATGGGAACATTAAAAGGGAAATCGGGGTTTCACTCTGCCCTCCAGTTACACCCCCACAGTGCCCATGGAGACAGGAGTGGCCACCGCAGCACTGCCCTGTCCCTTCCCCTGCCGCAAGGGACAAGGTTTGACTCAAGGTACTGCAAAAAGAACCAAACCATGCAATGACAAGGATTAATTTAACAAAAACAAATCCCAGGTACACTGCAATGCGTGGTTATTCGATAGCCCGCTGCAGAGAGGCAATAGCTGTCCGTGTCTGATGAAGTGTTGGCCTACTGATTGATGTATGGGGATCCAACATTTAGGATTGCTCCAAGGTGGTGATGGGAATACCATTCCCCTTTAGGAGGATTATCTTTTCCTGAAAACGTCCCATCTCCTCAGAGTGAGTTCCTAACCCTTGCTCCTCACTGCTGTGCTCCAGAGGTTACTTTGGTTGCATACAGCACATTTCACTTGCAAATGCTTTCAAAATTACGGCCACGATTCTTATCCCCTAAGCCTCTTAATTAAAAAAATCTACTCACTGCAGCATTATTTTGCATGATGTCAGTGATTATCTCTCCTCTCGCTCAGGACAACATCTTGTGCCAACCTGTGTTCCACAATTAGTGAGATAGTACTCCTGGACAAAAAAGAGAGCCAATTCTTTCACTCACATCCTTCACCAAATTTAAGCCCTGACATGTACACCTGCCAATGCTAAATACCTCTGGTTACTGTCTTTTATTCCAAGTCAGTGCAAATGTATATTATTTTAACCAAACACAAAGGTCTGGCTAGAACATGTAGCAACTAAGGCTCTTGGTCTTGTTGTAACCTGTAACCATCACTCTCCATGAAAACCACGAGCCTGCCCTTTGCATATTGGTTTAATGAGCACCAGGAGAAAGGAAAGGAATTCTGCATTCCATATGGAAACCCCCCCTGCCTGGAAAATCCCCGTGCCTGGAGCAGCTGGCAGAGCTCCAGGGCAGCACAGCACACCATATCCTTCCATTCCAAAAAATCCAGTGCACTCAGCAAATACCATTTGATTTAAACACTTTCCCAGACCTCTGTCCCTTCTCACCCCACTAAGGGTGTCACAGCCTCTGTGCCTGAACTTGGCTCTGGACTAACCAGCCACTCACAGCTACCCAAAGCCCTCTTTGGAGATCCCTAGCCAAAAAAAAAAAAAATCCCAGGTAAATTAAAATGTGTGGTTATTTTATATCCCACTGCAGGTACTAATAGGGAAGCATGCACTTAATCCAGCAAAATGTGCTGTAATTTAACGATCAGATAACTTGCTTTGTCAAGTCAGTTAACAACAGGCTTTTCCATCCGTGGCTTTATTTCAGGAATAAAGCTCTGCTTTCAAAGGGAATAGCTTTAGGCTGCGTCACATGTCCTACCTCCATATGGTGAACAGTTATAAAACCCTTTTCTTCAACATATCCAGGAAAACTCCAAGTCTGCTTTATCTCCTTAGTGGATGAACAGACCAAAATAGCCTTTTCCTCACAGAATGCTAACACAGTTCTCTTTCTATGTATAAGCCCATGCAAATCGCTGATAAAACTAGCACTACAATAACTTTGCAGACTACTTAGGTATTTTTCCCCCCCACTTTGGAAAATCTGAATATACTCCCAGCATTTCTCATTTTAAACCTTTTTTAAAGTGCCTTTAGGAAAAGTGCATTTCGTAATTTGACAAGCATCTCAGCAACCAGACACGAACCAAACCATGCTAATTTATGTATTTGGGCCAAATCCATCAGCTGGAGGATCAAACAATCACAGAATGGTTTGGGTTGAAAGGGACCTTAAAGTTCGCCTCATTCCATCCCTGGACCAGGTAAACATTCAGCAGGTTTTTTGCTGCTTCTTAATTTCTTCTTGCTCCCTGCTGTAGTTACTGGCATGTTCTAACTGCCTGCAGGTTCAAGTTCAAAACCTGATGCAATTCCACAGGAATAGGCCACACCTTGCTGAGATTTCCAAGAAAGGTGTGGCCTAGAAAGTTTCTAAGGCGTGGTAACAATTACTGTGTCTTGTGCTTGGAGGGATGGGGAAAGGGTGAAACGCAGCTGGGCTGGGAGGTGCTCTTATATAATGCACCCAGCGTGAGCTCCAGTTATCCACTAATGCAATTATTTTTTTTTTGTTTTCTGAAAGTTCTGACTAAGCTTTTTTCCCTGCTGTTACAACAACATAGGCTTTAAACATGAGGATTTTCCTCTGACACTGTTCACCAACCGGTTTCCATTTCCTAGTAATTGGTAAATGCTGAACCAGATATGGCAGAGCTTGAGCAGAACAAAAGTGAGAGCATCCTGGGATGAAGCCACAGGGGAGGGGGACTGTGTCTTGTGTTCTATCTTGAGACCTTGTCTGTGTGGCTCCTGTGCTTTGGAGTTCGTATATGGGCTTTAGCATTTGTATTTTTTTTTTTTTAAATGACTTATTTTTCCTTAAACACAGAAGATCCCTCACCCCTGCATGCTCGTACCAGCTGTAAGCCTGCCCCGAAAACCCTGGGCTAGCCACACAGCCGAAGCAGATGGGAATCTGGGAGGAGCTGGGGTAGCTGTTTGCTGTCACATCTGGCATGGTGACACTTGCATCCTCCTTTATTACTCACACACTGGCTGCCTACAAATCGCTTGTAATTCAGATAATTACACTGCTGCTCAGCTCCGGTAGTTTGCTTTTAATGCTTCTGTGTCTTGCTCACCTCCATTTATTAAGATTACTCTGGTTTTCAGGAAGGGCAGTTAAAAAGCCTTCACAGAACCGAAGCTGAGGCAACCAGGCAAAAGTGCAAGACGTTCCCTTCCCTAAAAACATGAAGCAGGATAAAAACGATGGACAGATCTGGCAGCACAGTCTGCATTTCCCTTTATTATTTGCAGGGTCTGCATGGTGGGGATTGCAGGGGAAAATGAGCTGCTCTGAAACCTCTTTCCATCGCTCCTGAACAGGCTGGTTGGTCCATGTGCCCCAACCTCTCATTACCCAGCCAGACACTCCTCCTGTTTTCACCCCCTTGCTTTGTTTCCCCATGATAGCAGGACTGAGTGCGTTTTTCTCCCTCACCACACAAGTGGGTGTCATAATTCACACTTTGTTTGTTTAAATAGCCTCCTACAACAGACTCTTTCCTCTTCAGAATGCAATCTCCTCCCTGCTCCTGTTTTTTCCCAGGTGCCAGCTGAGGTACCATTCACACTGTCATTGCCCTGACTCCTGAAGTTCAATCCCAACACAAGGAAGATCCAACCCATTGGATCGAGTCCGGAGGAGGCGCCGGAGATGCTCCAAGGGCTGGAGCCCCTCTGCTCTGAAGCCAGGCTGGGAGAGCTGTGGGGGTTCACCTAGAGAAGAGAAGGCTCCAGGGAGACCTGAGAGCCCCTTCCAGTGCCTAAAGGGGCTCCAGGAGAGCTGGAGAGGGACTTGGGACAAGGCATGGAGTGACAGGACAAGGGGGAAGGGCTTCCCACTGCCAGAGTCTGTCGACCAGAGTGTGAACTGACAGCTTTACAGATAAAAATAACAAAATGTCATCCTTCAACCCAATGGTTCTTTACCACTGAATGTTACACAGAACTCCATCCTTGTGTGCTGCAGGTGTCTGCCCACAGCAGCTCCAGGCTGTAAGCACCAGAGCCGATCTGTGATTTTGCTGGTTTACAAATCAAAACGACAGAAACCTGCTATGATACAGCACCAAAAAATTTCCAAAACAGCTAAAAATTGCATAGCTTTGTAGAAGAAAAAAAAAGTTTCACATTACTTCAGAGAGAAAAAAAAAATTACTTACTTGCCAGGTACTGGTGGAATAAAGGAGAGGAAATAGAGGAGGGCTGGTGCAGTGCACTTACTATTGGACACACACTTCTCGGTTACATCTGCTATTCCCAAACACAGGGAGAGTATTTACATTACAGATTAACTATACTTGGAGTGAAAACATTCCAAAAACTTTGTCACTAGGTCAATATCTTTGAGCTAAATGCTCAAGTTAAATTTCAAACCCTTTTGTTAAGTTCATCCCATCCTACTGGGCAATGTTTTTCTGTTAAACAACCTTCCCAATTGCTTTTGCTCTGCTTCATTATTCCTAAACAATCTCTGGAGGAAGTTCACAGGATAAGGACTTATCATGTCTTTCCAAACACAAATGCCTCTCTTCAACTCTGTTGTCATAACAGTCACGAGGTCTGCCAGCTCAGGCAGTGCATGTGGTCAGAAACAAGAAAAATATTGTCCTTTAAAAGTTTTGGAACTTCCCAACACAAGCACCAAGAGCCAAAGCTGATCATGGGCTGCCTAAATTCAATTACCCAGAGCCTGCCTAAGAAAGGCCTGCTCTGCCACAGGTAAGTGCAGAGAGCTCTGTGGGAAGCCTTTTGTTTCCCTGCCCTTCATCTCCAGGTGAAGCCTCTTAACCTGCTTTTTAAAAGGCCACTTTATAATCTTGAGTATAAAACAACTGAAGGTTTACTCAGAGTTTGCTGTTTGGTAACAAAATCTCCTCAAAGCATTCAAGGAATGAGCAGAGAAAGACCCAGTAAGTTTACATTGCTTCATCAATATAAGACAGATCCTACTCAACCAAAACTTTTGTAACCCACCCTACACCCATGGCTTTTGTTTGTCCTGGAAATCTGACCCCTTCAGCCTATCACAGATCTGCTTTTTCAACATATAATGCCATTAATAATGAGGTATCTCTGTTCTTTGACTTCGAGAACTAAATTACGTGTACCACATAACATCCTGCTTGCCTCAGAAATCTTTTCATCTCTGTGTTAGTTCTCTCTTCACCACTGTCATTATAAAAATGGGTATGGATTTGAAAATGGGTCATGTAAAAATAAAATAAAAAAAAAAAACCTTGCAGAAATGATGCCCCAAGACATAATCAGAACCCTTCAATCTCCATATTTCAATGGGCTCAGTGGAGCTATAGTGACTTCAGTAATTCTTTTTATGGCAGTAAGTGATCAGAAAATACTTCTGCTTATTCAGTAATGCTTCAGTGTGTATTTTACACACCATAATAATTTATTTTTCAATTTATACTTATGAGTTGGGGCTCAGGAGGTCAGTAATATTTTCACATATTCATATGAGCTCTAATTTACATAGATGTAGTGTCATGAATAATTGTCATCACCCAAGAGGGATGTAAAGCCTACCAAGTTCTTTTTAAAAAAATTGAATAACCCTTATCTCACACCAGGGATTTCTTGGTTTGAAGTGTCTCCAATTAATTACTGCTGCCTTGAGGATCCATAAACTATCCCATATTTCCTGGAGAGATGTAGAGGCAGAATTCTCTCAGACAAGCACATCCAGAAAACACCACTTGCTCAGCACAGATATTGCTTCCCACTGGCTGTGCTAACAGCTCATGTTTCTTACATTTTCAACAGCTACACTCTTGGAAATATTTATAACTTTTTTATCCTCCTTTCCCTCCCC
>VWZG01010257.1:62675-80150 GCA_013396735.1 Grallaria varia
CCATGGTGTCATATGAGATCTGACTGTGTATCATGAACTTTTTGAAATGTCCTGGATATCATTCGGAGCCAGGCTGTTTTCACATGAAATCATTTTAAAGGATTTTAAATAAGAAGCTCTTACTCATTTACTAAATCTGGTTTGTGTTATTTCACTTTTCAAACAGCCCCATGGCATGACGTCTCCTGAAAATTTACAATGTATATAGTATGAGGTGATACCTCGTTTAGTTTATCCTACGCAAGTCCAATCAGTTCCCATAGAAATAAATTAAAAACATTATGCTGACCTAATGAAAATTAGACTTGACCCTAAAAGGGTAGGGCTCTGCTCATAAGAACAGAGAGAATATGGTATTTCCGTCAGTATTTAAAGTGAGAATAACAATTCAGGAATCCCTTATTACAGAGAATGAGAGAGATAAGGCCATAATTCCAGTGAAGTCAGCAGAGATAAACTGATAAAACTGCTTTCAGAAGAATTCTGACAAATGATGCAAAGCCAGAGTAGCTGTTACAGCCTCAGGTGAAAACCAAGACACAAAATAAAGACGTTCCACATGATAGAGACACTACTGCACTTACAAACAGAAGGACATACATTCAGCTCAGCGCTTTCACCTTTTCCCTTTTCTACTTGTATTTATGACCTCACCTGCATTTCCTCCCCTCGATTTCTTCACAGTCACAAACGTGCTGCTCTCCATGCTCGGGGACTTCAGCAGGAGCTGCTCTGGATTCTGCTTGGAGAGTTCCTGTGCCACTACCCCCTCGTCCAAAACTCTGAGAAAAGACAGAATAAACTTCTCCAGAATCTGGACTTATGGAAAATCATAGAATCATCAAACGGTTTGGGTGGGAAGGGATCCCAAAGCCCACCTCATTCCACCCCCTACCAGGGGCAGAGACACCTTCCACTGTCCCAGGTTGCTCCAAACCCCATCCAACCTGGCCTGGAACAGTCCCAAGGATGGGGCAGCCACAGCTTCTCTGGGCAAACTGTCATCATGCTGAAAGACTAGTTGTCTGCACTAAAGAAAATAAAGTTGCTGAGCCTACAGGGAGATTAAATGCTTTCTCTAGTTAGTTTACATGGGTTTGCAAGTGAAAAGTGTATTGAATATAAAGCCCAGCTGCTATTTGGCAGAAGAGTTCCAATAACAGCAACATTCAAAGACAGAAAAAAATCCCATGTTCATGTCAACTCTGAGGTTCTTCATTAAAGCATAAAATATATCAGGCGTGGAATATAAATATTAATTTAAGAAGAAGAGGCAAATGAGGCACTATTAGTAAAGAGAGTGAATACGGAAACATAACGGAGATGGATTTGATTAATACATTTGGAATGACAAAATAACGCAGGTAATGTTTACTTTACCATCATTAAGTAACCCTAATTATATTCTGCTTCTCTAATAGATGTTTGCCACAGGGCATCTATCCACCGTGTTGAACAGCAAATTTATGTATTTCTTTATGTAAGTCTCAGTATCAGGAGTCTATTCTGAAAAGCAACATCAAGGTCACGTGATGTTGTGGATTCAGGTCTGTGCCTAGCCCACTGGAGCTGGCTGGAGCCTCCCACTGAGTCCCCAGCACCACACTGAGCCCTGGCAGTGTGAGATGGCTCATCCTGGTGACTGTGCCTGCTCTCTGGCCTGTCTGCCATCCCCCAAAACAGGCCGTTTGCCACTTTTCTGTAGGTGAGAAAGTGAGCACCAGAATTACATCTCAAGATCTCTACCAGGTTTTACAGCACCTGGTACATATTTTTATATATATATATACTTATATATACATTTTTACAAGAGCATATAGGGATAGAATGAGAAATAATGACTGCAAACTGAAAGAGAGTAGATTTAGGTTAGATATTGGGAAGAAATCCTTCCCTGGGAGGGTGGGCAGGCCCTGGCACAGGGTGCCCAAAGAAGCTGTAGCTGCCCCTGGATCCCTGGAAGTGTCCAAGGCCAGGTTGGACAGGGCTTGGAGCAATCTGGGGCAGGGGTGGGACTGGGTGATCCTTTAGGTCCCTTTCCACCCAAACCATTCCATGATTCTCTGACATGCCTGGGAGGTCGTGGAAAGCAGCAATGACCAGGAAAGATTTGCAGCTGCCCAAACCCTGCCAGCCCAGTCTCAACTAAACCCGAAGCAAAGGCAGATTGCTCTGAGTTCTGCCCCTGGCATAAGGCAGATAACCAAAGCTATGCCCGTGGATGTTGCATGTGTGGAGCCAGGGGCCTCCCTGGCACTGCCCAGCTGGGCCATGTCCCTTCCCAGCAGAAGGTGTCCCCAGCTCAGCCATGTCCCTTCCCAGCAGAAGGTGACCCTTCCCAGCCCCACTGGCTGTGCAGCCCCAGCCTCTTTAGCAGGGCCAGCAGGCTGAGCACCCAAACCTCCAGGGAACTGCTCACAAGGGACAAGGAAAGAGTTAATGTGAAACATCTGAAACCCATATTTGAAAATTCTCCATCTATTTTACTCAATGAAAGCGATTTGTGGAGCGAATGATAATGGCTGTTTATGGAAGGGGCAGTATTTGTTATTAATGTGAAATAAGAGCAAATTTTGAAAGAAGTGAAATTCTCTAAATTATGAGAGAGGTGGCCGAACCCCACAGCGGTGGCATTTCAAACTATAAATATTGGAATGAAGCAAACAAGTGAATAATCCCTTTCCACAAAGCCCTGCTCATAATAGCTGACATTTTCAGGCCCTATTTCAGTGCCTTGCTCTCTGTTAAATACTATTGCTGCATTAAAATATAAATTTCCACTTTGAAATGTTACAGAAATAGCTCCTCACTACCTGGAGGAAAGATGTCATTGTCAAACAAAAGTAACTTACCCTCATAAACCAGCTTGTCTTCTGGTAAGGAAGGCCTGCAAAGAAATAAGAAGACATCTGTGCAGACAGAAACAGAATTGCAGTAGGGTGTTACAGTACCCTTCTGGAGGGATCTGCATGGATTATTATTACAAATTACATTTTATCTTTGTTGTAGTGAGTCCAACAACTGCTGTGCACCCTGTTTTGGGCAGGGAATGTCTCTGTTTCATTAATAAGAAGTACTTTTAACATTTACTCTGCTACAACCAAAGGCAATTTTGCATTTCAAAGGGATTCATTGCATTTATTCCCTCATTAAACAGCCTGTTTTTCAGCTGAAGACAGGTTTTGTATAGGGAAGTATTAATAGTTAAACTCAACCCTTTCTCATGTTGAGGATGTTACCTACTGATTAAACCAGGGACCCACCTCAGCTGGGCAAGTTCCTTCCCATCTCTCCGAGACGTCAGCACTCACGAGATGAGATTGACACCTGCCTCCTCTGGGCAAGGGCTATTAGCCCTTCAGGAAGTTCAAATGAAGGCTATTGATCCTTCCATGTGAGGAAGTCCTCTTCTTCTTCCTCCCAACTTGCCATAAAGTCCAGGTATCACCGTCTGAACCCGGGGGAGTCGGGCTTTGGTCTGTTGACCCGCTGAGTCACACAGGCACTGAGGTAAAATAAGCAGCACATTGGTGAAAGTTGGAATGTCCAAACCTCCCCTTGAAAGGGGAAGCTGATCCAGGCGAAGCAGCTCCTGGGAAGTTTAGCTTTCAGGCTGGATAATGCACCTCTCCTGCAAGACAGAGCAGCTCAATCTGAGTTTGGCTGTCATGCATGACTCTCCACCAGCCTGAAGGTGAAGGTCCTGCCACTGTGACGCTTTTAGGGCTTAATAGAAGGTTTTATTTTTATATTTATTCTCAGGAAGTGTTTGCACAAGAGTTCATGAGCATGAGGAACAGCTGGCCATGGCACTCAATGATCTGGTGGGATTGACAGGTGGGGATCAGTCACAGGTTGGAGCTGATGGTCTTGGAGGCCTTTTCCAATCTTAATGACTCTGTGATTCCATGTTGTTTCCCACAAAGAAGGTGTGTTCGTTGCTTCTTACATTGCCTTTGGACCTACAGATCTTCTCCAGCTCAACAGTTATACCTGAAGTACATTCCCGATCCCAAGCTCCAGCAGATCAAGCTAATTGCTAAGAGACTTCACACACATGGAGCTGTTAATTGCAATTAGAAATAATACATGAGGAGATTGGGGCTCCATCCACTCACATGGACTGGGGCTGTAAACTGTATTTCCCATCACATGACTTCCCTGCGTATTCCATGGGAGTCAGCCTTGAAAGACACCAGTTATAACCTACAAGCCCCATTAAATTCTCATAAATATTCAGCTTTGGGGCTGATTTCCTGAATGCCCTGTACGCGATGTTCTCTTTCACCTGGCAGTAATTTCCCTCGATAAACATCGATGAAAATGCCACCGCAGCCAACTGATACCATTTCCCCTTTCCGTTCAGAGAGCAGTTACTCGTGGGTTTGCCCTGTTTGCCACACGCCAAGGGTCAGTTGTCCTAGAGAAGGACTCGCTCTGCCTGAGTGACTTCAACGTCTTCCCCCAGGCACTGAGGTGGCAGTCTCCTCCAGTCACCCTGAAGTCTTTTGCCAGTTGTTTCCAGCCTCGTCGATCTCAGGATGGAAAACCTGATGAAAACGAAAGCTATAGTCACCATCAGCAATGCAGAAACCCTCCTTCCCTTTTCACACAACCCTGCCATTTCCCACTGAGAGAGGCTTCCCAGAAAACAGACACTTCTGTTTTAACCGGAATAATTTTTAAAAGGTACTTTCAGAGGTGTCTTTTAAGAACAGAGGTGTTGGAAGCATCGTCATGAAGTCTGGCAGTGTTCCACATCTCCTAAACAGAATCGATAGAACTGATCTGTCTCTCATCAAAACCCACCCAATATTTAGTGACAAAATGACCTTCACTTCCTTAAAAATAACAGCACCAATTCCTCAAGGTTTTTACAACACTTGATAGTGAGATTTCAAAGTAGGAAGATACACAGAAAATATAAAGGTATTTTTGCATTGCTTAAATTTGTTTATGATGGCATTACATATGCAGAAAGCTTTCTGCAGACCTGCTTCTGGCTTACATATCATTTCCTTGCTCCAAGCCCTCCAAAGATTAGTGAGTGTGTCAACATGGGTTTGTACAAGAGCACCCCTCAGGGCCAAAACGTGACACTTGCCAGGTTGGAAATACTACAGTAAAAATGCCTTAAACATGCGAGCGTGTCACTTTGTTCTTAGTGTAAGTCAAAAAGCGTCATCATCATATTAAGAACTTCAAACGTTTTCCATTCCCTTCTGCTTTACAGGAAAATTGTCACTGTGCTCCTAAAGATGCAGCAATTTTCAAAAGCTTCTCTGCAAAATCTCCCATTTTGTTCCCCTCCATTGGCCAGGTACCATTCCTGTTTCCCTCTGGTTTTTCGCTGTAGCTGGAGGAGCCAACTTTCTTGCCTTTAGTTTGGACAAAAGTACCTGTTGGGGAACAGGCAGAGTCAAAGAGCATTGGGAAAACAGGAGGATTCAGTTATCCCATCTCACATCCCAGCTCGGAGGTGATGTGATCTGCTGAGCTCCTCCTGCTGCAGGGCTTGGCACGTCTGGGCACTGGCACCACCGTGCCCACCATCTGTAGGTTACCCGGGATCAAACCATGAGGGAAATCAGCACTGAGGGATATTTGAAGGGGAAGAAAAAGATGATTTCCTTTCCCTTTTATTTTATGTTACTGGAATTGTATAGCAAATGAATCCAGTCCATATTCTTCCCTGCGAGGGTGAGCAGGCCCTGGCACAGGTTGCCCATCCCTGGAAGTGTCCAAGGCCAGGTTGGACGGGGCTTGGAGCCACCTGGGACAGTGGAAGGTGTTCCTGCCCATGGCAGGGGTGGCACTGGAATGAGATGATCTTTAAGGTCCTTTCCAACCCAAACCATCCTGGGATTCCAGGGATTGGATTTGCCCAGCAAGGCCACAATTTTAGCTATCCAAAGGCGAATTTCTTTACAATCAAATCCTTAATACCAGGTGTTTGGAAGTATTTAAGCCTCAAAGGAAAGGAAAAGCTTCAGGCGCTTTTGAAAACACAAGCAGGGCTCCGGATCCTTCCCCTGTTACCCAGCAGCCTGTTTGGTTGAAAAGGCACCAAGGTCAGTTTCTGTGCCCTAACATTGCATCTAAAAACCACAGAGAGATGCATCCAGAGGGATCAATCCCCAGGGATTTACCCTGCAGCCACACTAGTGAGTTAGATGCCTAATGGGATTTTCAAAAGTACCTTAATAGATTAAGCATCCAGTTGCCCCAAGATTTAGGAACGTCATATTCTTTTCATTAGATTTTCCTTCGAAAATGCGGCGTCCGAGTGCCAGCTGCATTTCTGGGGATGCAAAGATCTCTGGAAATGGGACTTTTAGCAATTTGCCAGGCAGCACAGGGTGTCAGTGAGCAAATGAAAGAGCCCTGTAGGCTGTTGGCTGGGGCTCTCCTTTTGAAGCTCATCCTTGGGCATTAATGACATTTCAGTGCATGAGAATGTCTGGCTGACATGACCAAAAATACCTGTACGTTAAGATATCCAAAGTAACTCCTTGGGCTCTTCATTCCACACTGAGTTTTATGAAAGAAATAACATATATTTGTAATTATTACTTGTGGAGGGAAAAAAGGAAAATTTTAAATCCACTTTAAATTTTGGTTTTAAAAGACTGAATTAAATTCTTTTAATCTCATCAGGAGGTGTTATTAATTTCCCATAGTGGCTGAAAACTTCCTGTACATCCTATTTATTTCCTATTTCTTTCCCTTTTAAATCCCTCCCTTAAAGCTCCCTGTCCTTCACTCCCTCTTATTTTTCACGTAAATTTTCACCATGAGTTAAAAGGAGCAGACAGAGGTAGGGAAAAGGCCACTTTTTTTAACTTGGCCTCTGACTGGACCTATGTATTTGTTTATGATTGGCTTAAAATCTAGTACCTGCCCTCCTCAATGCACTAATTTACCAAAACTGTGCTGGTGGTATGAAGTTGGTCCACTGATTTTTGGCTTGGAAAAATCCACCATAAAACCTTTGCATCAGGTTTTTGAGTTTCTTGCCAGACCAGAGAGGTTCATAATATACAAGAACTGCTAAGTCACGTCTCAGCCTTTCTCGCACTGTCATGTTTCTGCCATTATTTGTACTAAAAATAACACATTTATTGAAATTTATGCAAGTGTGTGAGATGAACGAAAACTGTAAAAATGTTGGAGATTTCACTCACTAACCCTGCCCTGGGTTTTTACCTTTGACCTTGGGCACAGCAGCCAGGAGGATGCCTGCTGTCCTCTCAGCTCACAAACCAGACCAGAAGCCTTCGAGGAGATGAGAGCAAAGAGAGAGATTTCAAAGATTTATCATACAAATATAATATCTGTGAACGTCATATAATTTGTGATGTGTCTTCAGCAAGTCCTGGGGAGCCACTCAAAGCATTGCAGTGGCTTCTTCAAACCTGTAAGACGGGGCTGGATTGAGGAGAAATGTCACAAATTCCTCACTTCATGAGCCTGGCAGCAAATAGACCAGATGCATCCCACAAAACTAACTCATGACATTCCCCAGCCACATTGCCAGATGACTTGGGGCAATTCCCAAACTGCTCCATCTTGGGATCATGGCAGAACTATTGCCAGGACAGGAATGACGGGATGTTACCTCAGAAGAGCACAAAGAGTTCCCTTCGGAGGCACATCGAGGTCAGGTTTGATCTCTGGCACAAAAGTTGGAACGAAACAAAATGAGGTTCAAAAGCAAGGACACAAAGACTAGGTTGTTACAGCTCTGAAAAACCACAGAAAGAGGCCAAGGAAAAGCTGCTCTTAATCATCAGGGGTTGTTTTGCTAATCCAGATGGGATTACATGAGATACTTCAATGAGAATTTCACTCTCACCCCGTACCTGTGTTTATTGTTGTTCAGCATACTCACTTTTGCTGGCTTTAATATTGAATTAACTGTAAATGAACACATTCCCAAACCAGTGTGAGTGTAGCCTGAACTCCTCCATTTCCCCCACTGCTGCTAACATTAACTTGTTTCAGTGTTGCTTAAATAGGACAATTCCAGTACCTCCAACCTGAATTTTAGCTGTGTGTTACTAGATCGCCATCACCCATATTCTGTAATACCACACCAGTATCTGAGTTTAACACAATTCCTCAGCACAATCTCCTTAGCACACGAAAACTTAATGGTTTGCCCAAACTTCCAGTTCTTGGGAAAACTTACTGCTCTTTCTCTTTGGTGTTGAAAAACAAAACTGATTTAAAGTGTCTTTTTAAAAAGCCAGTGGGAAGTTAAAAGGAGAAGTCACATGCATGACTCACGGTCCTGGAAACAGCTGTGCTGCTTTTGGTGACAAAGGGCTGGGTTTAGGCTTTACGTAACTCCAGGAAAATCAATATGCAGCAAATGTACTGACCCAGAAAGGAATCTGAGCCCAAATTTAGAAAATTATACCAACCGTCTCATCTCGCATCTTTAAGTGGGTGTTCTTTGTCCCCCCAAATATCTTACTTGCTGTCATGAATGAGGTGTTGGCAGCAGATCAGGTCACTTGTAGATCAAAACAGGTTCCAAGTTCATCACTGCTGCATTGTGAGTGTTTGACAACATGAAGAGTATGTTGGTCCATCAAAAAGTCCTAAAATCCAAGTTGCACCCACCTTAAACTGTGGGCATCTTCAGGGGAGATAAAAAGGGCTACAGGCTGTACCATTCCCCTGGAATTCAGTCTCCAGAGACCTCTGCGAGTACAAAACCGCTCATTTCCACACCTCCAAAGGACTCCGGAAACTGGAGCAGGAATACTGGTTCTCTTTTAGGCACAAATTCTGTTTGACACCAAAACTGTTGCACCATGAAAGAGTAAACTATTCCTCCATACGTATTTGAAATGCCTATTTTTGTGCCTGGCTGTAGTTTGTTTCCACACCCCTAACTGCTTTATCCGGTGCTTCTGGACACTGTATTCTGTTCACAGATTATTTGGTCCTGTAGTACTCAGAAGTGAAGCAAATCCAAATAGCTGAGATTTACACAGTGCCCTCAGGCCAGTGGTCCACCTCACAGAAAACTGGGAACAGAAAATGCTGTTTCAGGAGAGCTCATGAGCCACTTCCTGCGGTCCCTCGCACTGCCCTGAGTGAGGGCTGTCAGACAGTACGGCTCTGACTGCTCCCTGTAGTAGCTGTTCACGTACCTGGCATCCATCACTTTGGGTAATCTCATTTCAAATCAGCCTCCATCACCTTCTCAGGATACAAATTCCAGAAGTTCATTACATGCCATTTAAAGAAGTACTTAACTTCAATCAGAGTTTCAAATCTACCTCTTGCTTGTTTCAACATATGTTGCCTATCCCTGATGAATTTAGTGAATAAGAGTTTGTCATGCACCCACCACCTTCACCCAAGGCCAGGCTGGACAGGGCTTGGAGCAACCTGGGCTAGTGGGAGGTGTCCCTGCCCATGGCAGGGGTGGGACTGGATGCACATATAATGTCTGTCATATTTCTATTTTCACAGAAAGAGATCCAGCTAAATCCTGAAAAAACTCCCTCCTTTCTTTGTTATGAATGGCATTACAGGTGACTGTAGAATAGCCATTCCAAATAATCCAACAGGCTGTGCAATAAACTATCGGAGATCATCTCTGCTTTGCTCAGCAGAGCCCTGTACAGCAGCAAGGGAGGGATCCCTTCCTGTGCCAGCTGTTGCCACCCTTTGCCATTCTCCTGAAGGGAAAGTTAGTCCAGCTGCAGCTTGTGCCTCTGCCTCGTTAGCTCATTTTCTGTATTTGAGCCATCACGTGTCCACCACCACTTACAGTGCCCCGAGAGCGAAGCACAACACCCAGCCAAAGGCACACGGCAGTGCCTCCCAAGTCCCTGGAATCTGCTCACATCTGATTCATTTAATTTTTCAGGGACACAGCTAGGAAGGATAGGAAGAAACTCCTGCAACACCTGCAGCCAGACAGTTATTTTGGCCATCAGCTCTCACTGAAGACTTAAAAAACCCCAAGATTTTATCTTATCCAAATTATAATATCACTTCCTGCACATTTCCTCCCAAAAATCATACTGGGTTATCCATTTTCATAAGGTGGTCCTCTTCTAAATGGTTACATAAAAAAATACACGTACATGCATGAGTCATATTGCTCTTTACATCACAACAGAACAATGGCTTTAGGGTGAAAGTGTCAATACAGGATTCAGGTGATCCAAATTTAACTCACATTTTGCTCCATTCTTCCTTTGTAACTTGAACCAATGACTTGGCCTTTTTGAGCCTCAGCTTCTTAAGCTGCAAAATGAGGTCTATAAGTCTCCCCAAGCTGCTGTGAGACTACAGTCATTCACCTTTGTGATGGGAGCAGAGATCACAGCAGGGAAAACTTCAAGAAAAATAAATATAGTAGAACTCCAAATAATGATGGGCCATAATCTCGATTCACTCATAAAAGGGGAGTGACTACAAAACCAAAAGGGACCCAGCTTTCACTTACAGGTTTTAAACTGGTCTTTGTGAATGGTAATGCCATTGCCCCTTTCCCATCAACCACATCTCAGATCTCGTTCATTTAGAAACAAAAGGAAGAGATAAGGCATCCCATAAAAGTACCACAAGGTCAAGTCACTGGGCATTGTTCTCTCTCATGAAGAGTCAGTAATTTATCACCTTGGGGTTTGCCAAGTGACATAAAAGCAGGCAATGAAAATTACTAAAGAAAGAACATTCAGAAGACAGATCATAAACGAACAAGGGGCAAAAATTAAGAGATGAAGGTAGATTATCAGTTTTGGAGAAAAACCAGACAACATTCTCGGTTTCTTTTTAGAACTTCAGACTTCAGCAATACAAAGGGGACTGAAATGAAATGAACATCTGCTTTGAGTGCTCTAGTATCTCCTAGAACTCCCAAAAGCTGAATACACACTCTGGTTTTTGGGGTGGCCACGTGATTTTTTTGGGTCTGCATGTGTTATCTGAGCACAGCTTGTAGAAAACCACTAATGCCTTTTTCTCTTCTCCCTAAATGCATATTCTTCCTAATGCTGGAGACTTGCGTGGTAATTAAGGATGTAAAACTGTAAGTAAACCGTGCTGCAATTACCTGAGTAATTTGGTTCAAATCAGCTCCCAGGGCTGATGGGATGAGTGAGGGAAATGTTTCTACAGTCAGTTATTTCCCACAAGTTGCACAAGGGCCAGTTCCTGTTCGCACTGAGGTCAAAGGTAAACAGGCTTGAAGTGGCAGGAGCAGGAACTTGCTGCTGACTGGCAGGGAGGGCTGCAGAGCTCCAAGGCTGGAAAAAAACACACACTGCTATCACACAGCTGCAATTGTCTTGGCACCACAAACACTGACACATCAGCACATTACAAACTCTTCACTTACGTATGACTATGAGTCCTTAACATCAGGGTCAAAATAAAGAATTTCATCTTAATAAAAATTAAGTTTGTCATTTAACTTCCCCTCCTGACTACCCTGCTGTGTTAATACACAACATGTAAGGATGGCCCTATGGGATACACATATACATATATATATTTAAAGAAATAAGCTGTGTGTTTCACCCAGGGCTTGACCAGCTAAGAGCACTATTAATACTGCAGTGTAACACGAGGCAGCCTGGAGCAGGGAGAAAAGGATGGAGCCAAAAAGTGACATGCATGACCTTATGGTGGAATTTGCAGCCCTCGGGAGAGCAGATGTATGAGACACTGAGCATATGTTACACGTCCTTGTTGCATCTACTGATCCCCATGGGCAGCCATCATGCTGGAGTTTTAAATCTCTCCAGCCTTTTTGTCCCCTCTCAAAGCTATCTGGTAATTCAGATTCTGCAGGGGACACTGGTGCTGCAGGAAAAGTATTTCTTGCTCCAAAAGTGCTCCTTACACTTCTCCCTGTGCTGCTTTGATTTGCCATAAACCTTCCAGGCTCATTCTGTTTACACCCGTGTGCATGTCTTCGAGTGCACCACTCTTTGGTCATGCAGATGTTCTGTGACTGCATTACAAGGTGTTTGCAGCTTGAGGTTGCTCCTGTGCAATAACTGATTCCCGATTAAATCAAAATGGGTGCTGAGCAGCTCTAAAATAAGATGGCTTTGTTCCCGTTTACTTGCATTTAAATTTCTTATTCTCGCTAAGGAGAAACTTGATGCTACTTATGTCCTTTTCCTTTGATGGTGACAATTTCCTTAGTATAAACAGGTCACGCTAGAGATAATAAACATGGACAGCTCCCATTGAAATTGTCAGAGATTTGCTTGAATTAGCATTGCAACCAGAAGGTACCAGCAGAATATGAAAAGAAAAAGGTGGAAACAGTGCACGGAGAACAGTGTCAGCTGCCTCAGGTCCCCTTTTAGCCCAACCATTAAAGCCAATCCCATTACCTGTGGAGTATAAAAAAGTCCTTCCAGCATTCCTCACACAGCCCCTGTTCCCCATATCCCTTCTGGAGAGCCCCAGCCCCTGTGGCACTTACTGGTGTTTTTGGAAACAAAATAGACATTCTATACAATAAAACAGACCTGTCCCAAATGTTAAACAAAGCCCCATCGTATCGAATGACCTCATGGTATGGATGACATCAAAGAGAATCCACGGATCAGAAGGTTCTTTTTTCAGACACAGTCAAGCTGCAGCTCAATACAGAGTGAGGACAGAGTTACAATAAATTTCTATGCTCTTTGGAATAAATGATGGGGTTTAAGATTAATTCGTTGATCATCTTTGGCTTGCTCCTGTGCACACTGGAAAAACAACTCACAGAGGGGCTCTCTCCAACCTCCTGCCTTCCTGCCAGCAGGAATATACAGTGGGAATAGCTTTGGTTTCACAGGACATAAAGGCTCTTCTACATTTTTTATTTTTGTTTAAATTATGTTAGTCATAACATTAACACAGCTGAAACATATAAGCAGAGCTAAAGTAACTGAAGAAATCTACTCTTCTGCTTGTGCCGAGATTGCAGATGCACAGTCCAACTCTTAAATCAATTTTGTTCTCGTAGCGTCAGATGTTAGCATTAATTAAAAAAATAATAAAATTGATGTAATAATGTATCTTCAGACAGAGAAAAATAAAAAGGAAAAGCAAATTGGGAGCAACCAGGCTGCAGTACAGGCAGCAAACATATTTAGCAAATGCAACCCCAAGGACAAATAGTACGAAGTTCTTACTTGTATGCACAGTCAGAAGCTGGCAGAAAGCTGAGGGGTCAGGAAGGCAGACAATTCCAGCACAAGCTGTTTTATTGTAACCCTCTGAACAGGACGTTTCAGCCAAAGAAACTATTGTCCTTACAGAAGCAAGAAAGACATACAGGTGTATGGAAAGAATCAGCATTTTTATAATACACAAGTAGAACATATTTGTAAATATCATTGCCCAGCCACCATAACTTTATACAGATGGGAAGCATTTAATTTTAACTAGGCTCCTGGTCCTAAACAAACAATAACCACATTTCAAGTTCTACAGCAAAGCCACAAACTAGAGATTTTTTTAACAATCCACTCTTGATCAGAAGCTCTTGAATATGGATAGTCCAAAGGATCAGACTTTAGTCCAGTGTCCTTAAAGCCTAAGAATCCCAGAACAGTTTGGGTGGGAAGAGACCTCAAAGCCCACCCAGTGCCACCCCCTGCCATGGGCAGGGACACCTTCCACCAGCCCAAGTGGCTCCAAGCCCCACCCAACCTGGCCTTGGACACTTCCAGGGATCCAGGGGCAGCCACAAACATGCCACTACATTTGTTGGGGATCAGAGCTGAATATCAGCTTTTGATTTGTTTGCTCCAAGAGTGATGACAGGGCAGGTCTACTGTTTGTGAACACATCCGTACTCCTGAACTGATGTTACATCTGGGTTAAACACTGTCCCAGGCCAAGGGAAAATAACTTGTAACATAAATAAAGGTCGGATCTCCACACCCAGAAGGGACCTGCTGACAGTTGCCTGGGCAGAAGTGTCTTGAAAGACTTTAAAAAAGTTGTAATTTTTCAAAAATTGTAGCAATTTTCTCTGCACGAGATATATCTGCAGCTGGGAGCTCAGGTGAGGCTTCATCCCAAAAGCTGTGTCTTCGAGATGGCAGGATTGATCCTTCAAGGACAGGTAGTCAGAAGCATGGGGGGGTTTTAAGACATTAGCTAGCAGCCCTAGTACATTTTCTATGGACTTAATCCAATGGAATTAATTAAAGAGACTTCTATTTGCTTAATGGAAATGAGACGAAACATAATTTATCACCTTGGTGTGGCAGACAGACTCTGGCTTTCTGTCCAACACAAATCAAGGAAGGTGACTGTGGTGGAAGGATGGGTATAAAAAAGGGAAAAATGTTTACATTGTTCAAGAAAGATGACCAGAGACTTGATAGAGAACCTGCCTCAAAAATTTAAGGCCATGGCTATTATAAACCTGGGCCTTTTAATACTCTTTCAGAGTGCTTATAAATTTCCTACAATCTTTGCTCCTAAGTAAAGAATTTATCCAAGATCATCATTGCTTTGCCATAGGGAAAGGAAAGATGAACTGCCCTGCTCAGAGCAGTTCTTATCAGCCAGACAGATGGCAGACGATGTGCCAGAGTTTACAGGAAAGAGTCCAACATAGACCATTAATCCCAAGGCAGCCCAAACACCATTAAAATGTCACTGCTAAGGACTCCGAGAGCCAAGGCACAGAGAAAACATATTCTACACAAGGACTTCTGCAACCAGAATGAATTATTGAAAACCCTTCCAAAATGCAGCAAGGAAAAGCTATGGAATGAGGAGACTGGTGTGATAATTACAGGGAACACAAGGAACCCTCAATTGAAATACACATCTATACGTATTTTAAGTATATACACAATAAATGATGATTCACTCAATTGTATTCGGTTTCACAAAGCATTTGATCCACACATAAAAACAATTTTCTATTTAAACCAAAACCAAATCCTCGGCTGGTGGTGTGCCTGGCTCAGGTGATGCTACATTTAAAGACATGTTGTAGAGTGTTATGTCTTTATGTGAAGAAGAAGAAAAGAGGGCCTTGCTCTTACTTCTAGGACTGAGCTATTTTTCCTACATTTCCTCCATTTTTAGTGCAGCAATCCAAGCCCCATATTTTGCTCTCCCCAAATCCACTATTTTCTCCTCTCGGGTAGTTTTCATGACATGGCTTTATCAGAAGCAGTGTTTGATGTTATGACATTGAGCCTTTGCAATATCCAGAATTAACAAATTCAGCCTTTCCTTTAGACATTAGATCTTTAGATGAGACATGAGGAACCCCTTATAACAAGACAGGGACCAGCAGAAGAGCCATGTCAGAGTCAGGGACGCTACAAACCACCTGACTTAGGAGAAACACACCATTTGGGTGAAAAGCAAGAGGGTTTTCCAGGGGAGGGCTTTCCATGCGTTACTTAGGAATGCTGTATTGTCCGCGGTGGGAGACCACAGGCATGCAGAACATGCAGAGCCTCCAGAAACATAACCTTATTGTTGTTTTCAAAGACGGTGTTGTTAGAGAAGTGTTCCGTTAAAGAAGTGTTTTGACATCTTACAAACACTGTGACGGGGAAGGACAGCTGCCAAACCAGGAGATCTAAGATCTCAGTGAACTTCACTGCTCTGAGGCTGCATATGTGCTACTGCCTGTGGTTCAGCTCCCAATAACTCAGTCACCTGGTATCAACTCCATCCCACTTGTCCCTTTCACTAATGTGTTCTTCTTCAGAAATCAATTAAGATTAACCAGGAATTTCATTGGGAAGGATTGCAAAGTTTCTAGCAATTTGAAATTAAGGTATTTGCACGTCACACAATTTCCATCATCACAGGAAACAGTCACATCTCTTTCAGAACAATGTTGTTTTAATGATGTAAAATAATTTCATGCTGACTACAAAGCAAGAAGCAGAGAAACCCTCTTTTCTCAGCATGAGTTTGGGTCATCAGAATGCAACTGGCCTGAAGGAGACATTGTCTGAGCTCCTGGCCTAGACACGCTTCCCAAAATCCCAAATGTGTTCCCCTGTCTACATGAAGAGAACTGGGAGCACTCACCTGCTAACTGTGCTGTGGGGAAGATGCTCCTCTTGCTCCCTGATGTCACATGCGGTGGCTGAAAATGGAAATTGATGGTGATTCATAAAGACAACTCCTTTCCTAAGAAAACTGGAACAGCAGCTTGCATAATCCTGAGATTTACTTAATTAAGGAACATCTCGGCACCATTCGATTTGATCATCCTTCCTGCCTCTTGTCTTCACCTCCCGCTCCCTCCCAGCTTTGCCTTTGATTAGAACAGCTCTGATAAGGAACTTCATTCAAAAAGAAAGCAGAGAGTGGGAAGGCAGCACTGGGGTGTGGCTGGTGCTTTAAAAACTGCAAGGAGGCAGCAGGAATGTCTCAGGGAGAGGTGGGAAGTCGGGATTGTCCTCTTTGCTGCAGGCAAAGCGAGAGGCTGGGGAGGGCACGGCTGCAGCGTGGGCACTGTGTATCTCCAGAGATGTGTGTGGGTGAGGAATATACCTACAGCCTGAGTGGCCCTGCCTGCTCCTGGTGTAGGGGAGCAATATACCTACAGCCTGAGTGCCCCCACCTGCTCCCAATATACCTACAGCCTGAGTGGCCCTGCCTGCTCCCGAAGAAAAAACCATCATTTCCACTATTTTGAAGCCTGAAATTTTCTGCTTGAAGTCCCAGAATCACCCAGCTTCAGTGGTTTGAAACAGGCTTCTGTGCCGGAATTCTTGAAGAATCATAGTGGAACAAGGAAATAATATAATGTATTAAAATACATCATGCGCCTTTGACAGGCAAGATACCGAAGCTGTATCTAACATAATCTACAGGTTCCCTATTTCCCGACCACAGCAGCCACTGAACGTGGAGGAAGCACCGGGGCAAAGGCCCAGGGAAGTGTGTCCCTGCGTTCCAGGTGACCTTGGCGCTCTGGATCGGGAAGCAGACACGGAGCCTCAGCCTCCTCCAGCCCTGGATTATTTATGATGGTCTTGCAGCAGCTCCCGGGCCCAGAACCTGCTGCGCCATCTCACATGTGAACAGCAAACACACGGGGCTCCAAACACCCCTCGCTTGCCTGCAGGGATGTTTTAAAAGCACTTTCCTTGGCAAGATAGGATTTATGGCAAAGAGTGTGTGCGGGTATCTCTCATCCATGTGGGAAAACGCCATTCCCAGGGAACTCCAGGGTGCTGGAGAGAGGCGGATGGAGCTGGTGTGGCCTCACACCCAGGGCAGGCTGCCAGGAGAGTTCCCAGAATTTAGCGTTGTGTTTTTTGGTCAACCAGATACAACCCCTTGAACTACAGCCCAGAGCGATGAGGGGGAGCCATGGCTGAAGGGGCGACACGGCTGAGGGGTCATGGCTGAGGGGGTGACATGGCTGAAGGGTGATATGGCTGAGGGGGTGACATGGCTGAGGGGGCGACATGGCTGAGGGGGCGGCACGGCTGAGGGGCACCG